>NTHP01000534.1:420198-463900 GCA_003416845.1 Oplegnathus fasciatus
CCCCCCCCTCATGTTGCAAGTGAGTCTTTCTTTATGGCTACCTTTGTACCTAAATCTCAAGGCCACTGACAAAACAGTTTGTTCATAACGTGTTTTTTGTTCCTCACATTCATCTTCAAGTGTTTCTCAGTCCTTCTTGGCTTGCTTTTCTCTGCGTCTCTGTCGAGCCTCGGACAAGATTTTGAGCAGCGACAGCAGTATAGGCACACACATGGGCAGGAAGAGCGGTATGTAGATAGCAAACTTCTGGTCATCAGGAAAGTAGAGGAGGTGGAGGAGTGACGGGTCAAAGAAGGCTCTCTCTGATGCCAAGATGGCCTCTTTACTGTACTGCAGAGCAAAGCCGAGGTTCCCGGCCTCCAACTCAGCCACAGCCAGCTGCAGAGACGTGACAGCACTGGACACCTGAGTGAGAGCGACAACAATTACAGGTTGGACTGATGCAGTTATAGGAAAGACAGTAGCATAATTAACCATTTCTTTTAGTCTATTTAAATACCAAAATTAGGCACTATAATTTGTACACTGATCATCGTGTTTCATGCACTCACTCAGCCTGACACTGCGTTCATATAAGCAGATTTTTGTGTATTTTTTATGGTTTTCATTCAACAAATAGTAGCGTATCATATCGGTCCCCTTGAGGTCCTTTGCAGTTAAAATGGCAGCAGTTTCTAGAAGCAGTTAAATGAATGTTTTTCACAAAGAATATGCTGAAATATGTTGGGGGTTTAAGGTGCTGACCATGACCTGCAATGTCCCTCTAATAATCTTTAATAAAAGGCACAAAGTGCCCAAAAAATACAAATGTTGTATTAAGAGTTGTTATTACAGTAGGTCGACTTACAACAACTTACAACATCTCATCCATGCTTATCGCCTTTTTTTGTTGCTATGTTTCATGAATGTAGTTAGGTACGTAGCTATGTAAGAATATGATGTCCCTATTCTTTCTTACCACCTACTAAGCTCTGATTGGTCAATATTTTCTCTAAGTAGGTGAAACAGCACAACACCAGACCTATTTGAATCACTTAATAAATCTGAGATGTGGACGGCGATGGAGAGGTCTGGAACCAGGCTGGTCAAATGCTATTTTAGTGATCAGATGCCCCAGAACGGAGCCCTACATGGCCAGATATGAACATCCACACTTGATTTTTAAATGTGAAATCTTTGACTCTGTGACTGGATTTAACGTTTAATTGCAGTATTTCCAGAAAAAAAATATATTTGGTGTGACAGTGAACCTTCTGTAAATAAAGGGAGCTGTGCCCTTAAATGCTAAATGGACAGCCCCAGACTAAAAGTACACAAAAATATGTGTTCATAAGTATACGTTTTATACACACTCATATGGGCACACAAATACTACTGATTAATACAGGTGTGTATGCATCTTACCTGTTCAGCAATGTTGTCATTGATGACAATGTTGCCTATCTGGTCCAGCAGCTGTGCCAGTGAGGTGATGGTGGTGGTTGCTGTTGCAACGTTTTCCACACTCCGACTCCACATGAGACGGTCCAGCTCCCAATCAGCTAGTCCTGTACTGCTGCACGGTGCCACCAGGAAGCCAGGTGGAGGGGTAGATGACTGCACACCCAGCAACAGCCTGACAGGATGCAGGAGGAGGTGCAGGAAAGTTACCTTGTGTCTACAGGAACAGCAACTAAACAGTAGGAGTCCACTTACCGAAGCTGTGCAAGGAAGACTCCCATGACTTTGGCCATGTTGATGTTGATGTCGACAGGGAACGCAGCCTCTGGTCCATAGAAACCATTAACATTATAGACCTATAAAAACATTGGATAAAGACATTTTTACCAACACAACAAATTAAAAGTGCAAAATCACTGCATAGCTAACAAATTATTAATAATATATTCACTTATAATAAGCTATAACCATTCATAGTATTTAGACTACTATCTACACAGTGCTGCCCTTAGATTATCTTACCATAATTCCACCCCACCGTGGAGAGTGAAACGCATTAGAAAGCACTTCCTGTTTCTTGCGGTCATGAATGTGAAGAGGTGAATGGAGGGCATCTGGGACGTACAGAAGAAAATTCAGCACCGGGTTGGAAGATGCAGCATTTGAGCCTTGAAATCAAAAGCAAAAAAACAAACAGTTATATATAAATATACCAGAACAACACCACATTTCTTTTCATTTTAGTGTGAGTTTTCTTTTACCCAGCCGAGCCTCCACAGGGTTGATGACGTGTGCGAGGCTGTCAGAGTTGAGTGTGTAGGCGCTGCGGCTGCTGTCAAAGCGCGGGTTGACACCAAGTATGGCATAGTACAAGGTCTGTAAGGAGAATATGTTCATTAACAAACAGTAGCTGAGCATCTCGTCATCGTGATGTGGGTCCTGCATATTCATACTCGGTACCTGAGAGTCAATGCTAAAGTTGGCCAAAGGGGCCAGTTTTGTGAGCAAAGGTTGGATGTAGGTCTGGACGGCACCCTCTATGTCCCAATGTAGCCGGTGTGACTTTGGGTCTGGGTTCAGCAGACTGAACGTTATCTCGTAACCTGAAGAGAAGATAAGAATAAGAAGTTTAAACTGACTGGAACAGAACTTGAATTGGTCCACTTTATGGCTGTGCTGAAACAAAGACCGACCTGGGCTGGATTTAAAGGCTCTCATACTGTCAGCGATGCTCTCTTTGTTGCCTGGGCTGAGGCGGACTCTGTCGCTGAGGGCAGCGGTGATGTCGGTGTGGCTAAAAGACATCACCTGCAGCACCTGCTTGATCCGAGGCTCCAGGTGAGCCAGCAATTGCTCCAGTGTCCTGCCCACTCTCATCTGGGCGCCAATACGCAGCAGGGCTGTCCGTCGCTGACCGATATACACGTCCACGTCCTGAGAGGTATGAAGGCACAGGGTATTATCTACTTATCCGGAGTGACACAAATGACTCATAGTTGTGTGTGCAGGCTGTGCAGAAGGTACTGTAATTAGACAGTTAATAGTTAGACACTAAGCAGTAGTGACAGATTGTAATACATAAGATTATATCTCCTTTTCAGTGGAAATGCTGCTTGACTCAGCAGAGATCTGTGAACTTTCCTAAAAAAACATTTCACCATTCATCAAAGCATAAAGCTACACACAGACTTTAATTAACCATTTTCACGTATGAATACACAAAGTAGCCAAACAGAACTCTTTAAAACAAAACAGAGGAAAACAAAGAAAACCAAAAACTGAGTTTTAACCTCAGGCAGCAGCGAAGATGACTCTGGGATCACATACACAACCAAAGAGCCACACGGACTCTCACTGAGCGTGTGAAGAGATAGATCTGCCTCTAAAGAAGAAGAACAAGAGAGACGGGGAGAAGTTACTACCTGTAGTCCCACTGAGATAACTAAGTATTAGCATGTGAAGACACCTGCAGCATCTCACCTGCAGCAGTGGGCTGGTTCAGGGCGTCCTCCTCCATGATCGTAGCTGTGCGGTACTTTGTCTCATAGCTATATCTCAAAGCTGTGTCCTCTGCAAACAAAAACAATTTGAGACATGAATTGCCTTGCAGTCTTCATATTTTGAGACCATAAGATCACAGACGAGATTATTAATCACCATCTACTGTGTGTTCCTCATCCTGTGTCTGCGTCAGTGGGACCTTCTTCTGCTGTTCTGGCGTCACAGTTCCACGAGCAAACACAACCTCCACATCAGCACTTAACTGCAGCTACAAAAGAAAAAGCAATAAAGAGAGGGACATTTTTTAAAAGGTACACATGGAAGATAAAATGGACCACAAGATGGGGATGTGCGAGAAATAATGAGAAGCATGAACAAACCTGTAGGTTAGCCAACTCTTTTATCTGACTGACGGGCAACCAGGCGCGGTACGTTTCAGTTGTTCGCCACCACAGAGGCACTCCCACGATGATGACCACCGCTGCTATGGACAGAGCAGCCAGCTGGCCACGTCTACGCTCTGAGAGACATAAAGAGACAGTAAGACAGATAAGCCTCAGAGCCTTACTATACACAGTGAGATATAAATGTGTCAACCGTCATTTTACTATGTCGTTTATACTGTGGTTGCAGTCCCTGTATTGTATGTAAACAGTATCTCTGGTAGTGTTAGGCCATTTTGTACATCAATGTACAGGACTGATTTAAGGCAATAATGGATTTTTATGTTTTTTGCCTCAATGTGACAAATACCTTGATTTGTCACTAGATTAACCAAGATGAGAAATTCCTGTCTCATTATTTTACACACTGACAGTCTGTCAATTGAGATATCACAATGTAAAATTACATCGTTAACCCCTACATGCCCTCCATGACACCTCACTGGACACCATTGATTGAATTATATGTTTACATAAATCTGTTTAGTCCATAAAACACTGAGATACATGCTAGATGGCAAACGTACTCAAGGCTTTATCAAAGCATTAAGATGCAAACATGTATAGTCGTAGACAGTGGTGGGATGTAACTATATTTACTCAAGTACTGTACTTTTACAGTAAGTACAATTTTGACATACTTTACTTGAGTATTTCCATTCTCTGCTACTTTATATTTCTACTCAACTATATTCATGTGACATTTGTAGTTACTAGTTCCTTTAAAAAGTACATAAAAGCATGATATTCTTATATGATATGATACAGTGATATACTACTAATCTACCCAGTAGTATACAAAGTATCAAAAAACTGGCTCCACATTGAGGAACTACATTAAATGCTCTTACATGTATTAGTGATAAAAACAGAATGATATAATATTCTATATTAATATAACATTTTAAAAGGAGCCACTCTGCATAAGGAGTACTTTTACTTTTGATATATTTAGTACATTTTGCTGATAATACTTCTGTACGAAGAAGTACAGAAGATGTAAGATTTTCAATGCACGATTGACAACATCAGGAAATGGCTACAAGACCTGGTTTAGCTTTTAAGCTACAAAAATACAATATAAAGGAAAATAAGGTATTTCACTGTATTTAGGGGGGGTTAGAAACTCTAATGTTGTAGTTAACTTTGGAATAAACGATAAACAATGAAAAGAAAACACATAAGGTGTCACACAACAGCAGGTGTGCCCGCAGTGTCTTCAGTGACAGGGAGGGCATCACTGCTAGCTAGCTTAGCTGTTAGCTTCAGAGGGTCTTAACATGGAGAAACAGCGGCCTCGTGTCGGGGTCGCTACAGCTGTATTACATGTTAAACATGCTGCTGTAAAATGGTGTAAAAGTGCCTCTTGGTAGGATGGAAATTATACAGTATTCCAGTTATGAGTCTACTCACCCACTTCCGTGGTAGCCATTTCTGTCAATGAACTGATGGGGTGCGTTTGTTATCGTATCACACCGCGTCATATGTCAGCTGACCGACTTTAAAAACAAACCGGGCGATTAATGTGGCTTAAAAACAACAATAAGTCCAGGTACAGAGCTACAGTTTGATTAAATGTAACCAAATATCGTAATATAGTTACACCTGTCTGTCCGAGAGGGCGGTGAGCTGGTTTGAGACGCAGTGAGGGACCGTACCGTCGGCCCACCCGGTGTAAATATCAAATGCACACACACACACACACACACACACACACACACAATGTGAGACATTTTGGCAACCAGCGCCCCATGTGGCAAAATGCACATTATTTATAATTATCTTAAAATCCCAAATAAACATTTATATTCGTCGATAAATACAGAGAGTGACCAGAAAAATAAACACTATTTTACAAACAAATACAAAACTTATGCAACAGCTAAATGTCACCTTACTTACAATGTTTTGTGTTTGTGAAGCAGTGGTAGAAAGTAGTACAGTTACTAAAGTACAGTTTTGAGGTATTTGCTCTCTTTCCACTTCATTTATTTGATAACTTTAGTTACTAGTTATTTGCAGATTCTGATTATTAATACAAAATATAATCAACAAATAAAATATGATGTTATATTATAGGTTAAGATAATTCACAAGCAAGCAGTGTATAAAGTGGTTCAAATGAGCCCTTCCTTTACAAGCTGTGACATTAAAGTGATGAACACACTCATGCAATTGATAATTATAATGTAGTTTTGAGTACAAAATGAATGCAGGACTTTTAACAAAGTATTTCTACACTGTGGTAATACTACTTTTACTTAATATTTGAGTACTTCTTCCACCACTGTTGTCAAGACTACATACATTTTTAGGCTTAGTGATGATTGTATATTGTGGTCTGCATAATATTGAACAGTGTTTTCATTATTTTGTACACTTTGTTCACATACATGAAGGAATAAAACTATTAAAAGCACCTTACAGTACAACAACACCATAAACTAATTACACATTTCACAAAGGTGATATTTACTACAGAGCTGTAATATATGAATGCACACTGCAGCATCAAAAACCACTAAGTCCTTTTATATTTATTAAACTTTGTTCATCCAGGGAGCAAGGCAGTATTTTTCAGAAACAGTGATGATAGCAGGTGCACATTCACACCTGGAAGCTTCCCAGTACAACCACAGTTTGTTCTGTTGACACTGAGCAGCTTTACTGGTGCAGTTGGGAGTTAATTGCATTGATCAAGGGCACCTCAGTGGCTTTAAATAACGAGCACTGCTCTTTCACTTTTAATTAATTAAGCTGATCTCAGGATTGTACTGGTGACTTTCTGGTCTTAAGCCGCTACTACAAGATTTATCTGTCTTGTGTTGCTCCATATGAAGACATTTAAATTATATATTAGATTTAAATTAATGTATGATTATAGCAGGTTCCAATCCAGTATACTGAGTTTTGTTGGTGGGGTTTCCTTGATATCTACATTTTGATTACACATCATGTCTTTAAATACAGATGAGATTCCCTTTTTCAGACAATTGAAACTGTATTTTACAAACATATACCAAGCAGAAACAACTCTTATTCAGACTAGTTTTCATACACCAGGCTACTAGAAAAATAATGTCTCTTTCAAACTGTGGTTATTTAGTCCAATTCTCATGTTAGATAGATTGTATTCACAGCAACACTGGTTGTAAAGATGATACTTAGATACCTGGAAGCAAACTGGCTGGATGAACAGGAAGTGGGGAAAGAGCTAAGCTTACAACACTATATAATGTGAAGTAAGAAGGCTGTTGCACAACTGTTCAAGCGTCAGGAATGCAGAATAAAAGTACATCCAAAGAGAAATGAGTGGGAAAGACACCATAAAAACAGCAGCAATAATGTCACATGAAGAGATCTCTGCTAGTTTTAAATATTAGTTTATTTTTCTCCACTAGTTGACACACCAAGTGCTTCAAGAACAATATTAACACCACAAACATCACAGTATTCCAACACAGCAGTGACTGTTTCCCCCGCTGCTAACCCCACGTATTGGTCCACATTACGGGAACGTTTATAGAAACCATCTCCTCTTCGCCGTGGGGTGAGCTGGGGGAATCAGGAGTGGGAGGAGGGGGACGACACACAAGCATCACATAATATCGACACCTTCACACAACTGAATACATTAATTACTGTATGTAATTTAAAGCTAATGTTATACTGAGAATAGACACAAAATGTTCCTCTGATTAGTGGTGATTGGAAGTGTGTGAACAGAAAGGTTAGGATGAATCCTGGTGTGTGTGGTGGTTTATCACAGAGCGTCTACCGACCTCTGCTGGAGCTACAGTTGTCTGAAAGCACAACAAAAGATTGACTCCATCTGTCGTGTCCCTTGACGGATATACTGATGCCACTGATACTCGGTTGGTCCCGCCGTCAGGGAGGATGTTAGTATAGTGTTTAAATGATGAGCCAACACTGCGTTCTGACAGAAGCGAAAACACCGACACACACATGCTGATCTGGCCTGCTTGGGACTGGCTCGTGATTTACCGTGTGGGGGAGAAAGGGAGACAGCACCGGGTGTGGAGACAGGTGGAGTTAAGAAGAGGCGTGAATTGAATACTGACTGATTATCTTGATCTACTGTTAAAATTTTGCATTACTCCCAATAACTGTTATAGATACATAAAATAGTTTTCCACTTCAGTCATGAATTGTCTCAAATTGGTTCTGATTTGTTTGATTAAATAGAAAAAAAAACAAGCCTGTTCCCTTTAGTACTGTAGTTTCACATTATGTTTTTAAATACACATATCTAATAATGTAATTTTAATAACTCTGACAACGCTAAAGTACAGTAGACAGCGCAGGCCTGTGATTGATGGAGGAGTGAGGGGGGATAGCAGAGCAGATATAAGACTACAGTTAGACCACAGCTGAATGTGGCGGTTTGATGTTTAGTAGGCGTGGTTAGCCACGTAGAGGGATTTTCCTGCGGCGCCGGCAGTTCCAGAAGACTCGTACTTGCCGAGCGCGGCCAGACCGTTTGCCTGAAGAAGAGACAAAAAAAGTCTAATTAACAATATTGCACGAAGGAAGTTTGAGTTTCATTTTACTCTGTGAGGACGTGTCCGATGTCTGTTAACGGTTTTTGATCTGACCTCAGCACGTTTGATGAACTCCTCGGTGGCGGCCTTCTCGTTGCTCAGCTCTCCTCTCCATGCGCTCAGGGCAGAGGCCTGCAGGGCGCGGCCATAGGAGAAAGTCAGGGCCCAGGGTTTGGGGAGCGGACAGTTGTTGATGGAGTTAAGGTTCACGCTGGCCTCTTCTTCAGACTGGCCACCTGACAAGAATGTCACTCCTGAGAGAAAACAGAAACAAGCAAATGCACACGTTATCTATCAAATCTGCTTTCATCCAACATTTAAGACTTTCAGCTCTGTGAATGGAAATCATTTGACTTTCTTAATATCTGAGGGCGGGACAAACAAATAATTGGCAATCTGGCAATATAAAACAACCACCGTTCTCTTGCACTGCATTAGATGGTAATACTTTATTTTACAGGTCAGTAAATCCCTAATAATGTCCTAAAGTAATTTTCCAGAAAGTACTGTGTAATTTGACACTAATCATACATCAAATATAGGCAGCATTCAATTGGTACATTTCCAATGAATTAATTCTAATTAAATGATAAGCTAACATACAATAGAGTCAGAGCTCAGCAGGTCAGCTACATACAAAAAATGAGTAATTTGCCCATAAGCAAGCATACAATTCAACTTATACACAACAATTTCCAGCAACAAAATAATGATGAATAAATATTTACTTGGGTTAAAATGGAGCCGTTGATTCAAGGAAATTCTTTTGAAAAAGAATAACTAAAATAACACTTTGTCTCTATTTTGCCTAAAATCAGTACGTATCTACACATTACATTATTGATACTATAGCACCAGTATTTTTAGAATTAGATATTTTAAATAGTAATTTTGTAGTTTTCATGTAATATTTTCCATGTGTGAAAATGTATTTACAAAGATTAAAGATGTGACTTAGTATAGGACATATGTGCACTTGGATGATTCTAATTTTTGAAAACGTTACCATTTGTGGGGGTATATATTCCTTGTACAGTACACAGATATCGTAAGGATCCCACCCAGTTAACTTTTGTTTTCATGTATCTGTCTGTCTCTGACCTGTGACAGCAGGAGGCACAGTGCGGCGCAGGGCGGTGACGGTAGCCATGGCGATTTCCTCGCTGCTGTACTTGGTGGGGCAGGAGTGTCCAGCTGTGACCATGTTGGGTTTCAGCAGTGTCCCTTCCAGGTACACATGGTGGTCTGACAGAGCCTTGTACACTGCAGCTAGGACCTAGCAGCAGGAGAAGGACATAAGGCATAAGAGAGGCACTGAAGCTAACGCGGTACAATATAAACTCTACAGGACGGATACAGCGGTTTGTGTTATATACTGTATGTATTCCTCAGTAAATTTACCTTCTCACTGACATACTGGCAACGCTTCAGGTCGTGATCTCCATCAGGAAGGATCTCAGGCTCCACAATAGGAACAATACCATTCTAGGAGACATTACAAAGTCAAAGTTTAAGGCAAACACTCATATTCGTATAGATACACTACATGAGTTTGTTATAATAGTGTCCTCAAATCACCATTTGATCATAATTTAACTTGGAACTGGGATTCTGGGACTGGGGAGCACTTTAGCCGAACTAAATAACATCCTCAGTAATGTCACACCAACCTGCTGGCAGATGCTAGCATATCGTGCCAGAACATTAGCGTTCTCAAAGATGGCCAGCTCGGACGGCGTGGTGTCGCTAATCTTCAGCACGCAGCGCCACTTGGCGAAGTCTGCGCCGTCCTTCTTGTACTGCGCACAGCGCTCAGACAGCCCGTCCAGACCTACACTCCCAACACGTGCACAGAAGCACCCATCAGAAACACAGCAGGGGTTTTGTAACGTTTATGAGGTTTTGAGAGTGTGTGTGATGTTAATGCTTCCTACCCTGAGTGGTGGTCTCTCCATTTGTTCCAGCGAGGGGCACAACACCTTTGTCCACCTGTGAAGAGGGAAACAGACATTGTTTAAGTTAATGTTGTATGTGACATTACACTTAAAGGTCCTTTAAATTCTCAAGTGACATACTTGGTTTTCTATATCATTAGACTGGATTGAATTTCACTCTTATGACTAAACACAACTTTTCTGAACATACGTCCTGAAAGCTCTTTCACCCAGTTTGTCCTGATCTGCTGTTATGTGTGGGTCTGTGTGTGTCTAAACATGCTGACAATGAGTCTGTGTTTCCATATACACTGTAGGAGCCTTTCTAGTTTTACCAGCCAAACAAATGATGACTGTGTTTTTGTCTGCTAAACTGAAATACTTAGCTGGAGTATATAACATCAACACTGCGGCTGTGGAGATATTCAGAGCCACAGCAAACTGACACCTAATAAGGCTGAGCTTTCCAGACACAAGTTCTTGCGTTTTCGGAGACTGAAGCTAAGCGTGACAAAGCGTGTACGAAAACAGGCAATAGCTGAAACCAAGTAGTGGTTCAAATGTTTGTGGGAATGGTTGTAATTGTAGAAATTGTCTTATTTAAACTGACTATAAGGCCAGATGAACTTAAGAGATCCACTCTAGAGGTTTAAATATGAGCATTGAGTACCTTGATGCCAACGACAATGCCGCGGTCTTTGATGAGCTTGGCAAAGGGAGTGCCGTCGTCTGTGTTCTGGTAGAGGGTTTCGTGGAAGAAGATGACCCCTCCGATGCAGCTGTCGATGCGCTGGTCGGCTGTGAAGAGCAGCTGGCGGTAGCGACGCCTGTTCTCCTCTGTGTTCTCAACGCCGATGGGGTTCAAACGTTTCCCCATGCTGCCTGTAGACAAGACACACGCAGGGCTATTTAGTCGATGACAGCTCCGTTGACAGTGGAGCATAAACTAATGCATCAGAACATCCCATGCAGTTGAACATCACTTAAAACTGATCTATACCTACAAAACATACAGGTATTTGTTGGTGAAAACTTGTACAAACTTTAACTATACATAAATATGTCTTGATTGGACATTGTTGTGTCAAACAGTTGGGACCTTTTATACCTCTGGATTAACATGACTATAATTTAGCAGACAATTAAAGTGTCCTCAGTAGAAATCTGCATACAGTTTTCTGTGAACCAAAAATTAAACTACATTAAGCCAGTACGTGACTTGTAACAGGGCAGTATTTAGGGCTGCAACTAACGATTATTTTCATTATTGAATAATCTGTCGATCATTTTATCGATTAATCAATTAGTTGTTTGGGCCATAAAATGTCAGAAAATGGTGAAAAATGTTGATCACTGTTTCCCAAAGCCCAAGGTGGCGTCTTCAAGTGTCTTGTTTTGTCCACAACCCAAAGATATTTAGTTTACTGTCATAGAGGACTGAAGAAACCAGAAAATGTTCACATTTGAGAAGCTGAAATCAGAGAATCTGGACACTTTTTCTTAGAGAATGACTCAAAACGATTAATCGATTATCATATCTTTTAATCGACTAATCGTTGCAGCTCTAGTAGTATTAACCTAAATCGTTTGACTAAACAATCTGACTTTGCTTAACACTCACTTATTTTTTGTCTACGAATGTGTGTATGAAAGTATCGAAGGTTTGGTGCAAAGTTACCATAAAAGTTGTAAAGATATACCAGTTTTCAAAAACACCCAAATGAGAGACAATCCAGTATTGATGATTTTGTGATACTTAGCCTATTAATTATTATGTATAAATACAGAGTTTTTAATGTTTTTTTTATGTGAGTTTGAACCTGTCCTGTCGATTAAAGATGATTTCTCTAATAGTAAGCAACTGCCCTACAAAGCATAAATATGTACGACTTCTTGTGAGTAATATTATAAGTAATGCCTTCATCTCGTCACTTGGGGTCAACCGTATTGTTTCTCTAGAAAGTAGAACTTCATATGTAAGATATTAATGATGTATAATTGATGTTGTTTTTGCAACCACACACACATGCATACCGGTGGACTCATCGGCTGCGAGGATGCCTTTTCCTGGAGCTACTATCCTCTGAGCGATGTCCTGCAGCTCCTTCTTCTGCTCAGGAGTCAGTGCGGGATACTGGTGAGTCATGGTGGCTGAAAGAGAGAGAGAGAGAGAGAGAGCCATGAAGAGATCACATTGTTTCACCATGCGTCGGCCTGGATGACCGCCCAGCACTGGCCCCAATTTATTGTCCCTCTATTGTCTACAACATGGCTAACTCGCTGAAGCGCTAAGCTCTTCTCAGTGAGGGCAGGAGCATGGGTGAGAAAGACAAAACCCCTACAAGATGGCACTTAAAAGTCCCACAATCCAAGGACCCAGCGTGGGTGTGAGATGTGATGAAACCAAAGGCTGTGAGCAGAAGATGTGCTTCCTGCTTCCTGAGAGAAAAAATCTGTATTTGTTCAGTGTGACTGTCATCTAGAAACCAAATAAAGCTTTTTCACAGACATTTATAACAGCTGGGATTGAATATGACTGTGTTAGCTCAAAGGAACAATGTGCTAACATGCACGTACATGGTGGAAAACCAGATTATTTTGTTCCCTATTCCCTTCTTCACTCTGCCGTAAATAAGCGGTTACGTAACCCCTTCCCTCCCCTCCCCATCCCAGAAGACAGAGAGGGAGCGATTATGCAACAGGGCTCCTATATACTCTGCTGCCAGTCCTCATTATAGCTGCAGGACTGGATGCAGCACGGCTCGTTTCTCTCTCCTCAGCAACACTCCTCCTGGTTTCCCCTAATGTCATTACATCACTCTTTGTGCATTGCACGTATACACTGCTTTTTATTTCTTTGCCTTGATTAATACAAGGCCTGTGTCCACGATTTTATCACCCCATCTAGTGTCCTTCAAATGTCCTGCTGTGCTCACTGAGGCATGCTGCTGCTTTCAGAGTAAAAATGACATCTATACTAGATGAACACGCTTGGGATTTGTAAATTCCCATTTTCACACATCCCTGAAACGCATCACTCCCACTAATGCTGTGCCAGGGAACAAGCTGTGACTTCTCTTTCTGGCCGACTGCACCGGTTGCCAAGCCGCTCCCAGTGAACAATGTCACTGGTTATAGCAACAATACTGGATCAGCTATAGATGAAATCTGTATGATGGGTGACAATTACAGAGGTACCAGTCAATGCTATGTTAATGACTAGTATGGACTAGACTAAGTACGAACTATCATCTAAGGTATTCTATAACCACAGAGAGAGAAATCTTAGTGTGAGGACACTGGATTTTATAATATGAAGCACATCAACTGCATCATGTAACACAAAAAATATGCTAAAATTAGGGTTTAGTATAGCTCTACAATAAACTCATATGACCACTGGACTCCCAACTGAGGCTGGTTTGCTGTGGTAGGACACTGCCTGACATAACCTATATCCTCTGTGTTAATCCTCAGCTTAAAGCTATGAGATAACAACCTTTAGAGCACACACACAGGCCTCTCAATGAAAACAGTGAGCAGTTACCACAACACAAACGTCGAGCACGGCTCACTGCTGATAGTTAAATTCTACATGCAGGTGAAATTAAAGAGGCCAGGCCTGCAGGGTACAATACGTCCCCTGAGGGAAACCGTTAGCCCAGGAGTATTAACTGCATGCAGACCTCTCCGGTGAATAAAAGAGGGTATTTACACTTGATAAAGGTATGATGTGTGGGACTTGTGTGTATGCTTGTGTGTGCACGGCCTTGCTCCACTGTTAGCCAGACAAAACTCATGCTCAGCAAATACCTGCTATCTTTTGTCAAGCACCTGCATGCTTCAACAATACATTTTCATTGAGTTTGGGTCCAGTGTGGTTGGGTTTCTGCTGAGGAAACATTGCAAAATAATGTGAAATCTAAATCTTACGCCATGTTCAGTCAGACACAATGGGAAGTTACCAAATATGTTAACTTTTTTTCCTCAAAACCGCCCTCTTTTCAATTCGAAATATGGAGCTGAACAGCACAATGACGCCTGGAAATGTTTCCCATCACACATCTTTAAAACTGCCTGAATACATAAAAAGAGGACCTTGAAGGACAATCTGTGCATGTGACCTGCCTCTGACATATGATCAGCCTGAAGCAGGTTTGGTAGAAACACACCGTTTAAAACGTACGCTGTTAAAAATATACATATTTAGGCAACGCACCTTTCTACTTCTGAACACATTCTGTCATTTGGTGGGCAAGTCAATCCAGTGTATAAATAGCCAACAAAGATGACCTAACCAAAACGGTGACGTCGTGGCAGATATTTAAAACGTTAGCTGTGAATGTCAGTTTTGTTGACAGACTCACTGCTGTGCACCAATATTCAACCCAGGGTCAAATCCACCATAGAAGAAGCAGCATCACCTCTATCTCCTAAGACAGTGGTCAACACTGTACGCTTTACAGGTAGAGGAGAGGTTGCATTTGTCACTACTGGTGATATTGTGGTAGCAACACTGACTGTCAGGTGACTGTCAGGGCTCAGTTATTATTGGAGGGCATAAACAAGCTACAACCTGATTATTGCAAATGGGATAAAAGACACAAAGCAGAAGACAACTCAGTGTCGTTGAATGTCGGACTTTCCCGGTCACAAGAGTTGTTCACAAACCCAGGAGACACCGATATTAGTGTTTTCTATTTTAGTATCTGCTGCTTATGTGTCTCCAGGAAATGCTCTCCATCCACAGGGAACCAAAGCAACATGAAGCTCCAGTTTGTGCCGCTGCAGGCCCTTACAGTACACCACAGATGTGACAAACTAAAATAAGGGAATCTATCACGCTCAATTTTTAGTGAGAACGATACAGAAGATCCAGTCGAGTGAAGAGAGCGGGTTTTTATCCTTTAATTGGAACTGAAACTGGTGTGCTTTCTTCAACAACTTATGGATTGATTGATCCTGATCTAAACTTGATTTCCTCAAGCGGTCTACAAAGAGAAGCTTCATTGCGTCATTGGAAACAAACTAGTTTGAGGAATTTTAAATCCTGTATGCCCTGAAGCTATCCATCATCACAATGAGCCACTCCAAGCTGGTGACAGCTTTGAAAATCCTGGTGGGAACGTCGAACATTGAAGCTGTCCAGTCAACACCATTTTGGTAGCAAAATGGAAAATCACTGACTGTAAAGATGTATTGGTTTAATGTCAAAATGTACTGACAGATGGAATGCACCGAAACGTTCATTATTCAGCAGGTCTGATCACAGAGTTTGATTTCCTCACATGCCTGAAGAAGCTGATCTGGTGCAGGATGAGGAGTCAGTTGAAAAAAACCCATCTTTGATGGTCTAAACAAAGTCCTGACGAAAGGCCACAAAGACCAAAAGCCACTGAAGAGGCTTCACGCTTTATTTTAATTTTTTATTTAGTTCTAATGCACAAGTCTGATGCCACATAATGGTTGCATGTCTGAATGAGAACAAAGCTACAAACTGCTGGATGAGTGGCGATGATGAGTTTAGCTATAAGGGTTTCTTGCAGTTTTGTTTTATAGTGGAGCCGCTCCACCTCGCCTGAAATAAACAAGCGCCTCCGTTAACGTCAGAAGAAATTATTAAATTTTTGTGAAATATATTATTTGGCTTATTAAGCTTCGGGGAAATCAAGCAGTGGTGCTACATCGCACAGCGAAGGCCACATATTTAATTAGTGAGGCGGCTGTTTAAACCTTGACGGAGCAACTGCATTGATAACGAAATGAGATGCTTCAGCAGCACGTACCACCTCGCTAACCAGTTTCCTGGAGTCAAATTAATTTTTCATTCAGATACTGTCTTTTTACTAATATTTATATTAGTAAATATATCCTTAGTAAATATTAAAAATATTATAAATTAGGTTTGTGTTTCCGCTTGCTCAAGGGCACTTCAACGGTGCAAATACTGAAATGCTTATTTGAAGAATCATCTTCCTTATCAGCAAAAATGCACCCTGCTGCTAAAATGTCACTTTGACATGAATTAAAGTAGCAACCTTCTGATGCTATTATCACACACTGGTTCATCTTCCAGACAGCGTCATACGGTGTGCAGGGGTTACCTCCTGATGAAGGACGTCACTGAATAATCTGACGTCATATGCACTTCACCATGACTGGCAGTATATTTCTGGAGTGGTTTGAATCCTTTCCACTAAAATGAGGCAGTCTTAGCTGGATAAAATTTGAGAAATGAGTAAGAGATGTGACAGCTTAGATCCATATTTAGCTGTCTTAACTGCCTCTCCGTCGTGCCTCTCTGTGATCTTCATTCCAGCCTGTTGCACAGTGGTCGGCCTCAACAAGACAAACAACATTTCTGCACTGCGACATCAAGATGCGACGGCCAACTCCCTACTGTGGCGTCATGCAGGACCACTCTGTGATCACTGTATGTTAAATAACATACCGGTACATCAGTCAAATGCAGTGCACAGCAAACATACTGCAGGGCGGGTTTACAGACATGCATTAAAAGGAACAGTAATTCAGATGAAATTCACATTTATACCACTCAGATTCAACACTGTGATAAGTATTTCTCTGAGGTTCAACTAGACCCTCATTAAAGAACCCATTTTCAACTCAGCCATCACATAATCTGTTGCTTTTATCTGCGTTCACCTTACAGAGGACAGGACGATTGGACCAGACTTCACACTGTGTTCTTCACGCTACAACAGTCAATCAATACCTCTCTGTGAAAACTGATGCTGCATAGGCTCACTTACCCACCCAAACCACAAATACATCAACATCAAACTCAATCCAGAATGAACATGAACATGAACAGCAATCATGCTGCAGCTGGTCTCTTTTTGAAGCATTGCTGCAAGCATTAAACTACAATATATTTGAAGCTTGCATGCTATGTTACCTAGTATTTATAAGGCAGGGACCTGTGGGAGGTAAACTCTATCTACTTAAACTCAGGCTGGCACCTATAGCATTTATTAATAGTTAATATTATAGCGATAAGCAGGATAGGGGCAGACATATTCCTTGTTGCAAGGTATTTTGGCCTTGTCTGTATTTTTATCACCACCTGAGGGTCTATCCACCCTGGTTTTCTCTCTACTTTGCAAGTTGCGTGAGCTTTAAGGAGGTGAAATGGCTCCTGCAGGGCAGCACTAGTTAAAAGTAAAAAGCCTGCGTGGTGCGCTGCGTTTCGTTACCAGACGGGCGGCTGGCCTTGGCACTGATGCACGTCTCTGTGTTTGGGTTGTTTCTATCCTCAGGCCTTGATGCAGCAGTGCTAGCAGGAGCACTGTTTCCCATGCAGCTCTCTGATACAAGAGCCTAATGGCAGACGTCAAGGCTGCATGCATTGCAGTTCAGAGAGAGGTTGACACTGGTGAAAATGTGCAGATTACACTCGATGACATTTCCCTCTTAAACACTGGTAAACTGAACCCTTTTTTATATTTTTTAGTCTTCAATTTGAATGATGAGTTGACACTTTGGGTTGCACATCGAGAAGGAACACAGATGATTAAGGTAGGGGAACAATAGAGAAAAAACATGATTACAATACATCAGTTGATGTAAAACTATAAACATTAAACTAAATCATGTTCTAGTGTTATGCTATGTATGAAGCTCCATATACTCTAGAGCTTAAACGACTAGTTGATAAATCAATTCACAGATCGACAGAAAATTTATCAGAAACTATTATGATAATTGATTAATCATTGAAGTCATTTTTTAAAACAAAAATTCGCCGCTTCCAGCCCATCAAAATATTTTCTGTTGTTTTTGGCCTTCTTTAATGCTAAACTGAATATCTTTGAGTTTGGGGCTCTGGGAAATTGAGATGGACATTATTTGGACATTTTATACCCTAAACTTTTATCAATCAAGAAAAATAATCAAAACATGAATCGATGATTAAAATAATTTTCAGTTGCAGCTTTAATATACTCTTATTTATGACTGCAACTAACTATTATCTTAAATCACATTTTCCCAACGCCCAAGACACATATTTAAATGGCTTATTTAGTCCAACGAACAGCCCAAAACCCAAATATATCCAGTTTATGAGCATAAAAGACTAAGAAACCCAGCACATATTTATGTTTGAGAAGCTTTTTGGGGGGTTTATTTTCTTAAATAGACTTTCTCTGTCAATAATTGTAGCTCTACTCTGAAAATGAACTGAATCTAAATATGTGATGCATCCCATGTTGTAGTATTATGATTAAAAGATGCAGTCTGATGTATGTAAAGCTAGATATATGTCTTTTATTTTAATTACATGTTTAGTATGCTCCTCCTCAGCCCGCCCCACCTCCCATCACACATCAGAGGAGGTGTACGTGCTGAGGCACAGATACACTCCGACAGAAAACCACAGCTGCCACCCGGATTACCAACATCAATTTACACAAAATAAACATATACAATGATTGATTAATCGATTTAAATTGAAAGCAGAGGCAACAGGCTCCTCTCTGTCCACCTTCATCCTTGAAGGTCACCATTTTACGCCCTTCCTGTTGCGTATCTCGATGATTTTAAACTTTTAAACAGAATTTCCTAAAATTGGTGAAAACTTGAATGGGTTTCTGTCGAAGGAGACGAGCCACAGGCGCTAACGGTCGCTATTAACTGGTGGTTAGCTAGCTAGGAAGAAAAAGTTCGCTTCAGGTCGTGTAGAGCAGCATCACATCCCCATCATTATTATCATCATTATTATTATTACCATCATCTATCAAAGATCAATAACACCTGAAGAGTGTGTGAAGCGGTCATACTGATCAGACCAGGGTGCAGTCTTACCTGCTGGTGGGTGTCTGGGCGCAGAGAGAGCAGGTAAGCTGGGTGCTGAGGATGCGGAGGAGTCTCCTGTTTCACTGCTGCAGCGCAACGTGACCCTTTACAAAAGCCTCGAGCCGGGGGCGGAGCTCACGCCACTGCGTCATGTGATGGGATGACGCTGACTGCGCCGACTGCGCATGCGCCGGGTGGCATCACCAGCTCAGAGCGAGGGTGCAGCATGATTGTGCATCTTTGAAGAAAACAAGAAAAGATGCGTGAAGTTTTTAATGTACAGCTTTTGTTTTCTCAGCCTGGAGCTTAATGAAATAAAAAACAGCTAATTAATTATCCTACAGAGCCTCCAATTAAACAGCCTCAAAACTATGTGCTAATGACGGAATTTTTATAGGTATATCTCAAAGAAATCAGAGAATCCATAAAAAAATACCCAGATATTTATAGATGCTTATGATAGTGAAAGTAAAAAAGGGATAATAAGATAATTGTACAAGGGTATCAATTAATAAAAACTCAAATTATATCAGGCCAGGTTGGGAAAAAGATGGAAATATGGAAAAAGCTGGGGAGGTGTGGCTACAAGCCTGGGAAACTCAGTGTACCTCTATCAATTCTCTGACTCACACCCTTCTATTACAGAAAGGCAAGGGTGAAAAATACTGGATGAAATGGGATTGTTACACTCAGGAAACAGACACTTTCTTTTGACCATTTTACTTTCAAACACTCAACTGATGACTTCGTCTTGGTCCTCCTGATTTTTGTTCTGCATCTCAAGATATAAACCTAAAACGCTATAAAATAAAACGTTATTAAAGAAAATCTTAATAAGAAAAATTATATTACAGGCTGAAATTTCTTTTTTTTTTCTCGACAGATTTGGCTCTCCTGAAATAAAACTACAATAGGTTTCAGGATAGAATTCTTTCATAAGATGCTGTCAGTGGTGGAAGAGGTATCCTTTACTTAAGTAAAAGTAACAACACCATAATGTAAAAATACTCCATGGCATGTAACAGTCCTGCATTCTTGCATGCATACTTAGTATTATTAAGAAAATACACTTGAAGTATAAAAAGTAAAAATACTAAGTATGGCAGGTGAAATGGCTGCCACGAGTGTTAGATTTTTATAGATTACAATATTGGATTACTGATGCATTAACATGTAAGCAACATTTTAATGTTAAAGCTGGTCAAGGTGAAGCTAATTTGAACTGTTTGATATACTGTTGTATAGTTTAATGTACTGTAAAATCACATTTTATATGCTGATTATAGGATTTCAAGTACCTCAAAAGTAAACCTAAGTACAGTACTTGAGTAAATGTCCACTGCAGGATACTGGATGAAATTTCTAAACCAAAGACAGGCATGCTGTTTCTGCAGAGACAGTGTGGCAAAGCTGATAGGAGAAGTGAAGCAATGATGATTTTGTGTTCACTGGCTGATATGTTTAAAACTATTTCAGTACTCTATTTCACATCTCACTAGGACAAAACATCCAACTCAGCAGGTCGCTGTACAGTAAGAGTTTAATATCCCATCTGTGCTACATGGTAATTACAAAAATACATTGTAACATAACACATAACATCAAATCCAAAATATTCATATAAACTTTATAAAGAGGAATTTATAAATAAGCATTTTTTGTGACAAAAAAAGCAAGCTCAGGATGACACATGTGAGGCATTCTGGGTACACATTAGGGCATACTTTACAAAATCCTAATATAATCTGATGATCAGGTAAGTGCATGAGGGTGCGATTACTGGCTAGGGTTACGGCAGCCTTGGACAATAGAAAAAGCCCTGTATCTATCAAAATGTTAACTGGAGGTAAACAATACTGTCGTTCATTCAATCCTTACAGTCCCAGCTCAGGTCTGGACAGCTGGGCGCCATCTCGGAGTCAAAATCAAGGCTGACTTGGGAAAACCAATGAGTGCTTCCCTGAGTCGCAGGTTATAAATAATTCAAACTAAAGCAGACGTTGAAGGCATACACGTCTTGATCTGATGTTGTGATGCTTGCATGACTTTTACACAGTACGGGGGGAGAGACGCTTCTGCTGCTATGGAATTCAGGCAGTAAAGGTCAGGTTGGGAAAGGTTATATCACAGCATTAATAAAGGTACAGAATAAGTTTTATTGTAAAGATCACAACATAATTACTCAGAAAATGAGGCAAGGAGTTTCTTTCATCCACTTCTGCCAAAACGGTTTCATAGTCATACATGAAATTAAAGGCAGAAGCTCAGAAAAACACTCATTCTGTTGATGGGGTTTGGTTGGATTTCTACTTAACTACATATAACTGTTGAAAAAAAAGAAAAAAAAGAAAAGAAACTCAGTGTATTGTCTTCAACAAGCATGACTTTTCCATGTGGGGTGAATTTGATAGCAGTCGAACGTTATGTATTAACAGTGCAACCATGACCAGTCGCTGGAACACTGAAAGTAGATGGACAATAGTGCAATCTTTCTTGCACAACTGTTGAGCAAATACAGTAGGCTTGAAAAGGTGCTCAATGGAGAAAGGCAAACAAGTAAAAAAAGAAAAAAATAGTGTCCAATATATCACAAAAAACCCATCAAACTCGCCAATACAAGTGGGGAAGTGGTGTTCTTTACTCAAACAAATCCTCTAAACTATAGATCCAATTAAATCAGCTATTTTGGCTTTTTCCAAATAAGACATTTTAGAAGGCGCACCACACCTGTGTGTTAGGGTGAATAAGTGTGCAGAACAACATACATACATGTAGGCCTTTACCTTTAGTGTGATAGTAACCGAACTGTAAACTCAAAGTCCGTCACACAAACACTTCTCTGCGTGGGCCTTTTTCCTGAGCAGGCTGCAGTGGGAGTGACGGGCCGGGAAGCGGCACAGCCATGTGAGTTTGTGTGCTGGCATCCAGCTGTGTGTCCGGCGTGGTGGGAGGGCTGAGGAAGGAGTCGTAGTCGAAGCCCTTGAGGGGCTGCAGAGACAAAGTGAGGCCTCGTCGAGCTTTGGCGGCTCGGTCTGGTCTCTCTCTCAGCTCCAGAATCACCTGCACAGTCAGGAGGAGGAAAATCACTTCACTTTGGTTGCATATTGAACATTTCTTCCACAATCTGACTAGTGTTTGAACAACACAAACTGACAACATCCAAACACTCATCAGTTACCTCCACAGGCTGGCGCTGCAGTAGGGCGAGGTCAAAAGTTGTTCCATAGAAGAAGGTTTGGCGTTTGAAACGCTCGAGGGTCCTCAGGCGGCGGGTGGAGGTCTTGCACAAAAGCTGGACAGAGAAACGTGTATAGGTCATGATATGACATAAAACTAGCCAGTTAGAAGACACTGGTGCGTGCAGAGGTGTAGATTTGTAGCAATATGATTACATTTTGTGTAATTACCTCGGTTATTAGCAAGGCCAGTGGGGGGCTGAAGCTGAGGGGCATTTCATAAGGAAAACTCCTCACTTTCCTCAGCATACTGCAGTGGTCTGATTCTGGAGGCACGGGGAACTGAGGAGAGTTTGACATACATGAAGAGAAATAATTCAGGGTGATTCAATTTTCAGAAAGCCAGATTTTAGACATAATGATTAGATTTTAGAAATTTGAATTTTAAATATTCCAGCTTTTCTGAGAACTTACACATACCCTGCAATTCAACAAATATGTAAAATTACCTCATTACGAAAGTATTAAATATATTTTACACAATCTTCTTTTACAGCAAAAATCAAGCTCAGCTACGTCACTGAAAGAATAACTGTGAGTAATATCTGCTTATCATGCAAGACATACTGAGCCCACTGGCAACAGGGTCTCACCTTCCCAGTAACCAATGAGAAAAGCAGGATTCCCAGCGACCACCAATCGGCTGCATGGTTGTAGGGTCCACCACTCAGCACCTCTGGGGCTGCAGAGCAGACAGAGCACGCTCACAGCACTGGGTGTACTATACATCTGTACATTAATACATAAACCTCCTGGTGTAATAGATTAAAATAATGCACAACATGTTAGTCTGTTAATATGTCTCAGTAGCTCTGGTGGGATTAGCTACAGAGGTGGATGTGGATGGATGTGGTGGAGTATTTCTCACCCATATACTGGATGGTTCCACAGATGGTAAAAGCTCTTCCTCCTCTCTCCAGGCGACGGGACAAACCAAAGTCAGCTAAGCGGAGGTGTCCTGGAACAGACCATTTTCTCTAAATCGTTATGCGCACGTGACATGGGTCTCTAAATTGAGATTCTTCTGACTGATGCAGTTACAAATATTGTAAAACATTTAAATATTCCCATCATACTCTGATCTCATTAGTGAATGTAATTGGATATAAAGGCTGTTCCCTCTCAGTGCCAACAGATGTGCTCTTTGCATTAATGTGTATTGACTGACAGATGTGAAGTCAGGATGTTCTGGTTCTGTGCTTCAGAGCTATGCTGCTCTCTGCTGGGCAGTTTTTACTCACCATTGTCTGTCAGCAGGATATTCTCCATCTACAATAAAGAATGCCAAAAAGACTGAATTAAACACCCAACCATATTCATCAGTGTACTAAATTAACTACGTAAGAAAAAGAATCTCCTAGCAGATGTTCCGGAGCCTTGGATTTCTTATTCTCATTATTAAATTGCTTATTAATTCTTATTCAACACACAAGGTTGGACATTTTAAGAGTACAAAACACAGAGAGTCATAAAAAGTCATCTGTAGCTTGTAATGGCAAACTTTTACAACCAAAACTGCAAATATTTTAACTGCACTGATACATTTCTACTTAATAAAATATAAATATACAAAAGGAAATGTTTAAATTGAATGGGTGAAACGCAAGAATGGATAAATGGACTGACTAACAAACATCAACAATATGTGTTGACAGATGAATAGATCTACTGATCTGAACTGATGAATTACAAAGCACTCGGTCTGTAAAGGTTTTTACAGGGAACCAAGCAATTTATTGTTTGGTAAGATAAAAACAGAAATAGACTTTTTTTTTTTTAATGTGGACGATGCACAAAGACTGCTGAGTTGGCTGTTCACATATGAAACATGTAAGTAGGGCAGTTAGTTGGAGAAAACCTGGAAGACAAGGAAAAAAGCTCTTTATCAGGAGAAACTTTAGCCCTGTAGCATTACTTTTCTTTCTATTTTTGGTGCACAGATTATTTGAAATTTTACTCATACACATGTGTTAGCTGAAATTATGTAGATGTGTATATATATCTATGTTACTGGATGATGTCTTGTTAGATTTTTGATGTTTGATATGCAGCGTCTGTGTCTTGTAATCTCATGTTAGATGGGCCAAATGTTTGACACGACACGGAAATAAGAACCAACTTTATTACTTGTTAAGTAAGGACTGATGTTATCTATAATGTTTGTTAAAAAGTAGTACATTTGTTTGCATTTTGTTCCATTTAACAGAATTAACTCACTTTTACCTCCGTCTCTTACCTTCAGATCTCTGTGGATGATCCCAAAGTCGTGCAGAAAGCCTGTGAAAACCCAGCAAAGAAGAACACAAATATAAAACTCAACCAGAGAAATGAAATGTTTCAAATCCATCACTCTGTCTTCCTACTGGCATATTAAAAAGAATCCTTTGAGAGCTCATCTCATTTTAATTAGACCTCTTTTTATAATTACTCACAGTTAAATACAGTTAGCTCGAGAAACTTTCCAGTAGACATCTCTGATCTAATTTAGATATTTGAGGAGAATGGTGCAGCTGTATAATACGTAAGTAAGTTGAACCATTTCTGTTAATATCCTTAGCATTATGTAGCATACACACCGAGCGCACATCCCAGCTCTGCTGCAAACACTCGCACTGTGCCCTCTGTGAACTGACCGATCATCTGCCAGTAGGTGTACAGGTCTCCTGTGCTGCAGTAGTCACACACTGGCGGGATAGAAACAGCATTAAAACATGCTTCTGTCATGTAATGTGAGGTGTGAGGGGTGGCGGGATGTGGAACGCACAGTGGTGAAAGAAATGAGGAAAGAAGAGTGCAATCTGGAGGTGAGGACGATCTTCCTCTACAAACCAAACAAAGGCGATTTACTGTAGTCTGTTTTTAGCCAGTCTGCCAAGCATACAGTTTTAAAAAATAAAGGTAAAAAGTGGGTTGGGGTGCAGAGGTGAAAAGGTGTGTGTGATCATCCCTCTCTACTATAGATAGTGATAATTTTGCTGCTATAGGCAACAAAAGAAGCTGACTGAGCTGCGATACAACAGAGGTACAGCATTGTATAAAGTTTTGACCCACTGAGAACAAGTCAACAATAATTTTCTGCCTCTATTAAAGTAGATGAAGACCCTCCATAATACAGGAGGATGGCTTTATATAGTCTTGATTTGCTCCAAATGTGCCCCATATCTACATTTAATGATTCAGTGATGATTCACTGTTAAAGCAAGCAGGGGCATCTCTTTTGAACGTGACACGTGCGCTCGTTGGGCTGCAGCAGCGTTCAACATCTGGTCCCCGGGCCAACACGCTCTCTTTTCACAGGGGGTGGGGAAGCAAACAAACTGGGTCACACTTTCTGAGTCACTGGCTGATTTGGAAAAAAAGGGTAAATGCTCTGGAGGAGAGGAAAAGGGGGCAAAGCAGATACAGGATGCACAGGCAGTGGTAGATTGGGGTTGCTGGGTTGCAGGGGTTAAAGTTTGAGTCTCTAGGCAAAGAATAAAAAGACTCAATTGGAATCTCTTTGTCTTTTGTTGATTACGTTCTGGATGTCGGGTCAGGGACTGTGGGTGGATTCTGGACAAGACCACCAGTGTTGAGGTGAGAGAAGGTGGAGTGAAGGGTTTTGGATAGTGGATCTGGGTTGGATCGGGTCACTGGTCTCTGGCTGACTCACTAATGTAGAGGTGGCGCTGAGTCTGCCAGCAGTCCTGGAGGTCATGGACAAATGGATGCCGAACCTGACGCTGCGGGCAAAGGTCAAAGATCAACCTGCAAAATCTCAATTTCGGCCACCGATCAAACAGAGGACTTTTGTCTTCACTGGGTTCAACTAGTTTTCGGAGGTATCACTTTACTCACAACTTCAGTAACTTCAGGTCTTGTTGGTGAAATTCAAAGACTCAATTGGCATGTTTGGAATTAGACATGAAACTGGTTCAAATTAGACATCACAAATGCATCAATTCTGAGGTGAGGGGAAAATAAAAATACCTAAATAGTTTATCACCTCCTCAGAGCCATTACAGTGTGTCCCACAACATTTCAGATGAGGTAAATGAATCCATTCACAGCACAAGCTTCAGTCTCACACACATTTAATTTATACTGTATGCAGATGATGCGGTATTATACATTGCTGATTATTAATTGTATCAACGTTGATTGCATATGAATACATTCAATAAACGTTGATACAATTAATAATCAGCAACGTATAACACCACATCCTCTGCATACAGATATATATTAGGTTCTTTTTCGCAATTTTTACACATTAAATATTTGAGTTAGATCTTATCTGTGCAAATTGTTCAAGATTGATTGCAAAAAAAAAAGAAAATTAAAGGGTAACATTGATGTGCTCTCTCCTGATACTGAAAAGTATATATATATATATATATCCATTTTTCTTGAACCTTGTGTGAGGTTGAATATAAAATGCCATTGCTTTTCCTTTTGACAGCTTAGAAAGCCTGACAGTTTGATCCTTATTTTGTTTTTACTTAGGATACTGTTAAGTCAATAACACATATTTATCGTAAGGTTTTCCTAAGTATGCAAAAAACTATTAATTATTGCATGAAAAGGGGCTCAGGAAGCTCATACTGATGACTGATGAATCTGGGTGCAGTATTTACTATTTCCAAAAACAAGTCCTTTCAAAGGCATATATAAACGTCTAAAAACTTTCAAAACTTTATTTTTCTAAAATCTACAAAGTTACAATGATTTCAAGGGCCTGTTCTTTATACCCACCTGGACTATAACTTCTTCTTTTGACTGCTCCAAGACCCCAAGTCTTAGAATCTCTGATTTAGGTATAACCTGTTGGCCAAAAAAAATACTCTGATGAAATAAGACTACACAGGACTCACACTGGACTGTAAGTATTTTAACTGCACAAAAATATTTATTACACAATTATAGTTTACTACAACAATCTCACTGGTGTGTGTGTTAAAAGCTTCAATGACTACAGTTAAAATGTCCTGACTTGAGGGTAATTTTGTACTTTTTAGTCAATTTCAAGGACATCGCAGTCTTTAAAAATATTTTGCCTGCATAAAACATTCTGAATTTCTTTTACTTTAAATGTACAGGCCTACAAATAGTCACTTTGCATACCAAGTAAAAATAGTATTAATACCAACCCATCTCAGGCGTACTTGCACATACTATGTTCATGAATGAATAAACTGGCTGTTCATTCATGGCTTTGATCAATCAAATACATTCATTTAAATGTGAGATTCAGGCAGAAGACTCACTTTGACAGCATATGTTTTCTGTTTGGTCTTGTCCTTCACTTTCAGAATGGGTCCAAACGAACCTTTGGCGATGTAACTCAACACCTGATGGAGTGAAAAACAGTGACAGAGGCAGACAGAGAGAGAGAGAGCAATCAAGTGAAAACATCACAGTCCAGGTGAAAAGGTAAAAATAGTACATGTAGTGCTTTAATTAATCATATCAAGCCTTACACATTGTTGATGTCTATGATGGAACTGAGGTCTACCTGAAAGTGTTCGTGCCCAGGCACAGTTCTGTGGGGGAATTCGGGCAGGAACATGGTAATGAAACCCGGCAGGCTCCATTCCGCTCTCAATTTGTCCGGACCGACTCCCGCCAGCCTCAGGACGTGCTCTGGGATGTCAGGGGCCTTGCCTTGGAGCATCCGACGCGGGCCCAGACGCAGGGCAGGTGGGGCAAGGCGACAGAGGCCTGCTGGGATAGACAGACCCATGCTGGAGAGGAAGCCACGCCATCCAGATGAGAAGTCCTCATCCTCCTTCCCTTCAGCGGGCCTCTGTAGGGGAGACAAGGCACCAAGAAGCAGTTATGGCGCAGGTTAGTAGATGATACTGCAGGTGTAACAAGAAAAAAATAGCTAACGGCTCTGTGGAGTTAATGCCCTGAATGATTATGGATCATGTCAGTGAACAACAGCTTTCTGGGAAGACATTTAAAAAAATCATTTAATGTGAATTTCCTACCAAGATCATAAAGGGCCTCACCAGAGTTTATGCATGTCAGGCAACTCTTAGAGTCTCAAATTGACTGTTAATCCAGTGACTGTTCACTGGACACAGTGTTGGGGCTGTTTTACGCAAGAACACATATCAACACTTATCGAGGCAGACGTGCACTGCTGAAAGCAACGTCCTTCTTTCACTTGACCTTTCACAGCCCAGAAACTCATGAGCCAACAGTGCTGGTATGAGCCATGCAGGACAAAGGGAGGCTTTTAAAACACATGTGTATATTCACTATTTAACCAGGGAAAGTTGCCCAAGCATTGCTTCATATACACACACACACTGGGGAGCTGCTCAGTGCAAACACTCTGCTGTTAGATTAGTCAAGTCAATTTTATTTATATAGCCCAATCTCACAAATTTGCCACAAGGGGCTTACAGTCTATACAGCACACAACACCCTCTATTCGGGTAAGGAAAAATCCCCCCAAAATGGAAGAAACGTCAGGAAGAGCAACAGAGGAGGGCTCCCTCTCCCAGGACGGACAGATATGCAAAGATGAGCGTGTACGGACGCACTTATAGACAGATCATAAACATATATTAAGAATGGATCCAGGAGGATGTTAATTAGCAGTATGTTTCCAACTCTGTAGCTCCACTTAAGCAATTGGATGTATTCTTTATACGATATATTCTGAATTACTAATTTTCCATTAACCTGCTCTGTCCAGATCTACTTCAGTCACTCATTTGCTTTGCTTCTCATAATTGCCTGTGGCTGCAAGACCTAATATGGAGGCAACTGTGGGGGGAGAAATTGCAATCTCCTCCTCCTACACAAGATTGTAACAAGATTGTTTATTGCATTTGCAAAATGATGAATCTGACTTAAGGCTAAAGACGTCAGGATGGTCTGGCCCTGGTACATCACACTTTAACTTACTATAAGCTCCCATCTTAGTGACAGATTTGTTTCACTCAACCATTCCTGCTCTCATTTGTTATTTAACAAGTGGGGGAGAAAAAAAACTGCTTGGTCTACATCCAATCTGCAGTCACTCGTCACACCCCCCCATCTCCCCCTCTCTCTCCCCCCTCCGAGCTGCACAACAGATCTGATGCTCTGTGCTGCAAGATGTGTGTAATCAAGCATGCAGGATGTTATTATCATGTGAGCCAGATGAAGGGACACAGCTATAGTCGCCCAGCAGAGATAACTGTCATCAATGCAACATCCGCAAGGCATCTGACAAGAGACTGATTTTAGGGTTTCATCTCGACTTTGTGTGTTAAAAAGTGTTCAATTGCCAATAGATTTTAGATGTCAATACCGGAAGCGTGACGATTTCGCCTTCACAGTAAAAGATTACAGTTACTTTGGAAAACAACAGAACATGTTTTTAGGGATATTATAAAGTGTAATATTTATTAACTAAAGCTATTTGAGTACACTTTAGTTCAATAGGCTGCTGAAGAAAACGTAAAGCCATCCATGATTGGCACCTTCGTTACTACCTGGTGATTTTGGGAGCCAAATCATCGCCATGGAAACAGGGAACCCCCCTCTTGCGTGCGTCACACCTTAGCAACCAGGAATTTCACTCAACTCACCTTCCTGTTTTTACTGCCGTCGGCCCCCATCAGTGTGACCGGACATCAGCACTGTAAGCTCGGCGCGACACCTGCTCTTCATCCAGGCACCTCACGGCAACATGTCCACTCTCTCATGCGCAACACGCACGCTCATTTGAGGTTTGAAGAGGCTAACTATCAACTCTGTGGCGACAGACTGCAGCCGATCAGGCTATCCGGTGCAAAATGTGATAGATATGGCGACATAAAAACAAGTTAATCCCGAGTATGGGCAACGTCAGCGCAAATCCGCCCACAGCTTTGCCATCCAATGAGGCTGCAACCTGGTGGAGTCCAGCTCCCCCTGCTGCTGTCTTTGATTAGAGCCGCAGACATCAAGTCTACAAAATCAGCCCTAATTTCTATAATCTTCTGCATCATCTGCATGGCGGACCTACAAATGCATGAATCAATGAAACCATGAATGCATTCTGTGGCAACTATTATACATCTTCAATCTACCTCTCCATTCAAGTCTTCCTTTCACTTGTTCTAAAAATAAACCAGTGCATGCATTATTTCTGCAGCCTCAACATGATAAGAGCAACCCCACAGGGCAGCATCAAAGGTAAATTCATGCATGTTTGTAGCATAAGCAGGGAGGCCAGCATGGTGCTGATTTATGAGCTCCAAGGGAAGGTGAAGCTTAACAGGATGGAGTCAAGTGACATGGGGAAATGGCATCAACCCCATCCTAGCTTTACTTTCCTGGTTTGAATGACTAGAAAACTCAAATCAAGACAAGATTAAACAATTAAAAATCTACGATCAAACAAACAATCACTTTAAGGCTTGAAGCAAATTTACTGAACGCATGTAAAAACAAAGTCCAAACCATGACATGACAGCGCAAGTGCCTTTTATTTGGGACTAAGAACATAAAAAGCAGACAGTGCCATCCAAACATTTTTACTTCTTTCACATATTGTTAACCAATGTATGGTCACTTCTACAAAATAAACCAGACTGTTGAGCTTTAAATAAACAAGTAGAAAAGGTTTGGTGAATCCGTGTGGGAGCGTTCAGGGTTAAGAGGAGCATCAGATTCAGTCGTCCTCATCAAAGTCCTTCCTGCCCTGGGGAGGTTTGGGTCCCCCTGCTGGTTTGGCCATGATGATCTGAAAGGAGAGAAGACAGCAGTCAGTCAGTCCTTTCTGGACGGAGATCAAGAGCAGTGAGATCCACTCAGCAGGCTGTGGGCTCTGAGGCAGGGTGGGAGGTTATAGGACAGTAGTGAACATGGAAAAAAAACCCTCAAATAAATAACTGGCTTGAAGAACGCATCAGTTTAGTGAGCGTGGCATTACAAACTTGTTCTGTCCTTTTTAAGCTGTTTCAGTTTAAATGTTTGCCGCAGCACAAATGCATAGAAATAACCAAACTGTGGCCAAAATTCTTGGCTGAAACTCAAATAATGACTGAACTATATTTTCAAAGTAAAAGAGGTGATTTAAATCCCTACAGCTACCAAGGAGGGACATTTATGGTGATTAAATATACATGAGCTCAAATGGGGTTATGTATGCTGTAAGGGAAAACGTGCTACAGAAGGAAAAATGCAATGAAGACTTTTAAGACTAAAGAAATAAAATGGCCTTAAAAAAAACAAAAAAAACATAGAACTTCCATCCAATCAGTTTCAATGCTGGGACTAATTACAGCACTTCAGATGCTCGGTACATTTCACAAAATCTATTCAAATTGAGCTGTCGAGGACAAAGTTACGAGTCCAAGAATAATCTTCGCATTTATTTTTGAAGTTACAGTAAATGCGAACCCCACTGAGACCTTTAATGCAGTCAGAGCAGCGTTACAGCCCTTCAGTAAGAATCAGTGGACTCTTCTGGGATTTTCTTGAAAGTGGTGTAAATGATCTCAGACTCTACTGGTAGCTGAGGAAGTGGGCTGAGATGTAGAGACTCCATCTTTGTTTCTGATGAAGTGGCTTTATAGTGATTGGAGTACATCTTACTAGGAAAATGCTCCTCACACAACAAAAGCCACTTCAGCCTCCGGAGCTCCGCATCTCATCTTATTGACATGTTCCCTTTATGTTGAATTACGTTACATGCAACATTTCTTAATTCTGCACTTGCCTGAGGACGTCCACTGCAATGAAAGAGTTCATGAGTGCATGCAGCATGCTATCAAACCACACTGTTGGGTGCAAGTTCAGAATTTAAGTGATTTAGTCGGCTGTCAGTGACACACCTGATATTATTAAAAACACCCGAGAAGTGTCTGAATCTGCTGCAGCTTTACAACACTTCTCTGCAGTGAGTTCAGCATCACACCCAGTGTTAGTAGTGACAGGCAGAAAAAAAACAAACACATCTTCAGTGTCCCGTGAGCGAGTGAGTACATCTGAGTGAGTCAAAAACACACACTCATTCCAGGACCTACTGACAGAGGGTGTGTGTGTGCGCCCTCTAATGGTGAGATTCAAATTTATCGGGCTCCTCGTCCCAACTGTCCTTGTCCCAGTGGCCTCTCTGCTTGGGAGCCCTGGGTCCCCCTGCAGCCTTAGCCATGATGATCTGCATCGCACATGTATACACACACACTAACGTTAACTACCTGGATACTATTACTTCACATAGGCCCTCCCAATAACACCTCACCTGCTGAAGTTAAGAAGCACATTAACTTTATATCAGATTATAAACAAAAATAAAAACAGGAAATAAAAGACACGACTCCTCACCAGTTTGGTGCGTTGCACCTGCTCCACACCGCAGATAAAGAATTTGACAGTTCAAATCCTTATGATTAAAAACCCTCAAGGTAAATCAAAATCTTCATATCAGTTTCATTTATTCACTTTAACAATAGTAATAATGGTTACTATCTGCAGATTGATAAAAAAGGATTTTCTTATTGTCAACAAATCCCATGAAAAGACCAAAAACAATGAATTCATCCTACTAACAGATATTGTCTGTGTATTTCTCTATGCCAGACCTCCATGTAGTCAAAAACACATCAATATAGGAAATGACTTGCCTGAAAGAACAGAAATGACAGACAATGTGTAAAAATTGGTGTTTTGGTCTTTAAATAAAATCTGTTGAAGAAAAACATAATGTTTTCCTTGTCCTTTAACAGCATAAGATGTGCATGAATTGAAAGTTGCACATAAAATTGTTCCTTCCTTGTATATGCTTGTGTACACACCTGGTCAACCCTCAGCACTGTGATGGCAGCATTGGTGGCCAGTCGGATGCCCCAGTGTTTGACCAAGTAAGGCTCCAGGATGCCAGCTTCAAGCATGTCCTTCACAGCGGGGCCGTCAGCCTAAAGACAACATCACATCCACACAATAAGTCATCAGAAGCAAACAACATGTCCACTTCCTTTTCTATGAAGCAGGGTCTGGATATAACTCTTAAATTAATTGTAATCAAGCCACACAGTTACACACACACACCTCAATGTCGAAGCCCATGTTTTTGTTCCCCTCATGATGTGCAGAGTACATTTTAGAGATGAGCTCGCTGCCCTTCACACCAGAGTTCTCAGCCAGCGCACGTGGCAAAGCCTCGAAGGCGTCAGCAAACTTCTTAATGGCATACTGCTCCAGACCTGGGCAGGACTACAGAGAGGGGGGAAAAAAAGGGGTCATGTTTCTGTAATTTATCAGCCAGGCAAAACCAACAGGACAGGCATTTTAGTCTGAACCTGGTGCACTTCAGTTAATGTACTCAAATCTGCGTACCTCTCCATATGAGGTGAGCTGCTTGGCCAGCTCAATCTCAGTGGCTCCGGCTCCAGGCACCAGTCGTTTGTCCTACAGATGGAGAATGACACAGAAACTGTAGCTGTCGTTCAGGCTATACAGTAAATGAAGCTTAAACTCTAAGACTCTGCAGACATAAAATTTAGAAGTTCATAAATAATCAACTTTGCAGCATATGAATTGTTTTTACCATGACTATGTATTATAAATAACATTGACTTAAGCATCAACAAATCTCAACAGTCAAACAACTTTAAATATTTACTCCTTGAGAGAAATCAGGGAATGGAGGAGGAACTTTTCAATGTGGCATGTTTATCTTTTCTGTGAACAAAACCTACCACAATATTTTTTTTCCAACTGACAGGTCCTTTAATTTATATTTCTTATTACCAAAAATCCTACAGTGGTTTATTGTGTCGACTTACCCTGACCAGAACCTTGAAGGTGTTGACTCCATCATCTACAGCCCTCTCAATGTCATCCATCAGATTGTCAGTGGAGCCTCTGATCACCACCGTCGAGATGGCACCATCCTCTCTCTCTGTTTAAAAATCAAGACCAAACAACATGTTCAGCCCAAAACTCATATGGAGCAAACATCTGGTTTAAAATGAAGACTCACAAAACTGGAGCAAAGAGTGATTTACCATGTTTGAAGACCACCACCTGAGTGTCCCCCACCTCTGTCAGGTACACGTTGTCACAGTGACCCATCTCTTCCGGAGTTGGAGCCGTCTAAGAAGGCAGAAAACCATCATCATACATGATATGCTTGTCCATTTTATTATGGTTCAAATACCTGATCTGAACCAAACATGATGCCACTCACCATCCTGGGCAGTGCTACAGCTCCTACAGTCTTACATAACCTCCTGAGGTCCCACTTGGAGTTGAGCCTGAGGGGGAAAAAAGAAGGATTTAGAGCTGGGAAATTATAAAAGGTGCACTACCATAAAGACTTTAGACCACTATAATAATAATAATACAATTATGTAGATATTTTTTCACTGATCATAAAATTACAGATTGATGTAACACAAACACATTATAATGACAACAATATCTGATAATAGCCCCAGAATGACAGCTTATAACAAGGAGAGACAAGTAAAGACTTAAGACATCACACTAGTGTGATTTCAACTGAAAATTACAAATATCAAATAAAAGTTAGACCTTGTAATTTAAGAAAAATTACATTTTTGCAGCATTGCAAAGCCCAAGGAAGATTATTGAAATCTCTCTCTGTTTGATGACAAATCTTTCACTTGAGGCCTGAACAAAATGCTCTCCATTGTAACGTGATCATTTTAGAAAAGCGACTTTAGCGCTCTTCCCTCTTGTGCTCATGTAAAACCTGCGCATCTACTGATCTAACCTGAACTAATGTCAGGCACACGGGGTGGAGGTATGCGTTTGGGTCTGTGTGCAACAACATTTGGTTCAAACTATGTGCTTCTGGTGGAAGACATTTTTATGAAAGGTTGCATTTTTTTTTAAAAAAGGAGAAAACTCTTCTGTCCTACTTCGATTGATAATAAAGCCATATCCAACTTGATTATTAAAACTAATTTCTTACCTGACCACCATGAGCTTGTACTTGTTGGCGTAGTGCAGTGCCATGTCGGCCACTTTCCCTCCGGTTACCACCACGTTGGCACCAGCCTCTTTGATGGCCTTCACCTGGGCCTCCATCATATCCTCCTCTCCCTTACTGAAGTCCATGAGCTCCTGTGCATTATTTATCAGCACTGTGCCCTATGACATGGATAAGACTATTGTTAGCGCCAAAATCAGTACCTTCATACGGCCGAGTGCATTAACACCACAACTTTATAAAACACCTGAGAGCAGGCCTTTTTCACAGCAGACATTTTGACTTGTCACAGTCAGAAAAAAAACAGGTGTAACTAACAATATCAATGATGGCTCTGTGTTATTCAAATGTCCCATTCAGTCATGTCAGTGAGCCAGCATGAACATACCAGGACCCCGAACCTGAAGCAGCTAAATGGAATTCAGCCATCACTTTTTCCAACTGTGATGTCAAAATATCTTCAGTGAAAAAGGCTTTTAATATCAGGACTTGAGTTGATTAGCAATTCAAAACATGTAGATGGCTTAGTAGCTTACAAATGTGGTCTTTGTAATATATCTCAATATCTATTTTGCAGTTACTTTTACAAAGAATACCACTTGTCTCTTCTCTTTGGAGAGGTGAAAAAGATTCAGATCATGTAGGCCAAATGTGTCACATGTTAAATTTAAGCTTCATTAACTTTAGTTCTTGTTGGTGAGATTTCTCTAAAGCATCAAGGAGAGACTGAAGTATTCATTACCTTGGTCTCTGTCACCGTGCAGTCAAAGGGGCAGGAGAAGATAGCGATCTTGGCGTCTTTAACTGATGTGATGTCTCCCTCTGCTTCCTTCTTAAACACCATGCCATGTAGCATGGAAGACGCAGTCACCCCACAACCCTGAAAACCCAACAGATTAACTTGGAGGCAAAAAACACAAACACACAGAAAACATATTCAATAGATAATGCTGCTTACCAAAATCTTGCATACTCTGACGTTATCAACGTTGAAATTGCCGGACTCTGGGAAGATGGACACTGTAGCACAAACCAGTAAAGAAAACAAAGTCACACAAATACAGAATTAATACTGTCATCAGGTTAATTATCTTTGACAGCCCTGGTTTGGTTTAGGTAGTCTGGATTGCTGACTCACCACAGGCCTGTGCGATGAGGTTGGCGAGGAAGTCTTCGTTGCCGTACTGTTTGCTGATGACAGCTGTACGGATGAGAGATGTCGCCTCATTAACATCGTGGAGGTTCTTGGCTGAGGAACACGAGCAATCTGGCAGGATCTCCAGAGCCTTTTTACATGCTTTCTCATAGCCTTCAATCACCTGTGGCAAAGAGGGAAAGGGGATTTGTGAAAAACACGTGTTTTTTCCTAGGAGTGTGACACTTAAAGCACCAACAAGAAACTGATGATGATCCGTGACTACATTTGTTTACCTCTGACACAGACAGGCCCATCCTGAGCAGCTCCTCAGCCAGCTCCAGCAGAGCTCCAGCAAACACCAGGACAAAGTTTGTACCATCTCCAACCTCCTGCTCTTGCATGTGGGACGCCATCACAATCATTTTGGCTGCTGGGTGCTGCACCTATAAAACAAAAACGACATCCACGAAAACAGTTAAATTCCCTCACACATAAATCATTCCTATGTGCAGTTATGTTGCACAAAAATTGTTAAGTTTCCTCACCTCGAGCTCTCTGAGAATCGTTGCGGCATCGTTGGTGACAAACAGCTTCTCCAAGTGGTTGATGACCATTTTGTTCATACCTGAAAGGTAGCGATGTCATAGTTTAGCCATCACTGACTTTATTAAGAGGTCAAAGTACAAACGAAGAATACATCTCACTGTTGGAGGAGGGTGCTTACCATTTGGCCCATAGGCGGTGCGTGTAGTCTGAGAAAGCTCCTTACAGGCTCTGATGTTACGAAAGACTGCCTCTTCAAGCCCTGAATAGTGCTGCATCAGAGAACAACATAGACATCAGACAAGTAGATGGTTATTGGTATTCTGCCTAGTAACTACTGGAAAACAAATAGTATCAAGAGATTTTAATGGATTTATCAGCAATATCCTGTGAATATGAGCTGTGTGGACAATAAGCTAGCTAGACAAACGATCTGCATCACCAACAGATGAGTTACAGCATGTAAGCTAACCCAAAACAGGAAACATCAGCATCTTTGAGCAGCCAGCCACAGCCGAGGTGACAATCAAAGCCTCAGCCCTGACAGTTAGCTTAATGCTAACTGGGTGTGACTGCTGTCTCAGTTATCACTGCAGCTACAACACTGCAGACATGTACAGCATGTTTAAGTGGTAGAGGGGACGGTGAAAAGACGCAGAAACCAGCCTGTAGTCCACGATACCAGCCCCGGGTCCAGCAGCTCCGAGCGGCCTGGCTGCCTTCTAGAAGTCTCCCACATGACTGTGAATGAGCGTGCTAACTCAGCGGCTAACGCTAGCTAGCATGCTAGTTCACAACCAGACGCTCAAAGCTGCCAAACCGCTCCAACACTGTGATTTAACCTCACCTTGGCGCCATCCTTCAACATTTGGGCAAAGCCCGGAGCTTTGGGAACGTGGAGGGCCATTTTCCGATGTTTAGCAGGCCCGGTATCTTGGAGAAGGTAGCCGCGGCGTGGATTCAGCTCTGGGTACAAAGCCGGAGAGACAGAGGAGGAGCGATATGAGCGAGGCGTGGGGCGGAGGACGGGTAACAACAAGGGACAAACTGAGCGGAACTGTTGCCTTATAAGGGTATATCCAAAACAAGTCATCACAAATGTTACACTTATGCAGAGGTGGAAGAAGTACTCACACCTTTTACTGCAGTTAAAGTACTAATACCACAGTGTAGAAATACTCTGTTACAAGTAAAACACTTTACTTAAGTAAAAGTACAAAAGTATTACAATAGCATCAAAATATACTTCAAGTATCAAAAGTAAAAGTACTCACTATGCAGAATAGCCTATTTCAGAATAATGTATATTATATTATTGGATGATAATTATTGATGCATTAATGTGTTCATCACTTTAATGCTGCAGCTGGTAAAGATGGAGCTAATTTCAACTACTTTATCTGCTGGGTAGCCTGTGAATCTGTCCCCCAGGGATCAATAGAGTTTTATCTTAATCTATGATATTACATCATCATTTATTTGTTGAGTACATTTTTCATTATTAATCTGAATCTGCAAAGTAACTAAAATTATCAAATAAATGTAGTGGAGTAAAAACTACAATATTTGCCTCTGAAATTTAGTTGAGTAGAAGCGTGAAGTAGCAGAAAATGGAAATACTCAAGTACAGTACAAGTACCTCAAAACTGTTCTTAAATTACTCTCCACCACTGGCATGTAATTTATATACTTTAGATCCTTTAATTACCTGTTAAAAAAAAACTATAACTACCATGAATAAATGCTCCAAAAAACCCTCCATTTAAAGAATTTACTGAAATTAAAAGTACACAGTATCTTCAAAATACAATAATAAAAGTATTTTCAAATCATATTAAAAGTACTCATCATGCGGAATGGACCCAGTCAGAGTGTTAGATTATATAAATATACCACTGGGTTATTATTGGGGCATTATATATATATATATATATATATATATATATATATATATATACACAGTATGTATATATCTGAAATGTAACTATAGCTGTCAAATAAATGTAGTGTAGTAAAAAGCAAATGAAAATACTCAAGTAAAGTACAAGTACCGCAAAATTGTCACACAGCACTTATACTTACATGCAAATATACTTAAGTTACTTTCTACCACTGGATATAACATTGCAATATTCAATATATCGTTGAGTACATGAATACATTTTGATAGACCGGCTTACTTTACTTTTTTTCAGTTGTTGCTCAGTTTAAAAATTGTGTTGAGCCAGAGGATGTGTTGTAGACGTATTCAATATAATTCAAACACTAAGTGAAAAACACTGGAACAGTAAAAACAACCAGACAGAGACTATATAATCTAAATCTACATTTGACTCATATTTGTATGATTCTGTGAAGTATTGCAATGGAATAAAGAGTTAATTGTATGTGCAGGGGTTCTAGCACTAAAAGTAATATGAACGTTCATACTAAATATCACTGACAAGAACAATGCCTTCTACATCATTTACTTTAGACAATGCAGACAAGTGACATTAGCGATCATGTTAACAGGAAGGTATTATTTTATGTTACAAACAGCCCAAATTACAATCCCCACGAGTTGCAATAATAACAAAAAGACAAGACTTTTGGGTTGTTGAAGCTTACAGATTTTATTGTTCGATTTTTTTTTCTTTCACATTCAGGCACAATGTCTCCCTTTCTGTCACTACTACAGAGAAGAGGGTAGCAATACATTGAAATGGCAGAGAGGAGAAGAGTGTTTTGCATCATTTGATGTGTTTGACAGTCACTACACTAATAACCTGCTGGATATGGCTTTATAACATAATCATTGTTGTCATCATCAGGTAATGAGTCATTACATCTTCCCCCATCACATTATCAAATGATTTATGTGCACAGTATTGGTGCATGAATCATCCACAGGCCATTAAAAGTGCCGACCTCTGCCTCGTGGAGAGATATGAAAAAAAAAAATCCCATTCAAATCCTGCCTAAGCTATATATAAAAAGAGTCCCCTTTCATAGAAAATACACTTTACAATTTGGCATAATCAAATGATTATTTAAAAAACTCATGAACAAATGTTAGTAACATTATTGCATTCGTATAAAATAGAGGAAAATGTATCTCCTCTCCGTCAGTAAATTTAGTGTTAGTTCTGCAAATACAATTTTGGTCTTGTGCAGCGCTTCTCTTAAAGTAAATTTCAGAAACTAGCAAAAGTTTCTATGCAGAGAGTGAGAATACAAACTACAATATTAGTATTTAGAACAAGTAACTAAGACATTTGGTTGTAGCAGCTATGACAGGTACAAACATCACAATACAAAACTCCCTTTGGTAGCTACAATGAGGATACTTTACCCACAACTAGCTAACCTGAGACGTGTAAACACACAAGAAATAGATGTTGCTAATTACACACAGTATAGATAAAAAAAAAAAAAAGAAGACAAGCTGCCAAGTAACAGTCTCCCAGTATCATGATGACACTACGTGTAAATATAATAGTAATACCTCAACAATGATAAATGTGAAACATGGTTACAAAAGGTCCTGTGTTTTACATGCATATATGCATGTGGTTCAGTTGGGTTTGCGAATAGTGTTCACAGCTGTGTGGGCCCAACCTCCCAGTGTTTTTGAGAGGTGCGTGGCTCGACGTGTGAGGTTTGAGCGACTGAGTTTACCGCTGGGGTCCAACTTTCTCATCATGGCACCTCCAGAACGTTCCTTTGAACTGGTCCTGCACAGAGAAAGAATAACAGTTACTGCTGAAAGCATAAACAGAGGGAGAGTGAGTAATGAAAGTGTCTGCAGGTGCCATCAACTCGGTGAGAAATGGAAAATGGGACCAAATTAATCTTTAATTTACTTCTCTCCTCTTAATCTATATTAAAAAATGTAACTTTTGCTTAAATTGTTTGCACTCTTTTCTTTTCTTCTTTTCTCTGCATGTTAAGGACTTTGAGCTACATTTTTTTATGAAAAAGGTGCCATATTGTTATTATTTTGGTGACCTATCAGGAGGCAATGTTTCTCAACGGTGCATCTAGAAACAACATTTGTAAGACTTGTAAAACAAGTGCGCCACTTATCAGTATTAAAGTCCATTTATGATCTTGAATTTGACCATTTAAGACATTCCCGAGACTTGCAGACACCCTGGTAAGAAGGAGAAAGTATTTAAGAACTGATGAGGCGACAGAGAACGAGTTAATATGTAAAGCAAACGGTAGTAAAGTAGGAAGGAAGTGTGAGTCTGATGGAGAAGAGCATTCTTTGCTTGGACAATGCGAGTTATTCATCAGTCATAAGAGCAGCTTTTCATTGCAACAAGTCAGCGACTCACAGTTTCATACGCACAGCAGTCCATGCATCAAAATACAGACACCAGGCCAGCCAGCTCTGCCATGCGCTTTCATGTCACAAAATTAGTCACACTCAGAGCAGAAGTTTCCACAACTCATCTGGTTTTATAAGCATATTTTTTTGATATTTAGATTTACCTTCTTCACTACTCCACAATTAGGGAATAGTTGAACCGCCTGTTGTAGGAGGAAAACAAATTAGTGTTTAAATTCCCAACGGATGAGCTTTTCACACAGCGAGGAGATCAGTTGGCTGCATGTAATTCACACTGATAACAGACAAGGTCGCTGTCCACGCGCATCTCTTTCCTTATGGGCTGGTCCGTGATTCAACATTTTGAATGTCAACACAGGAAGTGATGCAAATATACTCCAAGCCCTCTCAAGCGCATTTTTGTCATTTCATCTGGCTCCAATTCCCACACCCATACGCTCTCTCCCCTTGCTGTCTCCCCCTCACTCCCTCCTCATCCAAATACCAGAAACACAGACCCAGTTTCAAACCGACCCCGGGAAGAATGTGTGTCGGGGGAGGGTAAGGAAGTCTGGGGCCCCTCAAGCTGCTCTGCAGACTGGGATTCTTTGGGTGGGAGGGTGAAGAGGGCGATCATGCGCCTCTGTGGTCTCCTCTATGCAGAATATGTATGAATAAAAGGAAACGGACCGATGGCTTCCTCAAATACACACAACACTCTCATTCACCTACAGCACACACATGCTTCATTCACACATACAGAAATATTTGAACAGTATTTAAAATCACCAACTCACTAATTTATTAACCCAAACTAATAGTAAAATTAAACAACAGAGATATTACAATTTACCACACGCCTAGTGATCAATACATTTAACTCAAAATGAAGATGCTTTACCTGTCGTCTCTGCCAATTATGTCATCAAAGGCCTTGGACAAATGTTTGAGCCTCTTGAGACCACTGGACACCGACTCCAAATCTCGGTCAAACTTTCTGTTACAGCAGAGAAACAAACATTCAGATGAAATTAGCAAACAAAGAGTAAAATCAGAAAAACATCAGGATCAACCAACAAAGCCACAGATATATCAGCTGCAGGTGGTTATGAGGCTCTGAATAATAGAAAACTCACAGCCTCTGGTTCTGTGTGTTGGGGGAGGCAAAGGGACTTCTTAACGCAGCCATGCGGACCAGCTGCCTCCGGCCTCCTCCTGCTTTCACCCCCCGTACGCCAGCCTCAGGAGTCCTTCTCCCTCTAGAGCCCGGGGTACGTCCAGGTGTGGCTCTGGGGGTGCGTCTGGGTGTTGCAGCTCGGCCAGGCGTACGCCTTGGGGTGCGAGAAGTTGATGCACCGGCTTCTTCCCCATCACATGTCCGACCCGGGGTCGCTACCAAACACTCCTCGTGCGCAAACTCTCTGGTCCTCTGCAGCCTCTGGGTAAAGAAGACAAGGATACAAGATGATGATGAGGGAACAAATTAGCACACGAATTATACATTTATATCATAAACTGAATTAACAAGGGGTGTACATGTAGGTTTTGGACTGACAGCTAAAATTGTTGTTGATTTTGATTCATATAACATCAAAAGTGAAAAGAAAGAAACTTGACTTCCAGGCCTTTTCACACACAAAAGTAAATCCACATTAATCCATCTACCTGATAGACTCCACTGATGGAGTTCCGAGCACTGCGAGTGAGTTTGCGGACCGTGTTGGGTTTTGGTTGCTCCTTTGTGGTTTCCCAAGTTGGATTCTCTGGGAGGGAGTTGGCCTGGACAGAGCGCAGCGGGAGCCGCTTACGCAAAGACATTCGCAGGGAGTTAAGTGAGGACGAGGAGCGAAGCTTGCGGAAACGGTCTGGGGCTTCTGGGGAGCTCTCCGCCCCGTCAGACTCATCCAGGACTGTATGTGCCCGCCAGACTCCCACCACAGCTCTGCCAACTCCATCCATCACTGAAGACGCCGTGCTGACTGAGCTTATCTGCAAGAGGGAGGTGGATGATGAATAATAAAACATATTTTAAAGCTTAAAGTGCTTTACACACGTGTGATGTAAATAAAAATAGTGCTGAACAATGACTCCAGATCTCAGTCAAACTTTCTGTTACAGCAGATAAGTGGTCGGCAACAATTATGATATTCAGTTAATCAATTCATTTATCAAGCAAAAATGACTTTCTCTGGTGTCAGCTTCTCAAATGTCAGGATTTACTGCTTTTCTCTTTCTTATATGATTGTAAATGTAATGTCTTAGTTTTAGACTGGTGGTTAGACAAAAGAAGCTGTTTGAAAACATCACATTCAGCTCTTACAAATTATGATGGGACCCTTTTTTTTTTT
>NTHP01000534.1:463958-503576 GCA_003416845.1 Oplegnathus fasciatus
TTTTAACATTTTGTGAATAGATAGATTAATCAATGATGACAATAATTGTTAGTTTTAGCTGTAAGTAAGACGGATAACTCCAATACAGGACACAATTCAAATGAAATAAGCAAATTAAAAGGATTGTTGTTAATAAACAACAAAATAAACATAAGGTAATCATTTAATATGTCACATTAGGTAGTGTAGAAGTAAATAAGAGAGGAATTTCCAGATATTAAGACCAAAAAAACAAGTCTAATTCTTCACAATGTTGACTTAATTTAAGTGTTAGGAAACTGTTTCACAATAATCCGTTTCTGGCCAAAAATGTGAAAAATGATGATGAACAAAGGACGGGAAATGAAGGCGAAAATGACCCGTAACAACCCGTTCAATCAGGCAGCAGTTAGTCGTGTTAGTGAAAGTTTCGTGGCTATTGTTTGATTTCTTTCTCTGCAGGCTGCCCTGCCCTGTTCAACTCCTAACCCAGTAATAGTTATGGCTCCATCCAAAAACACAGCCAGAGGAGCAAACAGCAGCGATTTATCACTTTAAATGTGCGTCAAATGGGAACGATAATGAAATCACAGCTTCACACTGTGAACAATAAAACGTCTTCAGGTAGTATCATTACAAATAAAAGGCCTGTATCATTCACCGACAACAAAAAGAGGGCTGTGCTCGCGAAGGCACCGTTAGCTTATCGGCAGTAACAGCGCTAACGTTAGCTAAACTTAGTTTAAATGAAGTCTACGTTAAACACCTTGAAGAGGACTGAAGTCGAGCAGGTATCAGACCGTCTAACTCACCTGAAAGATGTTGTGAAAGTATCGATGTGTCCGTCCTCTCTGCTTCAGCTGCCTGTTGCTGTGGTTTCTTTCTTTCACTGTTTGAATTTGGCGGTGGACCGCAGACTGCACGCGCATACGCATCACCACGCCCTTCCCGAGTGACGTAACACGTTACGTCTCGGCGTGCATGGCAGGACGTCATGAGGTGCTGAAATGTGCTTCAGAGGTTAAACATGGATCCTCTTCCAGTTCTGTGTTTCGAACAAGATCAGAGAAGTTTCAGTTTAAAATCTTGCATAACATTTACCCATGTAACACAATCATTTCCAAATGTATTGACTTTTGTGAAGCTGAGCCGGAAACAGTTATACATTTGTTTTGTCACTGCCCCTCCTCATCTGTGTTTTAGAGAGACATAGGGAAGTTTGTTTATAACAAGACTGGACACTCCATAACAATTATGCCTAAAGACATTATTACTAAATCTGAATGTAATAACAAACCTTTGAGTTATATAACAAATCTTGTACTTGCAGCTGGTAAATTTCACAAACACAAGGCAAGATTCTCAAAGTCCTTCCCTGACTTTGATATTTTTATGGTTGAATTCAATTTATTTTGACAAACAAAAAAAGTGAACGAACATTGTTATATTATAAAGAATTGTTTGCTACAGTACCTGATTAAGCTATGCTGACTTTATTGATGTTATTGTTTTTAATTTATGATTGGATGCTTTATTTTTTATGTTTGGTTTGATTTATTTACTTTTCCATATTTCATTTGATTGATATCTACTTTTTGCACACTGGTATCTTTGGTTGTATAAGAATGTCCAACCGAGTCAGAGAAGTTTATTTTAATCAGAATGAGATTTATTGATATTAAGTATGTTTTCACATACAAGGAATTTGTACTGCAAGTACTGCAAGTCAGAAGCATTTAGATGCATCCCTGGCCTTGTCGATGAGGCCAGCTGCAGTTGGGAAGAAACTGTTCTTATGGCGTGAGGTTTTGATCCTGATGGACCGCAGCCTCCTGCCAGAGGGGAGTGTCTAAAATCATACATTTAATGTATCCAACAAACCAATATGATGCTTCAGAATTCAGTTGATTTCTTTGTGATATAAATCTTTTTCACAGCAGACGTTTTGACTTGTCACAGTACGAAAAGCACAGGTTTTACTAATAACATTAACAATGGCTCTGTTCTATTCAAGTGCCCCAGTAAACAACGACAGTGTGACAGTGAGCATGCACAATAACTGGACCCTGAAAGTGAAGCAGCTAAATGGAATTCAGCCATCATTAATCTATTATTTACACCTGTGCTTTTCCTGTTGTGACATGAACAAAAATATCCTCTGTGAAAAGGGCCTATTGGTGCAGAGACTACTATGGATTTCTTTTACTTTACTATTTCTTTTAGTTCCATGTGTGACACTTTTTGGGATTGATGTTGAACAGGCTGTGTGGAAGATTAATTCACAGAAAAGAGATGTGTAATTTTTTACGTCAACAAAACAAAACAACATCTTATTTAGAATGTCAAGTTTTATATCCATAAATGTAAATATTCACAAAGAAAACCATCATATATCAGTTCAAGACTGAGATGAAACATTACTTCAAAGCACGCCATCAAGACTATGGTCATCTATAATGCCTTGACCTGTTTTTAGTTTCTATGTATCCCTATAAGTAAAATTAATTGTTGTTGATCATGAGATTGTAGCGTAACAATATAAATGGTTAATTATGTTGTCATGTCAACTTTGTTCTCTCCTATACTCTTTTGACAGCTGAAAAATTGAGATTCCTCTTTGTTTGCGGATTCATTGCATACATTTCGTTAATAAAATAGATACAAATCTGTGCAGATCATCACCACTATCATCATCATCATCATGTCACAACCTTTCCGAAATATCTCTCCATCATACATTGTCATTTTTCTAGTACAGTTTAATAGACGCTAATGTAGATTATACTCATATTATACCACAAGTTACAGTTCTTTCAGCTACAATCTAATGCAATCTAATGCAACAGCCCAGCAATAAAGCTTATCTTTGTGAAGTTTATAACGTTCAGTTTTTATTGACTTGGCGTGAGATAGGCGTTGATTCACCTTGATAAGCTTTGGGGCCAGTTAGTGGTGTTGTTGTATTCCATTATATTGTATATTGAGAGGTGTTTCTAATATTTTGTCCACTCCATTTACATAGCCTACATAAGAAAGACAGAAATGATAAAAACATCTCAATTTAACACAGTTCAACATAACAAAGGATTCATGTCATGCTGTCAAAATTCTATTGAATTATATTATGATATGTGAGATTGTGGTTGTAATCTCTGAGTTTATTTGATTGTGTTAGTGATAAGTGATAGGTGATAATAAGAGTGATAAGGGCACCACATTTTTTTTTGGTACGTAAAAAAGGTATCATATGATCTCCTTGTGTAAATATCTTCCAGAAGAGCTATTACTTACAAAATATCACCACATTATATTAACATATATTGATATTGATGTATTTGGTCAGGAATATTGCAAGTTAGTATTTAATTTCATTGAAATCGTCCAACCCTACTTTACTCTCTCATCATGGCACTCACTGTAAAATCATTAAAAGGTGAAAGAGACAGCCAGGCTCCTGTCTTACAGCATTTCATGTTCCACATTGTGCTCATCTGTACTTTACCCTCAGATTTTTGTTTGTTGTTTTATGTGGTCAGCAATCTTAACTTTAACCTTGATGCTCCTGTGATTCTGCCTTGAAATATAGATTCTAAATCTCAATGAAAATACCTGGTTAAAGGTTAAATTAAATTAGTAACTGATATACACACAATCTGTCCTGTTAGACTATGAAACCTTTTGACAACAAGGACAATGGGTCACTAGTACTGATGCTCATCTGTCATTTGTCATACACTGTGAGGCGTGTCTTTTTATCATGTCAATATTTCATCCTTTTTCTTTATTTGCCCATTTACACAAAACTGTAATTATGCATAGGAAGGGTTTTAACATAAAGTGACCAGCAGATGTCACTACAGACCTGCATGTGAAATGCATTAAAGCACCCCTGCTTTGAGATCTTTGTCATGCCCACCTACTTTGTTTTAGTCTGTGGTGATTTAATAAAGACATTAAAAAGCCAGTGTTTCCACTTTTCTTTAACTTTTAATGTATTTGTTCTTCTATTGTCTTTGAAGAAACAAATTGGGGTGAGCCTGTTTTTGACTGTTATTTGTCATCTTTTATGTGAATGTAGAATACACTAACTTTTTTTGCATTTTCGTGTATGGTATGCCTAAACCTAAATTACAAGCAAACCAGAGCTTGAGTGCAACATTCACATTCTCATTTTTGCATCGAATTAGCACATATATTATACTTTGTAGTTGAGAGAGGTCTGTCTTTTCAGTACAGTTTTTTATATTTCTTAGTAGCTGACAGTGACTTCTGAGTATTTCCCATTGGGTATCAATTGGACCTTGCATTGTTAATATTGACAGACTTTTGGATGCAGTCGTAGCTAACTGAAAAGCCAGACACAGAAAAGGACCAAGTTAGTAAATTCTTAACTAGAGATTCAAAGCTGCAGGCATAATGAAGCCGCTTCTTTAATAATAAAAGCCTTCACTCAGACGATAAGCTTGTCTTCATTCTGTATATTTGATAACCACTTTGCTGCGCTGATCTCATGCCTTTGCGTTCTTGTCAAACGTGATACCATCCTCGTTTGGTATTGCACTGTTTTATGTGATCCTGTTAAGTGTTTCTTTATTGGGAAGAACACAAAGACTTCGACCTTGACCCTCATGGCATGGAAGTCCCTGTCCTTTTGTCTCATCAAGAGTAAATGTATAACGTGATTTTAACAAGCCGTGATTATATTGTTGAGTCAGGAGTTAAAGTTCAGTGCAAATGTGGAAACTAAAGACCAAGATTTTGACTCTGTGTCAGTCCTTTGAAGGACATTTATTAGACACACTGTACCTGTTTATTCTGTTATTTTAACTGTTTGACAGATATGTCTCTGAAACCTACACATACATTTACATTGGAAGGTCTAAAAGCATCAGTCTACTTCTGCATTGTACAAGTTGTTGTTTCTTTTAGTTTGGAACATTATCACATTGTTTTTAGCCAGCTAAGTGGAAATACAACTGATTATATGCATTTAAAACACATTAGCAATAAGAAAATGATTGCCCATGTAGAAATATGGCATAACTGCATTGACACATTACAACTTATCTTACATCAAACCATAGATGCTTCATAAAGCAGCGGTCCTTAAGAGCTATGCTAACACCATGATTTATGCAAATTTCTGCCATGTGTTGGAAAGAGGAGCTCCATTGACTATATTAATTCACTGCTCTCTTACGCAAACCTAAACCAAATCCTGACCTCAAACCCAACCCTCAAACGTACAATTGAACTAGTTTTTCTGTCCCCACAAAAAAGGTGTCCCCACAAAGTCAGTGTGCTTTCAGGTTTGGTGAGGAAACAAAGCACTTTTATTGCAAAGATATCAACAAGAAAACAGGCTGTGGAGTCTTAGGACCCACTTTTGCATCACAGGGTCAGGGTGCATCACACTATGAAAAGTAACAAGTTTAAGGATGATCTCAGAGTCATACTGCAAACGTCATAGATCCTCCTGCCATAATCAACAGCTCATACAGTAGATAACATGCTACATTTTGTCAGATTTTGAAGGACATTTAGGGAAATGTGCTTATTTGCTTTTTTTTTTGCCAAGAGTTAGATGAGAAGATTGACACCACTCTCATGTCTGTACGGTCAATATAAAGCTACCGCCAGCAGCCGGTTAGCTTAGCATAGCACAAAGACTGGAAACAGGGGAAATAGCTCACCTGGTTCTGTCCAAAGGAATCAAAATCCATCTATCAGCACCTCTAAAGCTCGCGTATTAAAATGTTATATCTTGTTTGTTTAATTACCTTAGTTACCTTTGGACAGAGCCAAGCTAGCTGTTTTCCTTTGATTCCAGTCTTTGTGCTAAGCTAAGCTAACTAGCTGCTGGCTGAATTGTATCTTCATATTTGACAGACAGATAAGAGATTGGTCTTCGAACTCTCGTTTACCAAAATGTCAAACCATTCCTTTAAAAAATGTCAAATAAAATTAAAAACATAAATGGGTAATCACACATGCACACTTATGCACCCAAAACAGAGTGGTGATGCCTTCATGGCTTCTCTCATTTGGTGAAGTAGAGAAGACCGGTTATTACGACCTACAGCACTGTCAAAAGAGAAATAAAGCATTAGGAGGTGCAGTTTGTAGTGAGTCAGGGTCAGTCTTTGTGCTGTATGTACGTGTGTTTTGTGTGTTACCTTTGTAATTTTGTCCCACCGTGACACAACGGCAAGAAGGGCAGTAAGGCACACCACCACCAGCCCTGCTATCATGGGCATCAGTGGGAACTCCATGATTTTTCCTACAGGTGAGGAGGAGGAAGATGATCAAACCACTTTTTCTTACTTCATATCACTGACTGATTCATCATTTCATGTGCTGATTGCACAAGAGCAATGAAATATCAAATAAGGCTATTCAACTGACCTGTTACTGTGACACTGAAGAGCTTGCTGCCTTCTCCATACATGGGAGATTTCGCTGTGCACTGATACGTGCCTTCATGCAAACTTTTCTCCACTTTGTGGGCAGTTAGCTGGCTTGTAAAGCCGTCACTGGTCACTGTGAAGCCACCTGCTAATAGATCCACTGTGCTTCCATTTAGTGTCCAAGACACGGATGAGACTTGTGGATTGGCCCAGATATCACACTGCAGGACTAGCTCTGCTTCCTCTCCTATTGTAATCTCCTCTGACCCGGAGAGCTGCGGGCGATCTGAGGAAGAACATCACAGAGAAAATATGAGTTACTGCTGAGTTTTTTGAATCAAATTTTAAACAAACAATACGTTTTTTCAGCATTTTTAGCCATGCTAATGGTGTGCCTCTGTGGATGGTGATGTCAGTCTGTTGTTCTACCACTTTGCTACAGGCTGAAATATCTCAACAAATACAGTGGAAACCTCTTATAGTGATCACGTCAGTCTGGGTCAAATTGATCACTATAAGCGGATTATATTATAACAGGATTTTTTTCTTTTTCTTTATTTCTCATGCTAACTGACATTTGTATATTTATTACATGAATATAAAGTAATGAAATGGACAGCTTCTTTTTAGGGGGCATTACGTGACCGAGCATTATCAATCCATTTGACGAGGGCGGCTTCAACTACAGGTGCTTTCCCCATGCGCATTCGTTTTCTGTCTCCATCACTATCAGCTGACTGTTTCTCGCTGTTTGAGTGGACCACACAAGGCAGCCTGGAGAACACCAAGTTTCGTTGCTGTTTCTCATTGGCTCATTTTTGGCAGTTTGTCATAAGCTTCGTGGAGACTACGTTTCTCTTTTTCTCTTTCTTTTTCCTGTCATAATTTCAGTGTGCATGACTCACCAGCCTCGGGTAGCCAGCTGGAAGCAGATGGGTTACTTTGAGTATCATGGAGGTAAAGTAAAAAAAAATAGAATTACCGTAGTTTTAAAAATGTTTTCCACATGTTGTCATGTATGAAAAGACCCAAAATGAACGCCGTAAGCGGACTACTTAATTACTATAAGCGAATGATTTATGGGTAAGCGAATGAGGTGGCTGTAGAGACTCTCAGTCTTGTTTTCTTTTTCTTTTGCAATTTGTTACTGCAGCTGTGACACACTCACAATGGCAATGCTAACATGCTGATCTTTAGTAGGTAAGGTTTACCATGTTCACCACCTTAGTTAAGCATGTTAGCATGCATACTAGCAAGAAAAACACAAAATACAGCTGTGGCTGATGGGAATGTCAGTAGCCTGGAAGGTATTTGGTCATAAACCAATATTGGACAAAGCGACATCTTGACCTGATGGTGGTGCTGGATTCTGTAACCAGAATACTGTGGAAACCAATTCGTTGTTACATTATGTTTTCTCCAGTGTTTGTTTTACAAGAATCTGAGACTAAATTTAGAAAGCCTGCGAACCTGAGTTCATCTTTCTTTAAAGGGACAGTTTGTTCTTGCTGAAGTTGATGATAAACTAATATGGGATTTCAGTTTACTTTTACTACTTTTGAAGCTTTTGAAGCTAGTCGTACCAGCAACACAGTACCAGTGCTACCGACCAATACCCACAAAATCAACTATACTCATGACATTTATTTGAAGGGACTCACATGTGACATTCAGGGTGACTGAGGCCGCAGTTGTGGCATTTTTGCTCAGGTGGCAGGTGAAAGTGGCACCATTGTCTTCATAGATGACGGGTGTAACACACACGCTGCTGCGACCCTTCTTATTTTCTGCCGTCAGACTGACGACAGCGCCATTCCTCAGCCAAACCAACTCTTCCTCAGCTGGAGTCTCATGGCCGCCGTCAGGCTGACAAACCAGAGACACAGTCTTCTCCAGTTCTGTCTGTATAACACCCTCACTGTTGACTTCTGGGACAGACTGGATCGTGACACCTTAGGGAAGGAAAGGGGGAGGAAGTGGAAACTTTAAGGGACGGCTGAGTGAAGCAGTGAAAGCTTAGATTGCACAAAAGTGGTGAGAATTAAGTGAAATTGGAATAATTTAACTGAAAGAGGTAAGTCAGTTAAATTCTTGGTGACCAGAGTTGCAAACCAGACATGCTTACCTAATGTCTGGGTTGCACAGTACAGGAGCAAATGCCAAAGAAGGGGTCTGAACATCAACTTCATTTTACTCTTCTTTGGATAAACCTGAAGGAAAGGGAAGGATTGGAAATAGCATTCATACAGAGTTCATTTAAAATTCTCATTTAATCTAAATTCACCAAAACTTCAGCACTTTTCAACAGAAAAAGCTGTAGCTTCAGATGTGTTGCAGTGACAAACTCTGAAATTAGATCGCATTAATTCAATCCTATTAATATATCTTTTTATATTGCCTTGCTTTTTATGTTTTATGCAAAGCACGTTGAATTGCCTTGTTGTTGAAAGGCGCTATACAAATAAACTTGCCTTGCCTTGCCTAATATTCTCAGTTGTTTTCCCCAACCTTGTTAGGCTACCAATCATCTGTGACACAAACAACAATACTTCACGTGTTAATCATTTGTGTTTTTTACCCTCAGTATAAATTTCCAATTTCCCTTGTCTCTTTTCAGTCGATCAAAGTTTCTTTGCGAGCCAAACCTTTCTCCTGTGCCCTCCTAATAGGCTTAAAACAATCAAATTGTTGAGCAGGCTTACAGAATACTTGATCAAAGACACAAACACAAAAAGGCTACGATTCTTCTGCAGTATAAAGAATATGCAACGCATGACATGTATGCTGAGATGATCAAGCAATAAAATGCTTGTGTCATCTCAAATTTTGAACATGAGTGATGTATCGAGATGATTTTGAACATTCTGTCACCAGAATTTTGTGTCCACAGAAAGGAAACCAATTTATTGTTACATTATGTTCTCTACAGTGTTTGTTTGACAAGAACCTGAAGACTAAATTTAGAAAAACCTGCAAACCTGAGTCCATCTTTCCTTAAAGTAACAGTTTATACTTACTGAAGAGTTACTATTTCTTCTTTTGAAACGAGTCGCACCAGCAGCACAGTACCAGCGCTGCCAACCAATACCCATGAAATAAACTATACTCATGAAACACACAACAAAATGTACTTAACTGTGTACTCACACACAAATGTTTTGTATCCTGAGATGACTGAGAGGTACTTACCTGACGGTGATTATTTCTTCTTACTCCTTGTCTAAGTTCTTTCTTTTTGTGATGTTCCCTGTGTGTGAAAATGAGGATGTGGAGGATGGTTCAAATCTTCAGTAGCTCTTATACGCTTCACATGCAGATGAGGACACTTTTACAACTCCCCTCACTCTTTCTGAATGAGTTTTTCATCATTCTACCTGCCTGTTCTTGTCAACACCCTTTCAACCCTCCACCCCTGATTTTTTCTTTTTTATTGTTGCATACTTATAATGTGCAAACACAAGGAAACTTTTTTTATTGGCTATAGTCATTACAATGGCACTAAAACGTCTTGGGTGTGGATGTAAGGATTAAAACACACATTTTATGGGTTCTTTTCATATGTGCCTTTAATAGTTAAAGGTTTTTAAAGCCTATAACGCATTGATAATGCAGTTTGCTCATGTATTTGACAATATAGGTGTATACATTTGTTGATGAAGAAAGTCACTGTGGAAGCACAACAATTAGTTTTAAAACTTATAAAAGTCACAACAAAATGTAAAATAACTTCTTTTTGTCTGCCAACTTTCTTATTTTATTTTTTTATTTCATTGTATTTTAACATCAAATTCCCATTATCTGTTTTTTCCTAATGTCCTAATGTGAGAAGATAACGATGTTCAAGCTATTTTGATGTTCCTGAATAAAGAGATGTCACAGTGACGAATTATTTCCTTGTGCGCTCTTCTCTTTCTTCCTGTTAATGTCGGATGATTGACAGTAAGCAGAGACCAAAGTAATGTGTGTATTGCTATAAAAACACACAACAATAAACTGCATCTTTGTCATAAGCTGATAACAAAGCTGCTAAATACCCAGTGCACAAGTGCTTTTACATTTGCACTTTAAACACCAGTGAGTGTGTCCGTCTCTCCTCTGGCAAATTCTTTACAGCACAGAATGTGATACATGTTAAGTATCATGTACATGGAAAGTAACTAAATACATTTACTCTAAAACAGTACTTAAACACAATTTTGAAGTACTCCTCAAAATACTTCCATTTTAAGCTGCTTTATACTTTTACTTCACTACATTTCAGGGGGATATATTGTACTTTTAACTAGTTAATCTTATAAAATATTATGGATTGTTATAGATTAAACTACCTGACAGCACATAAAGTAGTTGAAATTAGTCTTGCCATGTAGCTGCAACAATAAAATATTACTTTCATGTTGAAATAACATTATGCATTAGTAATAATTAATAAGATAACAATATACCACTGACAGAGGCCATTATTCTGCATTGTGAGTGCGTTTACCTCTGATACTTTAAGAGCATTTTACTGATAATAATGTTGTACTTTTATTATAGCCCCTCACTTCATTATTTAAAGGATCTGAATACTTCTCCCACCACTGATACTGTCGTTGAAGTTGTGGTTTCTTCTAAATACAACAAACAAAATGGACTCTTTCATCAGATTTATTCCATTTAATGTAAAGATGATGATTTCAGTGGTGGGAGAAGTACTCAGATGTTTGAGTGAAAGTAGCAATACCACAGCTTAGAAATACTCCGTTACAAGTAAAAATCCTGCATTCAAATTTTTACTTAAGTAAAAGTACAAAAGTATTAGCATCAAAATATATTTAAAGTACTAAAAGTAAAAATACTCATTATGCAGAATGGCCCATTTCAGAATAATATATATTATCTTATTGGATAATAATTATTGATGCATTAATGCGTACATAACTTGAAGCTGGTAAAAGTGGAGCTAATTTAAACTACTTTATATTCTTTGTCTGCTTGGTAGCTTCCCCCTGTGATCGATACAGTTTTATCTTAATCTATAAAACTACATCACAATTGAATTGTTTATTATTATTATTAAATTTTGCATTATGAATCTGAATTTGCAAAGTAGTAGCTAGGCCTAACGTTATCAAATAAATGTAGTAGAGTAAAAAGTACAATATTTGCCTCAAATGTAGTGGAGTAGAAGTATAAAGTAGCAGAAAATGGAAATACTCAAGTGAAGTACCTCAAAACTTAAGTTCAGTACTTGAGTAAATGTTATACTTTCCACCACTGCTATTAAAGTACACAGTCCAGGTTTTACCATTTGTTACTTGTTTTTTTTTAATTTATTTTTTTACAATTCTTGTTATTGTGTAACAAGCTAACTATTCCAAATCATATGAAATGTATATTATATGTTACATACTTGGTGGACCAGATGTTTTTTTAATTCTTGTTTATTAATCAGCTTCCTGACCAACAAAGCAAAACCCAGCTGGTTTAGTGGCCGTTTGTGAAGAATGCAAACAATATTAATAACTTAATAACCTGCATCATCATGCTGATAACTTGAAATTCTTAACCATGGAAACAGCTACTGCTACACTCGGTAAACTACAGGTAGTTGAGCTAGTTGTAAACTAGTTAAATGTTATTAATCTGTATCTGGTCTTGGCTAAAGCTAATTGACCCACTTTTTCCTTTTTCCTGGGATTTAAATCATTTTTGCTACTCCAGCATCTTCGTAATTGACTCTGTTAACACATAAATGAATCTGAAGCTACTCTTTGAATCATAATGGGGAAAAAAACACACACCATATAAACTAGTCCTGCTAGAAGCTAACAAGCCTAGTCTATCAGAGTAGCAGTAACTGCATCTTTGTAGCCTCAGACTCCAGTGGTTAAGCTAACGTTACCTTTAAATCACATTTTTAAATGTATTTCATTAGATGAAGTTAATAAACTAGCTTGTTAGTGCGAATGGACAAGAAAGCTGAAGAAGAAACACATTTTGCTTGTAGATACTGTGTTTTTCCTGCGCCCTTCAGCTTGTTCAAACATAGAGAGCAGTATCTAAATGTCTTTTTAGGTCTTATATAAAATCTGTGACAGTTAGTAATAATCAGCCTAAAAAGACATCAAATTATGGTTTTACAACTCATGTATCTGTTCAACAGTTTAGCTAACAGCCTTCAAACTTCAAATCCTTTTTTCTCAAATTTACAATTTCTGTAGTTACGGCTCTCTGCCTTTGTGGGGCAGTGTTGGTGTAGTGTAGTGATGCATTTCAGAACAACGATGAATCCAGATAAATCATAAAACTGTATCAACAGTTTAATAAGTTCTAATGATAAGTCAAAGTTTTGGTGTGGTGTAGCCGGAGATGTGTAATGCAGTTAATGGCAAAAAAGGTGAGGGTCTGGAGACTATGCTCTTTAAGATGTGGACAAATGTGTGTGTGTGTGTGTGCTTGTTTCCAACAGCCCTCCCTCTCTTACCCACTAGAGAGAGGCACTGACTAACTGAAAAAGGTTTCTTCAGCGGCAGGTAGCTAATGAGACCTAATACACACAGCAAGCGTCATGTTTGAGGCTTTCAGTGGATTTCTGTGAAATGATTTCCTACATCCGCTCTCGGATTAGAGTTATTTGTTACCTGCGGTTTGTGCACACAAAATTTACATTTTCATTTTCACGTTGTATGCTGTTTTTTTTTTTTATCTGATTATATTTTTTCCCAAAAATGTTGCTAGCAGAAATGAATTGGGCTACAGTCAAAACATATTTTGTCCTAAAAGACTATTTATTGAACAAATGTGTCAACAGCATTACTAATCTTAATATCAAACTATTATGTACAATAATATCAACAGTCAAGTGTTTGTTAACGGTGGTTATCTCCTCATGTGTGATACCTGATTGAGGAAAAAAGAGCCACTTGTATCAGTCATGTCTTGTTCAGACTTTCTTCTTCCTCACTGTTGCATTTGCAGTTGATAAAATGGATTTTAATACACGGTGAACATTGGATGTTTATATTAATATTATACTATATTAACAATCTCTATCAGATTTTGATTTCCTTCTGTCCTGTCTCAACCCAGAGCACACATTTTAAGCTCCTTAAAATCTCGGCCTGTATCTGCTAAACCCTTTTTTCAGTCTGACAGCTTCTTATACTTACTCTCAAGAAAAGAATCCCTTGTGTGATTTTGCCTGAGCATAGAAAGTGCCAGTTGTATCAGTCACGCCTCCCTCAAACTTCCAACTTCTTTCATATTTTCTTCTTTTGTATTTGCATTTGATAAAGTGAATTTTAACGCATCATAAGCTTTGGACTTTTTTATAATCAGTACATCGGTCAGATCAAAGATCAAAGGTTAGCAGCAATTGCAACATACGTAGTCGTGGGAGAAGAATGCGCTCTTAAAATGGGATCACACACACACACCTGTAGCCTCTTCAGCTGTAATGTGTAACCTGATAGCTGTGCGTGTGACCTCTCTCATTTTAAAGCTCGAGATCTGTGTGTGTTTGCCACAGAAATTGGCTAAAGGCGAACTTGGCCGCTATCACAAATGATGCCAACTGTGCACTTCAATAAACTGTGTCTTTTCTGAGGATGATTAAATCAACACTGTTGCTCAGTTGCAGGTATTTATTAACACATATAAGTTGGAGATACCTGTGGGTGCTGGTGAATAAATGTTGAAGTTACAGAGCTCTGTCAGGAAAGAATGAGTGCAGGTTTTGTGTGCACGTGACTGTGTTTGTTTATGTGACAAGTACATGAGGAGGTGACCCCGGGGATAAAGTCAGTGGTCGAAGTACACTCGGAGGCAGATAAGATCAGCGGTTAAAACATGCGCACACACACCAACACAAACAACATGGCTGCCCTGTAAGTAATTAATCAAAGCCTGCAGAGTTTATGCCACCAGAGCTCTTTGTGTACACCGTGCAAACAGGCATTCCTCATCAGATTACTACTGAGCCCTGTAAGACCACACACACTCACACACACTTGCACACAAACATATGTTAACGAAACATGTTCACAAAGCACTCACTCACTCTATATACAGTACAAATACTCACACACACTGTATTCACCTGCTTCAACCCTCTTCTTCCTTTCCTTGTTCTTTTCCACTCCCTCTGTCACTCCCTGTGTTTTCTCTACTTCTCTCCTTTATTCATTCTCACCCCCTCTCCTCCTCCTCCAAACCACATTTTTTAATCAATAACTTTGAAGCAGGGCACGTGTTGTATTTCTAAACCCAGATAGATCAACTGCCCCTCTTACCCTTGCTCTCTCTTTCCCCACTCCCTCCCTCCCTCCCTTCCTCCCTCCCTCCTTCCCCCCTTGTCCCTTAGCTTTTCTCCCTTCTCTCTCCCTCCTCTCTCCCTCCTCTCTTCTTTTTCTGTGTTTGAATGGAGAAGCTGGGTTCCCCGGAACCTGCAGACCCGTCGCCGGGTGCAGGGCCTGTTGCTGGGGTTTCTGTTGCCAAGACGGCAGGGGCTGAGGGAGACGAGGCTGCGGCAGCAGTCAGCTCCAAACTGTTTCGGTGTGCGTGCGTTAGACGTTGGCTTCCACTGGCCTACAGAGAAGAACTCTACCAAGTCTTACGGCTCACGGGCCCACTAGTGAGTAGGGGAAAGTTGAAGTGTTGGTGGGGGGGATTGGTATGTTATTCATGAAGTGCTACAACTGTAATACATTTGTTTATGGTATTGTTGCAGAGTTGCTGGGAAATGTGCACTGTTACAGAGTATAATATATATACAGTATGCAAAAGGTGAAATAAAATGGTGCTTATGCTGTATGTTTGTGCAAACCTGCCTGTGCTTGATTTCACAACACCGCTCTCTAACTTAAAACTACTTTGCTGAGTGTAGATAAGCTGTCTGAACCCAGTTCATAGCAGTGATTTGCTGCATCAGTTTCACCTGATCAATGATGGGCTGTTTGGAAATGATTCAAATTGTTCTGTTTGTTTCTACAGCTGCTGTCTCGGATTATGAACTTCCTCCTGCCGTTTGTTATCACCATATTCTGTGGTCACATTGGCAATGTAGAACTGGCTGGATACGCGCTGGCCTCAGCGGTACTATCTTTACTCCTTTGTAGACTAATTTGTTTTACCTGCTGTGACTGAAGTTGTACAACTACTACTACTACTCTTTCCACTTCCATTAGAATTAATATTTGTCTGTCTGTGTATGTGGACATGTGGATATGTGTGCATCTCTATAACAGTGCAGGTCTTCAGTGACTGGTGAGTGCTGTAGTGATGCTCATTTTGTGTACTTTTAAACACCAAAGGGACTCATCAATACTCTGATATTATATTCCAAAAGAGAGAAGAAAGACAAACAAATTTACATGGAAAACACAGCTAAAATGGTGAAGAGCTGTTGTGCAACCAACTGCACAAACAGAAACAATTTAGACTGCCAAACACCAAAGAGCGTTGAAGAAGCGAAAGGGGCAATGTAAAATTAAATTATTTTTTACATGCCTGTCCACAGAGGTGTCCACAAGGTACATATATACAGGTGTCAAATTAAAGGAAAAACCATCATTCTTCCAAAAATATTCCTTCATTTGGTTGCCGTAACCAATCAGTAGTGAGTGATGTCATTTTTAGTTGACATACAAGCTGAGGTAGCGGTTGCTAGGAGAGTTAACTTAATGTTTTCACCAAAGAAATATGTCAATTGAAGAGTTGCTATTACTGCAAGTCGAGCGTCCCTCTCATCCACTCTGTTGCTATTTTTCATGAATAGCTAGATAACTAGCTAGCTATGTAGAAAGATGACACCCCCCCCTTCTTATCTTGACTACTAAGCTTTGATTGGTTGACTGTTTCTCCAACTCGGATAAACAGCTGTCAGTGAACATCAGACCTACTGTTCACTGAACAAATCTGAGGTGGCAATTCAGAGATCTTGAACACATCAGTCCAAAATCTCCCACAGGTGTTAAGTTGGGTTGAGATCTGGTGACTCTTAAGACCATAGCAAATGACTCACAAAGTGTCCATACCCATTAAACCTTTCAGTGACACCTCGTGCCCCGTGGCTGTGGTCATCCTGGAATCCTAATTTGTGGCCAATATCATCGACCACAGACCACTCACTGTTCATCATTGATTCCACTGATGTTGCTTTTTCAAACATAGTGGCCACCTGTTGGCTTGCTTGCCCATTCGTAGTAGTGAGGAGGTGGTATCACACGGCATCGATGCATGCCCCATACAATAGGCTTTTCAAATCTTTGACTAACTTTTTACTGTAGCAAACAGCTGCTGACTCACACGTCCTGCAAACAAAGCAACATGGAGATCTACTGGAGATATTTTTCTCAATATTCACAAACTTTTTTAATTTTAGTTTTTATTTAGGTAGGTAATTTCATTGAGATTGAGCTCTCTCTTTCAAGACCTGTTTGGTTGGCCATCTTGGTCTGCAAAAATATCTGTCTCTCCTTGTCTTGCTAAACGTTGAACTCTTTTCACCAAAAACTTGTTTACTTTGGCTGTCTGCCATTTGCTACGGGGCAAATAGCATAAAGTTGGCTTGTGAGAGCATTGTGTGTTGGGAGTGGGTACCAACAGATCACATGGGGGAATCAGTTGGCACTGAACTATACGAACCTGCAAACCAAAGCAATGAGCTGAAATTGGCTGAAATTTGCAACAAGCTGCAGACTGGGGTGTTGATTCTCAGTGGGACTGGGTGTATCAGTCCTTTCGCATTAGAGACAAACATTTCATTCAATATTAATATCAAGAACTTGACAGAGCTTTACTGTAAGCTTCTGACAACATGGGTCTACCCTCTAGTTCTGACTGAGTAGACCGGTAAATATCTGGACACATTCAGCATTTGATGTACAAGACAAAGCGTTCTGCACCTTGAGACCACACAAACAATAAACAAACTTCTTTAAACAATCATTGAAATCTGTCATAGTAAACCAGTCATGTGGCCATACCACTTGCTGTAATCTCTTCAGCTGTCCTGCATGTATTGTGTGGTCCTGGATCATATCTCTAGTTCTCTTGGGTGCAAGAGAATACACTGAGCGCAGCCCTCTATCTTGTTTTTGGAGAGCTTCTCCCTGAATGTCCTGGTGCATTCACTGCAGTTGAGTTTGTGTTGAGCTGTCAAAATACCAAATATAGTTACAGCCATGAAGTAAACCTGCGTGCACATAATATGAATAACACTTTGATGGGAAAAATCTCTGCCGTTTGCCATCATTACTTATCTCGAAGTGGGTGAAATCATACAGGGCAGGCAGGGTCCCTTCCTGCTTCTTGATTTAGATTTTAGGGAGATAACAGCACGCCATAGATTGCACTTACAGTCAATCTAATTAGGTTTCCCTCTCCTACAGCTTCCTCCTGCCGGGATACTGTCTCTGTAGACTAATCCTTCCAATAACCCCACTTTGCCTGAGACACAGCAGGCATTGCTGCTTTTTCCTTCTGAAGCATTTTCTCCACACACACTTTTTAATAGAGTTGCTCTGCTCCATAAAGACTACCTGTTGCTCAACCATGGGCACCTGGCCTACAGTATTCATATGTGTGAACACACAGTGCCTGCTGGACTGCGTTTCTTGGAATCAGTTCTTTTTTGTCGCTTTCTACCAAATAGTTTCCAGGAACTATGGAACCACATTCACATTAGTTTGCTGAAACGGCTCAGGTGTAGGAGATCACATCAATGTACTTATTACTCAGAGTTATGAACATCAACAAAAAAGGAAAATGAGAAAAACACATTTGAACAGCAACATTTTATAACTTTAGTCTAGCTTGCAATTTTGTGTTCTCTGATTTTCTTGTATTTGATTCTCCACCTTTCAGACCCTTAACGTGACCACAATTGCAACAGGCCATGGCCTTGCTATAGCTTGTGACACACTCATTTCTCAGGTGAGCGAACCACATTATCTGTGCCTTAGTGTTATTGTGTGTTATCTACAGAAAGGATTACATTTTGAACCTATGTAATCAGATTCTCATTTGTCTCATTTGTGTTTTGCAGACATTCGGCAGTAAGAACATGAAACGTGTGGGAGTAATTCTCCAAAGGAGTTCATTGATCCTGCTGCTGTTTTGTCTGCCCTGCTGGGGTCTTCTCATCAACTCTCACAACTTACTGCTCATCTTGCACCAAGAGGATGAGGTGGCGAGGTAAATTCAGTTTATGAAACTGATACATTAATACCTTACATACATGTGTGTGTTCTGCGTATATGTGGGTCTGTGTGAGCAAAAATGCTGATGCTCTGTTGAAGATAGTTGTCTAAGGAAAAAAACAAGATCCATTTCCATATCTGTATCTTTAGATTAGAGTGTGTATAGAGGTATTTTATATGGGTATTCTTACATGTACATTTATGGAGGTATTTGTATATATTTTTGTAGTTTTCTTACATTTAAACGTATGTTATGTGAATATTATGCATGCAGCTATAGACACCAGGATATGTGATTCCATTTATATTCAGAATATTATAGTTAAATTCTCTTCATTTTATTTTGAGGAACTAAAGCAACAGTTTTAATACTGCATATATAGACTTGCAAAAAGAAGGGCATATCTGAGCAGAAAGTGAATTATTGTCTGTGTGTTTGCTTTACTAAATTAATATTACTCTGTTTGCCTCCCCTTCAGAATTGCCCACCTCTACGTGATGGCATTTCTACCAGCTGTTCCAGTGAGTGCACTGAACTGATATAATATACATATAAATATTGTGTGGTCTCCTGTGGGACTAAAATTTTTACTGCCTAATTCAGTACATGTATTATGCAATATTCTGCAGTTACTTGAGCTTAAAAATTAGCACATTAGCACAAGCTAACATATTGTCGAACGAGGCAAGGAAACAAGTTTGTGGTGATGTCTTCGTCTAAAATCAACAATGGCACAACTGTGATGACCAAGTTAGTCTTTTAGCTAATCCAAAGATTGGATGTGTGGTCCACTTTGGTCACTGTCTGGCCAATAACGTGTGAATAATCTGATTGTTTACAGTGACCCAAATCATCAACTTTTCTGATGATGCCTGAAGGATGTGAGATAACCAATAGGAAATATATTCAGAACTACGAAATAAATGCAGAAATACAAAATAATAGCAGACAAATGGTAAAACTTCATTGTTTTTTTCTGTGTTGATGAATTTACTTTTTTTCATTTTTTTTAACTTTCCTTTGTATTTTTTCCAACAGTGCTAGCCACGTCATACTCTGTGTAGAAAAAATCCTGTTCCATCCAATTCTCTCCATCTCTCCTCTGGTGCATAAAATAAAAGTAATTGAGGAAAAGCATGAGTAGCTGCATCTTTGCAGTAAAGGGCATAAAAAGTAGTAGGTGTTTCTAGACAAATGGACGCCTCAAGAAAACAATGGATGCCAGTTTTATTCTTTAAAAAATCCACTTTCCCTCTCCCTGTTACAGGCCATGTTCCTGCACCAGCTGCAAGTTGCCTACCTACAAAACCAAGTAAGTTTATAAGAGGAAACTGAATTTCAGTGGGTGCCCTGCCTCAAAGAATTGACTGCAATGTGTTCGTTTCCCCAAAAGAAATTCAGGAAATGGTGGCACTCCAGTGGTAAAAAAAAAGGAGAAGGACTCACCTCAAGTTTTGATCATTTTGATTCATTTTATTTACATCAGAGATGGTGTTATGCCAAACCGTGTCAGCAGTTTTGTCAGTCCATAGATGTGAATGTGTTGTGAAATGTATTTACCGTAAATGATCGAGACATGAGGAGATTCGTTTGCCTTTTTTTTTTTAGCTATCTAGCAGCTAAATGGCACATTTTGTACAGACCTTCATGTTCTCAGACGTTGCATCCTAATGACTTTGATGATCATCTGACTTTTTCTCTAGCGCCACCATGAGGGTCACATTTGTAACTTTGAGTACAACTGGTGGATGGATTGCAATGACATTTGGTTCACACATTCATGTCCCTGCCCAGGATGAATTGTAATTACTCTGGTGATCCCTTAACCTTTTCCTATCATCAGCACTATCATCAGGTCAAAATTGAAACTTCTTTTTCTTCTTAACCTCTTCTTCGCATTGTGTATAACAGAAATGGGCTGTATAGAGCTGTCGAAGCTGTCACAAGGGGATGCGCCGGCAGTTGTATTTCACACAAAACTATAAGGCTATTTATTATACCAAACATATTGAAATATGCCAATTCTGATATGTTCACACTCAAAGCCTATCAAACGTCAAACACGAAAGTTGACGGAGCATCCTAAAACAGACAACCTGAAAAAAAAGAACTTATGCCTACAGTTTTTAGATGATATGCCATGTTGGTTGTTGAGCTGTGATAAGGAAACTGCTGTTAGCAAAGTTTTTTGTCATCCTTTTTAACAAAATGCTGCCACACCGACGACTTCTTTGACATGGTCAATTCGTTTGGAACCGAGAAAAGTAAGTTAGGCCGAGCGGTCTCTGCTACGTTGGGCGAGTTCAATGTTGTGAAAACGGAGGTATTTTGACTTCCTGTCTTGTAAGTCTTATATATGGAAGCTGAGAACGGCCGTGCTTGCAATTATTTTTTTAATGTCGTTATCTCAAGATCACAAGTTAATTATCTTGTTTTCTCGTGATAACGGGTTAATTTTTCTATATTTAGACCTATATTTATTTATATAATGAGTGTCTGGTTCATTTGATCACACCTGATTTCACCCTCCAAGATCACTGTCATGACTGTCGATCCATAATTGAACAGTAAATCAAGGCATAAATGTGTAGTTTTGTTTGCTGCAGTTACGTCATTAGAGCAGACAATCTCATTTTATAGTAGCCAAAGATGAGAGGTTGACCAACTCCCATCTCTTTGCTTCAGCCAGCAGCTGCTCGAATAAAGGCTATTATAATGGCAAAGGTAAAGACATTATTAAGGCCATCCGGTTTGCCGTGAGACTTGCAAGCCCATCACACTGTAGGCCTACACAGTGACCCCCACAACGTCTCCACAAAGCCTATAGACACCTGTCGACTCTAAGAAAACTGTAAATAAACATATAAATATTATAAGTAATAAGAGGAAACATCCTTTTGTTTTCTTGTGATAACGGGTTGATTATCCTGTGATCTCGAGATAACGGCATTAAAAAAAAAAATTGCAAGCACGGCCGTTCTCGGCTTCCGTACTTATAGTCTATTAAACCATACGATTATTAAAACAGAAACATATTTGTTGAGTAAAAATATATTTGAATATTATTTTTATTCATAATCAGTGTTATTTATAACACAATATAGCCTATCACTCAAAAATAAAATACATCAGGTCTGCATATGTCCCTCCTGCCCTCAAAAATAATGGATTAAGAAGCGCTTTTCTGCTTAAGAAAGTAACACCAGCGTTTTTCCGACCAATGAGATTTTGGTCGGACAAGAGCATATCTACCAAACAATCGACCAGCCGACCAGAAGGTGTCGGCCCTAGACCAAACAATTGCAAAATAATCACATTCCTGTCCGCCTCATCTGTACTTTTTTGTTTGGTGCTAATTAGCAAATGTGAACTGAAATGAACATGGTAAACATGATACTTGCTAAACATGTGCATGTTGACACGTGAGCATGTTAGCATTTAGCTCAAAGCACCACTGTGCCTGAGTACAGCCTAACCAAGCTGCTAGCGTGGCTGTAGCCTCTTTGTCTTGATACCACTGGAGTGCTGTCTTTTTCCTGAATTTGTTTTGTTTGTATAGAACCTGTATAAATAATATTCCTGCAGTTTGAATATTAGCTCCATAGATGAGCTGACTGTCTTTTTTGTGTGTCAGGGGATCATTCTGCCTCAGATGTACACAGCGGCAGCAGCAAACATTGTCAACTTGGCGGCGAACTACATCTTAATCTTCAGCCTCCAGCTGGGCGTCGTGTAAGTGTGTCGTGCTGCTTCTCCTTTCCTTTCCTTTTTTGATGGACTTTGTGTTGCTTGATATGGTATCAGGCTTCGAGCACCAGGACCAATAAAATATACTAGTTAAACCTTTATAGCATTAAAGCAGAGAAACTCTCTTTCTCTCTCCTGATCACTTCACTGCTGTCCAAATAGGAGAGGGCTGGGGGCTGATGCATAGCCAGCAGTTTGGAAAGAAGAGGACAGGAGGTCAGAAAACTCATTATGCATTTTAATCTATCTGAGAGGAATGATTTGTTTTTTTGTTAAAACACAGTCAGCAGCACACTGATGTTTATTATTTTTGTACTTTATTTAGAGAGGGAGGCAGTGTAGGGCAGAGAAAGAAGAGAGGACTCTAATAGGAGTTGATCCCGGTCCAGCTGGACAAACATTTGCTTCAACAGGCAGTCGACTTAACCAATCAGGTCTCTGTGGTTGGGTCAGGTCTGTCCCTCCCCTCCCATATCAAGCATGCACTCCCGCAAGGCTTATTCTCAGACCCTTAGACATCCAGTGTCTTCAAACCATGATGTAACTTTTATTGTCTCAATGCTGACCTCCTTTGACCCCTCAGTGTGCAGTCCTGCCCCGTCTTTGCATAGAGAGAGGGACGGAGTCACAGTTAATGTAGACCGTCACTAGACGTCCCTCCAACATAAAAAGATGTCCTGTCATGTGTGTTTGCAGTGGATCAGCAATTTCTAACAGCCTCTCTCAGATCACCCTCTGCCTGCTGTTGTTTGGCTACATCAGATGGAAGAAGCTCCATCAGCAGACATGGGGAGGTGAGTTATAAACACATATCAAACACTAAAGGACCAAATCAGCTTTTCTGAAAACTGTCGTCCTCTACAGGCCATATTGAGAATAACCCTAACCTAACACTTCTGTGTGAAACTTCCTGCAGGCTGGACCACTGACTGTCTGCAGGAGTGGGGCTCTTATATGAAGCTGGCTATTCCCAGTGCTTTCATGATCTGCTTTGAATGGTGGATCTGGGAGGTTGGCGGTTTCCTTGCCGGTCAGTGTTGTTTGCCTCACACACATACTTGCTTTTGTTCGTAATTTTTTAAAGCCCCTTTGAGTGGGGCTTGAAAAAGTCTTAAAGTATTAAAAGATGTAGTACCAAATCAAATTATTCTGCAAACAAATACTTACAGCATCAGAGTAACTGTTCTAATTACATAAAATGTATAACATTGTGACTTTAAAATTGATGTTTGATGATGATTTAGAAACATATTCCATTGATAATTGAAATGTAAAACATACTTATTTCCTAGTAGCGTTTGTTCAGTATTACCAGTGCAAATGAATCGACACATTTTTGCAACAGCAACAAAGCGTGTTGAGTTGTTTTATACTGGCTAAAGAGATTAACACAAAATAAACCAAACCACTTAAAACAAGATACACAAGGTAAAGACACATAAAATAGTTTTCCTTTTAGCCAAAATGAAAATGCAAGGCTGCAACACAGGCTACTGATACCATGAATTCACCGTATTTGCCCAAATAAAATGCTGGTTTTGGATGTAGACTCTTCTCCACCAGCAGTATGCGACTAATTGAAAATTAAGAGAATAATCTAAAAGTACCATAGGTGAAATTTAAAAAATCTGGCCTCATTACATGTTTTCCCTCTCTCATATATTTGATCTGTCAGATTAAAAAAACAGCAGCATGATGTGTGCAGTTTACTGACTGTGTTAAGTCAAGTTAAGTCAAGCTTTGTAATTGTCTGAGTCTCTTATCATATCAGGTGTGCTTGGCGAGGTGGACCTTGCTGCCCAGCATGTGTTGGTGGAAATAGGAGCCATAATATTTATGGTATTGATCATCCAATGTGTTCATTTGAACATTTATGTATATATTATTAATTAACAATAATTCTGCATTTTGGTAAATGGGCTTATTCACTTTAGATGAAAAGATCGATACCACTCTCATGTCTGTATGTTAAGTAAGGACCTAGATTCAGGAGGCGATTAGCTTAGCTTAGCATAAAGACTGGAAGCAGGTGGAAACTGCTAGCCTGACTCTCTCCAAAGTTAAAAAATATGACTACCAACACCTCGAGCACAAATGAACATTGCATTTGTTCTACTTAGAAATGGAAGAATGACAATTTGTGGTTTATGGGGAGTTATGTGCTTTAACTGTTTCTTGGCGAACCGCGGCCGGGCGCAGTGACTTGATAGCTGGGCGGATAGTTAAACTGTTGTTCATCAAGAAATAATTACAGCACGGAACTCCCCCTAAAATCACAAATTGATGTTTTTGCATTTCTGTTTGTGTATGGATTTAACAAATTATATAACTAATTAGTAAGTGTGGCGCTGGCAGATTTACATTTGAACTTCGTAGAGACCCTGGCTAGCTGTTTGCCCCTGCTTCCAGTCTTTATGCTAAGCTAAGCTAACTGCCTCCTGGCTCCAGCGCCATATTTCACACACAGACATGACAATGGTATCTATGTTTTCATCAGACTCTCATAAAGAAAGCAAATAAGCCTGTTTCCCAAAATGTCAAACTATTTCTTTAAGTCAGCAGTGTAGCCAAAAAGTAATATGGGGTCCTTGCAGTTCCCTCTAGGTATCCATGCAGCTGCTTGTGTGCGTGTTGGGAATGCTCTTGGGGCCGGGAACACTACCAGGGCTATAGTCACCTGCAAGGTGGCCCTGGTTCTATCAGGTTTGAAGACACAAACGCAAATACTTGTAAACACAAACATACATAATTAATATAATCTAAACTGTGATTCCGATTGGTTGGCAGGTGTATTAATGTCTTCTAATACAGTATAACTGGACACCTCTGACGTAGGTGTAATCAATGTATTAAACTCTTCGCTATAGGAGTGCTTGCTGTGTTCCAGGGTATTGTCATCGTGAGCAGTAAGTCCATCGTTGGCTACATATTTACCTCTGATGAGTGAGTTTCAGACCAACACACATTCATTCCTGTACCATGTAAAGGCAACTCTTATCTTAATGATGTTCTTCTACTGTCTGCAGAAACATCGTGGCGCTTGTCTCAGAGAACCTCACAGTCTACACATTTGTACAATTCTTTGATGCACTTCTGGTATGTTATTAGAGAACAGAACAAATGTCTTCTTTTACATTGAGCTCTTGTGCTGAATAGTACACAGAGCTGTTTGCTTGTTTTGTTGAATCAATGTCTTTTTTTCACTGTTTCAATCTGTGTGTGTGTTTTCAGTGTGTCTGCTCAGGGATTCTTGTAGGATCTGGGATGCAGAAAATTGCCGCTTTGTCCAACCTGGTGAGTTACTACTGCATCGGTCTGCCAGTGGGAATAGCTCTGACGTTTGCTGCCCAGCTCAGAATATTAGGTAATGCTTTCATCCCATTTTATCTCTGTATGTTTTTGCAAATAAAATGGAAATAAATACAGTGTTGTTCCTGTGATCTAACACCAACCTTTTTCAGCTCAGGATCCCAATTTTAGGTCTGAAAATGTTCATAACCCCAGCTTTTAGAATACTTTTACCACGTCTAGCGTAGACTGGTATTCATTTCATTTCATGGAAACAAGAACACTAAATGCAGCTTCACACAAATAAGTGCTTGCATGCAACCATATGTTTTAAATGTGCATTGTCACCTTTGGGTAATCCCGCTTGCTCAAAAACCAAAACTCCTTGTAGCGTTGATCACTAGCAGATCTGTGGACATCGCAACAAAGCTGAATGGGTCAATCACCTGGTCAAACTTTTTGCTAACTTGCTAGCTTACACGGTGGTGGAATGGTTAATGGAAATTGCTGCATGTCACCTCCCTCGCCCCCATGTTAATTTGCTAGCTTACCATGCATAACAAGAAGGCTCACTTCCTTTGCTACACATACAACTGAGCTGCCACTTTAAGCCAACATGCAGTCCTGTGAAAGACAATAAAGCTGTTTATTTTTAAGGTGTTTTTATGTTTTCGAATTTAAATTAAACAATTAGAAATGAACTTGATTTAAAAAGAGCACTCCAACAGTTAAGCATTGCACTCCTATAGTGTTGTTGGACTCGACACAATGGACAAAAAAAAAGATCAAAACCGATGCAGCAGAGATGCAGAACCAGAGATATCGATTTTTTTAGTCCATACATTCTTCTTCTTTGTCAAAACCTGGTGCCTACATTACCCACAATGCAACTCGACCGCTGACAGCTGGGTCGGAGACTCAGGTGTGTTATGCTAGTAGCGGCTAACGTAGCCTCAAGCAGAGATGAGGGGCTGCACTTCCTTTTCTTTCTAAATCCACACCTACAAATTGTTTTCTTTTTCAAATCTTCAGCCAAAACCGACACTGACTCAAGTGACATCACTTGAGGCAATTTAGCAGAGGAATTTATCGCAGCTCCCTCTTTAGCCACAAAAGGCTTTATACAACTTTTTGTCACATATACAGCAGTACGCACCAAGACCTGTAAGCAGACTTTGATGTGTAAAATCAGTGGAGCTCCCCTTTAAGTTTTAAAACGAATGAACTTTTACTGAAAACGACTTTAAAAATATCAGGTATCTCAAAGTGGATGGTAGCAACCTGACCTTGTGGACATAGTGACCACAAACAAGGTGACTTTTATTTGTACGGTTCAGAGCGTTTCACACTAACATCATTTCTTAATCATAAATTCAGCAGTTGTCAGTGATCAGCCTCCATTTGCTTGCGTGACACCACAGAATGAGGCTTTGACTTAATTGTAAATATTTCTTGTATTGTCCAATGAGCAGCACCTTTGAAGTACGTCAGCAGAAGTTGGAAATGAGATAGCGTGTCTATATTTAAATCCAGGTTCATTAGTTAAACCCACAAACACACTCGGCCCTGCTGCACCAGACATTCCTTAATTTCCTTCCCTGCAGCCTCCCATTTACCCCCTGCCAGAGTGGATCTTTGCTGTCCACTCAAAGTGTGCATGTATTGATAAATGTGAACACATACTGACACACACACAGACACACACACACACGCTCTGACCTTGTGAGATGCGTATCTTCTTGCTTGTATCTATATATCCTTGGGGTGACCCATGAGGAACTTGGGACCAACAAACAAAGACTTTAGTTTTAGACTTTATTTGTAAAATAAGTTTGACCTGACTCTTTTTAGGGTGGATTTAATTAATTCAGTTTCTAATAGTAATAGCTGAATAAAGGACTTCCATAGTGGCTCGTGGCTGTATTGTTTTGTCATAAATAATAATCATTTGTTTTTCTTGTTGACCATTTTTTTTTACTAGTCTGTATGAAGTGAATACACTGTAGATCTTTAATGTGTTTGTATTTGTGTCTCTCTTGTTAGGCTTGTGGCTGGGTATCTTAATATGTGTTTCCATTGAGACGGGTTTCTTTCTTGTTCTAATCTTCAAACTCAACTGGAAGAAAGTCACACACAAGGTAGGATGCTCTTATCTTTCTTTAAACCGTACATGGCACTTCAACCTTTCCAAAAAGGACTGAGGGCAGGAATGTATTTGTTGTAACATCAGCTCCATCAGGAGGCAGCCTCACCACTACATTCTGGCATCCATGCAGCATTTTCCCCATGCCAACTGAATTTTGGCAGCTTTTTAAAATTATTATTTGTTTTGTTTTGTTTCAGTTTTCCCAACAACATTCATATTAATCACAACATCTGTTTTTGTTTTGTTCATGTTTTTTTTGCATAGCTTTTATCTCTCTCAACTTGTTCACAAAGCACAGAAAAATATAAAGCTGAACATTGCATACAAACGTGCCACACATTAATACATTTTGATATAATTATTTTGCAAAAGAAAAGTGGAAGTTACATGTAACACCCAATTCGAATAGTAGAATGTAAATTTCAGTACTCAGTTGGATGCTGGACCAATTGCCAAGGTTCAACTGCTAGAACAGAACAGATGATTAATGAGACCACTCAGTAGGTTTGGTTTGATGACATATATTGCAGTTATTGCAAATGCAGTACAACTTGTCACCTTTTAACTTGGTTACCATACACAAATACCTTCAATAAAAGTACCAACCAAAATTACATCAAAAGAAAATGGGCCCAAATTACTGAAAATAAGAAACAAAATACACCCCGGGGGATTTGACTCAGTCTTTAAGGTGTTCACCCACACCATTAAATCGTGAGAGTCCAGTGTTAGAATCTCTTATTCTAGCGGGATGTGCAGAGGAGCAGTGAAGTGCAAGTCTTATCTTTCCTTGATGCATCACACTAGCAGATTTTCACGCAGTATTTTAACAGTGTACACAAACATCCATAAGGTAAACCAGAAACATTGATAAGGGTTGTTTCTTACCAAAGGCAACAAGAAACAGGGCTCTCCTGAAGCCTCAAAATGGCAACTGTTCGCACCGCGGAGCAACTACAAAAAACACATTTTTTTTTTTTGAGTCCATTCATTGCACAATGTACACAGCTACGCTCAGTGCATGAACGCACACACATTCTACAATGTGGATATAACTTGTATTGTTTACATGTTACAACCAGCTAATCTTGTAGAAAATCCAGTTTTTACAATTTCACATACAACACTAACACGCTAAGTCAACGGTGCTAGCCGTTAGCATGCGACACTAGCCGTTAGCACACCACTGTTGTGAGTTTAGCTTAACAATTTCTCGATCAGAAACAGTTCAACTCACCGAGAAGAGTCCAAGTAAATCCAAAAGTCTATCTCAACAGAACATCGTTCATTTGTACGGAGCCATAGAGAAAAAAATATATATTCCGAGGCCACTAGATATAATTCATTCCCACATTTAATTAATTTGTCCCCACGTTTTGATTAATTCGTGCGCACGAGATAAGTGTATATACAGAGAGCCATTACAACAGACCAGCCTTTCTCACTGAAGCATGAAGTGCACTGCACCTCAAAGTCAGCATATTGCTGACGATGTAATCCACAAGCTCTCAATATCCTCGTTAATTGCCTTTCACTTACAATAATGACCCCAATGCACAGTATGGTTCATGTATAGTTTGCGTTTGTAATGTATTTGTTATATTGTTCTTATTTTGTTGTTTCTTGTTAACCTGGAAGTTTATTGTGAAAAGACACTGTATGCATGTAACAAACGGAAACTGTCAGTAAAAAACAAGGAGGGAAACAGTGCAGAAGCGTAACAGAGCACGGGGAGAGAAACAAATGATAAACGGGGAGAGTAGGTTATAACGGGAGTTAAGCTCCAGTCGAGAGTGGCAACAAGCTCTTACGTTGGTCTATGAACTCCAAAGAAACTGAATAAACAACATTAGACAATCAGTCCTGGCTTACATTACAAGTGCCTTAAGCAGGTGCCGGCTGGAATGAGTGACTTGGCCTTGTGCACTGCCAGAATTATTTAATTATTTAATTCATGGTAACAAATTAATCAAAACGTGGGAACAAATTAATTAAACGTTGGAATGAATTAATCAAAACGTGGGAACAAATGAATTCAACGTGGGAACGAATCATTTAAAATGTGGGAACAAATTCATTAAAATGAGGGAACGAATTATATCTCGTGGCCTCGAAATATGTATTTTTTTCTCTCTCCATGGCCACTTCGGGGCTCCGTACATTTGACTGTTTATTAGTAAGTTCTTCCCCGAGGTGGGGTATCAACTCTTCCTGGCTTGGAGGACAGAAGTTTTTTTTTTCCCCTCCCTCTCTCAGTACCTCACAGCGCACACAAGGGGGCGGAGCTCGCCCTCCTTTCGCTTCACAGATTTTCAAAATAATATCCACCTGCCTATTAATTTAATTAACATCAAATTAAGTTCTTTCAGACATTTGAACATAAACAGATTTCTTTTTCTGCAGCATTCTGAATAAATAGACACTCTCACTAGCCCTCTATGCTAACAGGGTTACTTACATACAGGTAATTAATATATATGTTTTTGGATTGTGGGTAAATTTGGTGACTGAAATCTCCAGGTCCAGGTTTTCTACATGAATGAAAACAAAGTTGAATGTATTTTCAGGCTCAAACGCGAGCTGGAAAGAAAGTGGTGCTGACACTGAAGCGTCCTGCTAGTACACTGCTGAATGAAGCGATGGTGCCTGACATCTCTGACTCCCCTGATACAGTAAGTGCATATGTCCTTTATGTCGTGTGTGGTTAAGCAAGATGTTCTCACTTCTCTGTTCCTGTTAGTTTGATCATTGATTAACAGCAGCATCTTTGCACCCAGAAGGCCCAGTTGGATGGTGAAGTAGCCCCTAAAGAAGATGGCTACAGTCCAGTCAACACCCAGGATCAGGAGCTGAAAGCGGTTCATGAGGCTGGGGACACCAACATGAATGCAGGAGGGGCCGGGGGGGATGCTGAGCAGAGCAAAAATGCTTCAAACACCAAACCTCAAGTGTTGCTTTCTATCACTCAGCTCATCTTGCGTCGGGGACTCATCTTCTTGGTTTCAGTTCTCATTTTTGCCATAGGTGTCGCTTTCCACATTGCCTTCCCTTCACCGGAGCCCTCTGCCCAAAGCAGGGCCAACTTCACCCTGAACTGGGCTAATGACTCCACTCCTACACCACTGGCTCCACTGGACCTGACCCCAAACCTCTGAACTATCTTTTACCTCTGAATGTAGATATCTAGTGGCTTAAGTTTCATAGTCTACTCATAGCTGCTGCCTGACATGGGCTACCGGCTCTGTCTTGTGTAGAGGAAAATATGTCTCAGTGCTGCACTGCTGAGCAAATCCACAGAAAGCTGGAAGCAATATCAAAAGAGACCGAGACTGGCAGGATGAACAAAGGTCTTGTTCCAAAGATCATGTTTTAACCTGCTCAGCCTGAGATGCTCAACTGGGACTACAAGACACATTATGAATCCCTCACTAAGAGACCATGTGGGCATCAAGGAACAGATGTTCTTCCACAGATAACTTTTGATTTTTCCACCCATTCTTGATTTACATATTATTCTTGATTTACATATTGCACTGTGATGTATATCTTCTTTCTCACTGACCTCAAATCATTTTCTCATGTTTTAACTTAAATATCTGATGTTGAATATGTAATGCACAGTATAAGTATATGAGCAGGCTGTACATTACTGCATTGTCTACCTGTATCAATGTCACTCTGCCCTGGTATTCTTCAGGATGGAGGTCATTCATAAATAATGAGTTAGTTATTTTTTACTGTATATCTATGGCCAATAATATAATGTACTGCCATGTGACATCACCCTAATCAATAAAAATTACTTTAAAAGTGTGTAACAATGAAACTAACCACAGGAAAGTTCATGTATGGTGGACGCCAAAATATATTACAGTGGTCTGTAGTCTGAAATCTATTTTCTAGGTTCTTCCTGTAAATATGCAGGTGAAGGGAATCCAAACTAAGTCGCCAAGGATTCACAAATTTAAAAAAAGTCGTGCTGTTGACGTCAAAGCATCCAACGGCTGCCATACTGCCGGGCAGAAAATGTTACTCTTGGTCCTGCAAGCATGTAAATGCATTAGTAATAACTGCTAAAGTAGCTTCTTTTACCTGAGAAAAATTCTACTTTTACATTGTGCAAATAAAACTGCACAAACTGAAAAAGTACCAAACTGAGATTTAAATTTCTTCCTTTAAATAAACATTACTAAAATTTACAGATATCAGTAAATAAAAGCACCACAGAAGGGACTACTGTTTTATTTAAATTTGGAGTCCACAGAGTTCAAACTATTTTGCAGCAATTATGTTATAAATTATGACTTTTATTTTTTAGACTTTAAGTGTGGACACTGCATTTGTTAAAGAAGGTGTAGTATAATGAGTTGGGAAAGACAGGCTACTCATTATGTTACTATTGTTGCTTTAGTTCATACATGAACTCAAAATATTCCGGTAAGGTTTAGTTATTAAATGTAATGGAAACTGGCCTGGTTTAATTAATGTTTATGGACACACACAGCTTTCTGCCCTTCAACACAACACTTTTAATGTGTTAAATGGCAACGTCACTGCCAGACCTCAATAAATTATGTCATACTACATACTTCAGTGATTGGTCAATTGGTGTGATTGGCAATCAGTGCTGCAGAAAGATTTTTTGTCTTCCAGAAGAGGAGGCAATCATTGATTTCTGTTACATAATGTATACTCTCCATACTCAGAGTAGTAATTTAAACTAGTGCATTTTTGACACAAAGTTGCTGCTAAAGAGTAGGACCCCGAAAAAGGTCAAAAGACACAAAAAGGTATTTCTGGATACTGGATTCAGGCAGATGTTGCACAGGCTTTAATATGCTGACAACTAATTTATGCACTGACGAGAGCAACTCTTTGCCAAAGAAAATACTGTTGTTGCTGAAAATTATCCATTATAACCCTCCAAGCCGCAATGCTTCAGTATTTGTGCATATGCTGTAAAATGCGATATTATTAACTGCAGCCGTAATTTAACTGAATTCCAGGTGCGTTATTGTACTGCATGGTGACACAACCAAGAAGTTAATATGAGATTCCTTAAGCTACTGTATCACAAGTTCTAGTCTAACGATACTGACAGCAAATCTTTACACAGTCACTTGTTAATGATGCCACAGCATGTTACTGATTGCAGTCTCTGGAGGTGAGCGGGCCAAGATTACAGTCTCTGTGAGGAGCCTGTGGCAATGTCTTGATGAGCAAGACTGAGGCTCAGACGACGACGTAACCAAGTATGAATCAAGCCTGATTTACATGTTGAATAATGATAAATTAATATGCAAGTGACTGTTGCAAACATCAATCTGTTGCAAGTCAGTGCTGATGTCAGTTTGGAGAGTGCAGTGGCTTGTGGGTGCACTGGTCAGCGTGGAGGCTTTAATGGATACCTCTGAGGTGAAAGCTCTTTTGAAGTTAGCACCCACTGAAATGAATAAACCAGGATATGCAGTGGTAAGTCTGCACCTCGCAAGAAATAAATCCCTTCAGGAGAGCCGGACTGTGACCTAAATTCAAATATGACTGGACTAAATAATTATTCTTTCAGCTGATATATACTTCTGCCAGTAAGAATTACTTTTAAAGTGTTACTTACAAAAAAGTATCTACTTAAAATGAGTTGAAGAAGTGCCATATTTTCCTTATACTCTAACTTGTGCTGCTTTCCATTGTCTCCTTAACACCGATACTGACATGTTCTCATATCAAGCAGCCCTACACAGTATTATTATTTTTGCAGAAGCATAAAATGAAACAGACACAGTTTGACATTTTATTTTATATTTGCTTTCTGGTGTAGAGGATCAATTCTATGCTCAAGTCTGTACGGTAAATGCAAAGCTACAGCCAGAAACTGGTTAGCTTAGCTTAGCACAAAGTCTGGAAACAAGGGGAAACAGCTAGCCCGGCTCTGTCCAACATTAACAAAACCTGTTTATGAGTGCGGATTAAACAAACGAGACATAACTTGTTAATTAGTTAGATTTAGAGGTGCTGGTAAGTGGATTTTGTTACCTTGGGACAGAGCCAGACTAGCTGTTTCCCCCTGTTTCCAGTCTTTGTGCTAAGCTATGCTAACTGGCTTCAGGCTGTAGTCTTATGTGTCACAGACAGACATAAGCGGTATCAATCTTCTCATATACAGTAACTCTACGCCAGAAAGCGATATAAGCGTATTTCCCAAAACGTTGAGCCATTGCTTTAATGGATCTGTAGAGAAACACTTTATATGTACATATGTCAGAAAGTCATACATGGTTACTTGTTTGCTGTTAACCAGGGTGAATTCTTTATTTATGAGCAGGCTATAACTGTGAAGCCTGAGCTAGCTAGTCATCTGCTCCTGCACAGAGTGAACAGGTGGTTGATTTGCTCAGTCTGACAGGTCTTTATCCAGCCAGCATGTTGCAGTGTGAGCGTGCAGACCTTTCATTATCATCAAATTTGGCAACACAGATCAAAGGACAGAAAAATAAACCACAGAAAAAGAACAGCTTTTCTGTCTTTGATGATGAAAGCACACATCCACAGATGCGCTGTGGCCTAAATATAGCATTTAATCACGCTATTTCTAATTGTGGCATCCATTCAGACTATACATTTCATAATGAGAACATATATTTCGTCAGTGTCTTGATTGGAGCCCATCTTACACAGCATGTTCCTATATAAAGAAGACGTGTCTACACAGTAATTTTTCAGTTCAGCTTTTCATTGGCTGCCTCGTTTAAAGTGACTGAAGACAATCCCTTGCAGTAATAACAGGAAATAAAGTCATACTCAAAGTGGAATTGTTTTAAGTTTTCAAAACTGTGCTTTTCCCGAACATTTTCACTTAAAGTGCTCAGTAATTAACATTCATTCTAATGCAGCTATTTTCTCAACATCACTGCACTATAAATTCATAATATATATAAAGTGGGCGTATGGAATGGAAATTTGTCATTACAAACTGCTTCAGATGGGCCAATATTGTAAGAAGGGTGCAGACAGAACTTACTGCGAACATATTGCGTTAAATATTATTTTTCTGCTGATTGTAGGTGCCAGTTCATTGCGTGTGAACATATTTTGTCTATGTGACATGCTTTACTGCTAAACACGACAATTCGTGCGTACTCTCGAAGGCGGGCTCGCTGAGCGCTGTTTCGTGCTGCACACATGTGGTCTAATAATGGTCACTCGTCTAATTTGAGCAGTCTGACGAGCAGCTCGCTGATGAAGACTCCAGCAGCGAGGATGACGAACATGAGCAGCACAGCGAGGCCGCGTCGCACCACCAGCTGTCTGACTGACAGAGCCGCGTCATCTGAAGTCTGCTGACCTGCACCGAGCGCTTCCAGCTTCCCCTCTACCGGCCTCAAAGAACTGGATCGACTGGTCTGTACGTGGGCCTGCTTCTCGTCAGAGTCCAGGGCTGTGAGGGAGAGAGTTTTAATACGTGGTTAGTTGTGCAGAAAGAAGATGTCCACATGAAGCTGTAGGTGAAATAATAGAGTAACTTATGTTTACCTTTGTTTTCTATCCCAAAGATCTTCTCTCTCTCTGTAATACTGACTCCTGCTCTTACCAGTGCCTATTCAGAGATATTTAAAACAACAACTAAATCACGTTTTTTCATATTTAAAAGACACAGAAAAACACTGTTTGATCTACATTTAAATTCCAGATGTCACTATTGGAGTTACTCACCTCTTCAGTGGCCTTCTTCCAGTTTAGTTTACACAGGAAAACTACAAAAAATGTGGACTGTATCACAACACAAATCAAAAAGCCTGACCACAGCCCTGCAACAGAGATGGAAAGACGTTGGTTTAGTAGTGGAAATATGATTAGATTTTCACTTCCTGTGTAAATATTTCATCTGTCCTCACCTACGATGCCCATTTTGACAGGGAACATCAAGGACACTCCGATGGGGAACCCAATGAAGTAGTAACCCACCAAGTTACACACAGCACCAATCTTTTGCTTCCCTGCCCCCCTGACAATACCCCCCGTCACACCCTGTGGAGGTAAAACAAAGAGAAACCTAAAATCTGTGCCAGCGTGTCAGGTTTATTTTACTCAGCAGCAGAGAGACTTGCAAGTGACTTGCACGGCAAAAGTTCTCACCGCAAAGGCATCAGCGATATGAATGAAACTGTACATCTTCACGACATCAGCCACCCTCTCAATAATGTCTCTAAAAGCAAATGCAAATATGAAAATGGAATTCTAACAAAGACAAGTGAGTGCAAAGCTGATTGAAATAAGTTATTTCTGCCATGTCTCAGGTAGTCACAGTGCAAAAAGCAAGCTTACTTTACCGCCAAGGCTCAGTGTCCTCTGAGGTTAATACATGATGAATTACACTTTGACTTTCTCTCTGTGTGAGAGTCTGCCTGTTAGCTATTGTTTCAGAGGTAAGAAAACACCAGGTGACAAAATCTGTACTTACTTCTCTGTGGTGAAAACGTAACCAATCACGTCCTTAGACACACCAAGACAAGTTCCAATTAAACATGCGACAATACCTAGATTGGGCATACGAAACACAGCATGTTATTAGAAAAAGGTGGTAAATATATAAAAGCATAACGTGGATTAGCATTTACTTTAAATCAACAGTGAGAACAGAACGCCTATAGGTGGCAAATTTAAACGGACAAACGTGGCTCATGACTTCGAAAAAAGTTTGTTTTGTAGCTCGGACGAACAGACATAACTCAACACAGCAGCCTTCTATTGGTGCACCGGGGTGGAGGTTTGTCAGGCTACGTGTTTGATTCATACATGCACAGATGAGGGAGACCTTGCTGGACAGCTTGGCTCGCTCTGTGTTCCCAGCACCGAGAGCATTTCCCACCCGAACACTGGCAGCGACAGAGAAACCCATTGGAAACTGTGGGACAGGATGAGGTAAATGAAAAGAAATATAGTTATACACCAAGATTCTTGGGTATCAAAACCATTTAGCTATCCACACAAATATTACATTGGCATACATTGCGTTCTATTACTTCATCAATCCAAAACATACCAGAAAAGGTTATTTAGAGTAAGAGAGAAATCCTAACTAGACAGAGAAAAAAAGCCACTTAGGGAGTTACCATGTAAGCGATAGCAGCCAGTTCATAAACTATAGACTGAGCTCCCAACTCGACCTCACTGATGAGGCCTGCCAGAAACCCTGCGATCTCATACAGCCACCACTCCAGACAATGCATCAGCATGCTGGGGACGGCCAGGCGGAGGAAAGGACCCCACTCCTGCAGGCAGTCTCTTGACCAACCTACAGTAGCAGATAATAGGAGGTGCGATGGATTCAGTGAAATGTATTTACACCTGCTAAGATGGCACGCAGCGATGTTATACTGAGACTTCTTTCAGTGTCAAGCCTACAATGCAGAACTGAGACAAAACTGTCGTCCATTAGAGTGATGTCAACATCACATGACCGATTAAACAAGAGTCTACAGACTAGCTAGCGGCTCCGTGAGGCTGTTCTTAGGCACAGTGGTGCTTTGAGCTAAGTGCTAATGTCAGCACGCTAACACACTCACAGTGACAATTTTAACATGCCGATGTGCAGCAGGTTTTACTTAACATGTTTACCATGTTAGTTTAGCGTGCTAACATAGGAGTGTCATTAGTGTTGCACTTACGCACTTATTGATATCAAGGTATGTTTTATTAGTGACATGGTCAAATTATGCCAAAACTGTAACATTTTATTGTACAGGTATATTTTCTAGGAACTTACCTAGAAAGAACTATGGAATTTGGCACTAACTATCGATAAAATAGAGATATTTTTCCATGTGTGCACGTCCAATTAATAAATTCCAATTAATTGCTAAGCTGTAAGTGCACAGCAGGTGAAATAAATTATCTGCAAACAATTCATCACATATGGAGAATAAAATTTACAATAATAAATACATTATGAATATGTATTTGCTTTTATAGAGCAACGTTGTAAACTAAAATAACAATCTCACAACTTTGTTTCTATTTTGATGATAATTAGCACCAAGTTCTTTCCAGAAATCTTTCAAGAAATCATTAAGAAGTAAAGGTCAAATGAAAAGTCATCCCTACAGTCATTTAATCCCCTAAACGTACCGCCCCATGTAGCTTTGTGCAGCCCCCTGGACCAGATGTACACAAACAAGAACGCAGCCAGGCAATACTGTGAGATGGCATTGGCAGCTGCAGATCCACTTTAATGGTGTCAAGAGGATGAAACAGAAAAGGTAGAAAAACAAAGCATACAGTCACTTATTCAAAGAAGTCTTCAGATAAAGCCTCCAGCTGACCATTGATACTCTAATCATTTTAAAATATGAAGGATTTTGACTCAGTTAAAGAGTACAAGATTATGGGTATGGTGGGTGTACTCACGCGACCCCCAGATCCAGAAGATTGAGGAAGATGTAGTTGATTATTGCATTTAAAACATTCCCCATGGCTGCAGATATCACCTGAGGCCACATGATGCCCTGTGAGCCAAAGCAAGCTGTTTAAAAAACACACCCCATTTCAACGCATCAGTGCACCTGCTGTTTCTCACGGTACACGTTCCTTTTCTAACACGCGCACAAAATTATCTCATTACTGACAAACTTTCAGTCATTATTTTGTTTCATGCCAGTGGTCTTGCAGTCATTAAACGCACCTGATTCTGAAGATACCTCCCCTGCAGCTGGTACATGAAGGCAGCCTGCAGAATCCAACATGAGGCGATGAATGGGGTTAATTAGATCAATAATGCAACACAACAGCCATTCAATACTGCGTATATAGAAGGAGACACAAATAACGTTTTGTAAAACCGCGGAGGAAGCTGAACTCACTGGCAGAGCCGGCATAAAGATCTTCACATACAGCTGGGAGAGTCTTTGTGGCAGACAGAAAAAAGGGAAAATCATGTGCAAAAGAATCATACTGAATAACTTGATTCATGAGGAGTAAGTGTATATGTAGCATTTGATGACATACAACGCCATATTTGTGCATTTGTGCTGTTGTGTTTTGAAGTGGAAATGATTCACCTGGCGACCTCTGTGCTCTGCCTGACAGCCAACAGAATGGGCTGAGTGTTAATGAGGAAGGCCCAGCAGGGGAAACAGGCTAAGAGCAGAATCAAAACTCCCCTTTGGAGTATCACTCCTACACGCTTTAGGTTACCACTCCCGTAAGTCTGCAAGAAAGAAAGAAAAAAAAAAACAGGAAAATAAAGTAACACTTGCTCTTGTGCAAGGAAAAGGGCAAAACTGACACAGCAAAACAAATCTGAAAGAGCATGCTGTGAACCCAGCAGTAAGTGTTCAGGACTGACCTAGTTATAGAAATAAGATGAATTGAATACCTGAGATATGAGAGTATCACATGCTGATGCCAAACCATAACCAATGGAAATACCGGTGATATTGATTACCTATATTGAAATGAAATATCATTAAACAACAGTCCAGAAACAAAAGACAAACAGATTCATGCTCGGATAGATAAATGCCTGGATAAAATAAATAGTGAACTTCTAAAGTAACGCCACGACAGAGAATGAACAGTGATCCTTGAGAGCAGAACGCCAATAAAAACAGAAACAAAACCCACCGCTATCGCTAAAGCCACCCCCGCCAGCTCCGTTTTCCCCAGGTGACCGCAGAACACCATGCTGACGAAGCCGATCAGGAAGCTCATCAACTGTGAAATGAACTGAAAAGCAAAATCATGCTCTCTCGTTTTCATCACTCTAAAAACCCAAATGAACTTCACCAAACATGAATGAAATATTGAACTTCACATGCGACACATACAGCAGCTGATGGGAGTTATTATTCATAACCACCCCCCCCCCCC
>NTHP01000534.1:520187-577167 GCA_003416845.1 Oplegnathus fasciatus
GCAGCCATCATCGTATAATACAGCCGTCGCACTTTCTTTTGTGCCTGTTTTCAAGAGCAGGCTCTGCCACCATTTCCTGGTATTCATGATGTTCTTATTCTATTTCTTACTCTCATTTCTATCTGCATGCGTCCTTTGTTTCCCGTCAAGCACTTTGAGAAAGTGCAGATGTTAAAAGTGCTTTTTAAATCAACTTGACTTGACTGGAGGAGATGTAATTTCTAAAGCGGCAGAGAAACGGCGAGTTTAATGTAAAGGATACAAAATTGTGAAGATAATTTTACAACAATTGCCACAGTCTAAGCCCCCCGAAAATCTCTTCAGATGTGGCATTTTAAAAACACAAGCCTCGCGTGTCTTATTCAAAAGCATACAACCGTAAATAATCAACAAAATACATGACAGGTGATGCAGAAATCCCGCTCTTACATGGATGACCTTTAACCAGCAGGATGACTCGAACATCACGCAGTGCAGATTGTATTGTGAAAACTATCAAGCGTGCAGCATTATCTGAGAGAAGAGTTTGCTTTACTGCGTCATCAAAGCGAGTCCTGCACGTCCCTCTGTATGTCTGTATCTCTATTTCATATTCCAGTCACAAGCCGTGTGGTGCAACTGCTCAAAGGGTACGATTTGGTATTTTGGAATTTTTTTTTTTTTTTGGGCGGGGGGGCTTGATAAGTTTCGTGCCTCAAGGTCTGTCTGGGATGGGATGGCTGCACGCAGAGAACGTGCATGCTCAACACGCTCGTGACCACAATCGTTTTAGCTCGATACCCGTGATGGAAAAAAGGAAGGAAAAAAAAAAAAACACATTTACATTCAGTTTGCAAGTATGCCGAAGACGCTGCGAACAGCTTTGAGTGCTCACAGCGTGCGCCTACGTCCGTGCATACTTGTGTGCGTGTGTTACAAATTAGTGTACTTGTAAGACTATTATTTGTGATATTATTTTGTGCGAGTGTGTGTGTAGGTGCGTGTGTGTACAGTGTGTCTAAATTGGAAGGCTGTAATTAAATGCGTAGACCTCTCCACTATCTCCTCCTCCAGCCAGCGCCAGTGACGCACAAACCGCAGCACAGCCATGAGTCATCAGGCCCCCAGGATCACCACCCCTCCTTCTATCTCTCTATCCCTGCCTCCATCCACCTCTACACAGCTCTCTATAACCCTCTTTGCCTCTCACTACACATTCCTATGTCCCACTCTTTCTAAATTACCCACCATCACACGCACGACGCCAGCAGACGCCTTTTCCCTATACACTCCTTGAGATTCGTGCTCAATTTCCACCGCAATCCGACACGCTCCCGCTTATCTCTCCACATCTGGCCATCGCTCTCTCTCGACTACGCCCCCGCCACCTTCCCTCTTCACTCGATCTGTCTTTACCCTCTTTATCTCCCCTGTTAACCTCTCCACGCCCACCCGTGAACCGGCGGGTTATTACGTTTTGCCACAGTCGCGGGCAAGACGGGGGGAACAGAAGGCGACATCGCAAGGAGAAAAGGGGAAGAAAGAGGGAGTTTATGGGGAGACATAAGAGATGGGCTCAAATTGTGAGGAGAAAAGAGTGGAAAACGGTGGGAGAAGACGGCGAGCGAAAGAGCAGCTGTGACAATGCGAGGAGTAGAGAAGGCTGTGAACAAGCGAGAGGAAACAAGAGAGAGAGAGCATGATTTGAGGCATTTGCCACCTGGCGTCCTGAATCATTATCTGACTCATGCTAATCTCTTATCTTCTCAGCCAAACACACACAAGCACGCACACACACACACACACACACATTGCAANAAAAAAAAAAAAACCTACATAAGGGGAGTCAAAGCAGCATTTCTGAGTGTCAGACCGGGTAAGAGAAGAGAAGTCAGGGGGCACCGGAGAGAGTAAGGATGAGAAACACTCAAAGGACGGAGAGGAGAGAATCTCTCTCGACCGTCTGACGACGTCTCCGACGTGGTTTAAGAGGAAAAAGGGGATGTTTCATTTCCATCTCTCTGGGTGTTTATGATATGAGTAGGAAGGGAGAGCATATTAAATGTATGACTCATAAATGTGTGCGCCTCTGTGCCCCACCAACGCCCTGCAGAGAGGGTTGCATCCACTGCTGCAGGAGGGATAAAAAAAANAAAAAAAAAAAGGCAATTTCGTGCTTTACTTGGTGTGGTTATCCAATTAGTTACACAAAACATGTGGCTAAGCGGATGTATGCCAATATGCTTCTGTTCCTGATAGATGTTTTATCCCCGGGAGAGCCTTCGCGAATATGTAGCAAAGCTGTCTGATGAAATATTACATTTTGAGTGCAATAGTTTTTGTATTCGGCATTAGTTGTTTCAGTTTGACAGAGGGGATCATGCACTATTATCCTCTGAGCTGACAGCGATAATTCAAGGTATTCTGCTCACAGATGCCGTAAGCTGTGTATTCATTAACAAAGCCACGCGGCTGGATTGTGCAAGGGTTTCCCAAAGTGCAAGTATTATTTATTATCTTGCTCCAACATGTGCACATTAATCATGTGCACATCCTGGACGTTCCCGATAAAGCCACCTTCCTTTTTGACACGTGAATGATCCCAAAAATATGACGTGTAAATCTTTATTTAGAATAGGCTTTATCTGTATGAAATTGTACAAAAAAATAAACAAACAGCATTTTAATACGTAATAATGTATAAATGTGGCTCTGGAGCCTTCAAGACAGCAACGCTCTGGTACAGAAGGAGTTGTGTGCCACCTCTACACTCTGCAGCTTCGAAATCCACATGGAACTTTCCATGTGGATTTCGAAGTTTGTGATTAACAGGAGGGACACCGGTTGCATACATATGCAGGGAACACACAACACAACTCTCACTTCAGCACTGATAATTCAAAATCCGAGCCTTGCAGTGGGCGAATGACTCAACGTTATGGCACTAGATACGACTGCACTGGAGTACCCCACATTTATTTCAAACATTTGAAATATCTACGGTGTGAATTTGAATGTTGCCTAAAGCAGACTTTGAAGAATACAGACTTTTAATAGCCCACGAGAGTTGAGCTCACACACACACTGATTAGTGATAATATCTGTGTGTGTGTGGATTTAAATGATTGCCTCTAGCCTACATAGCCTAATTTCTGATCTCTCTCTGCCTAAGCTTGTCAGAGTAGCTACACAAACAGAGCGATATACTTCAAATATGTGTGTGGGGGAAAAAAAAAAAAAATATTTGCAGATATGAGACGTCTCATGAGTAGATTTAAATTCCATAATAAAAGGTTATCTGAGAAATTTAGCCTTTTATTCCTTCCGTTAAGGATTCTGCTTCTTCTGAGGCTTTGTTAATGATCCCTGTGGATCTGAGTCATTTCAACTTTGAGGTCTCATTCTCCCTCTCAGTATAACAGTACATCTTTATTTGAAATGTGCTCTGTCTCCAGCTTTAAGTGCTGTGAAACCAGACAAAAGAACTAGAGAACTAAACTTTCAACTTCTAAATACAGTCATACATCCCTTTACTGTTTGTTATTGGGTTACATGGACACAGGTATTGTTTATTATTATTAAATATATTATTATTCTGTCCTCTCACTGGCTCCCAATTCATGCCACGTGTGACAGTAACGTTATATTACAAGGTTATTTAACATGCTATTTAACAGATCTCATTGCACTCCACAGGATGATGGCTTCTTATCTGCCTGCAATCAAAGTGAAAACTGCAGGCTGCACCACCACTTCTTATTGTCTTTGTGTTAAATGTGTATAAAGTAGTCCCCATGCTGGGATTAGTGAAGCAAATTGTCCATATGTCTTAAAATTCAGGCTTAAAACCTGACCAGTTCAGATTCCCGCTGATGGAAATTTAGCCTGTTTAACCCAGTTGTAGTACGCGTGTTCTTCAGGCTTGAGCATGTTTGCTTGTGTGAGAGTTTGTCCACTGTAATAATGCTTCTCCTACCTCCTTTCATCCCAGATCATGGCTGCAGCTGGGCAGTGATCTGTGCCCTTTGTGGTCCTTGACTCTTCCAGCCTCCTCGCCCCTGGTGGTAGCTGCTGTTCATGGTGACTGCTGATGTTCCTGCAGGCTTTACAATCCTCTGTTGACCTTCATGACAACAAACGACAACATGAAGTACGTCATTATTGTTTGCTGGTGCCAGATCCTTATGTTAATCCAAACAACCTTCTGTGTATATTCTATGTACATTCTTTTACTCTATTTTTCCATCTATGTTTATAATTTGTTTGCCAGTCCAAAGCAAGGTTTCCATCCAAATGTAGCACAAATTTTCACTGAATTTTCAGAAAATAGCAAAAGGAAAATGCGATTTGATGCGTGTTTCCATCCACTACCGTGTAAGAATATTAGAAGATGAGCATATCGAGTTAAACAGTTAGTGGCACTAATTCTCCAGTCAGGTGCCATTAAACCAGTGAATAAAGAAGAAGGCACAATACAATTAAAAGAGTGCCAATGCTACATTGCTCCACACAGATCTGATGGTTCTGTCTGTCTGTATTTTTCCCTTCAGTGGATGTTTCCATCGCACTTTGCTTTTATTGATAAACCAAGTTTTCCCCTTCAGGCGCAAAAACTTTTTTGCAATATTTCAAGTCTATTTTTGGCGTTTCCATCCATCTGTCATCATTGTAAAAGAGCATAAAAACAGGTGGATGGAAACGCACCTTGTGAGAAAGCCTTTTAACACGATCTCAGTGAGGCTCACTGAAAGTTTTTGCCATTTTCTTACGGGTTTTTTTCTGAGGTAGGTGGTGTTTCCATGGATTTTTTTCTTTACATGTTTGATATTGTACACACTCTGAAGCCTCTTCAAACTGTAACCTGTAAATAAAGGAAATAATGGTGTAACTGGTTAATGTTGTTGCTTGCTTTTTCTACAACAAATAGCTCAATTGCTGCTACTTTTTGTAATGTTTAATTTGATTGTGGCACCTTCTAGGCCTGTTTCCATCTCCATGTTACAAAAGATTTGTTTATTTCCACAGAGTCAACAAGAGAAATCAATCAGTAAATCAGTCTGTGTTATCAACAGTTAAGGACCAACAGCAGTGAACTCTTTGCAAACCCTGCAGGCAGAGCTTCCTGAGACAAACAATGAGCCTCATTCATGTATAGATTCTCTTCTTTCATTTGTAAAAACTGAATAAGAGAAAAGTAAGATAATGAACCAGATCCTCATCACATTCATTAAACGTGCCACAGATGGGCCTTTTTCACCGAAAATGTTTTACATGTCACAGTAGTTTAAAAATAAACTAAAGGTGTAAATAATAAACTTAATGATGGCTGAATTCCATTTAGTCATCACCATGACACACTGTCATGGCTTACTGGGGCAATGACAAAGCCATTGTTAATGTGATTAGTAACACCTTTTCCTGCTATGACCAGTCAAAATGTCTGCTGTGAAAAAGGCCTGTAGATTTTGTCCCATGTGAAAATCTTTGTGAATCAGGGTTGTTCTGAAATAACGTTCCCTGCAACCTGTCATTGTATAAAAACACAATCAGCATAAATAAAAAAAAACAAAAACAACTATAACTTTCACATTTAATGAAGCTGTGTAAATTGCACACAAGCAGATAAATAAAAGAGGCTTACCAGTGTTGATATGATGTCTTTGATGTCTCCTCTGCATTTCAGTTTTCATTCACAAGACAAGAGCAAACAGAAATTTACGCCCTGACTGTAATGTCTCATGTTTCATCCATTTAACAGAAAAAGACGTCCCTGAACTTTCTGACTGGCATTTGCACGTCATAGGCCACAGTTTCAATGAACTTTTAGTAATTCTAGGTTTGTTTTCAGCATGCAGTCTGCAATCATAGTGTCTTTCAATAGCTAATCTTTGACATGCAAGGCAGCTGACAATAAAGCTAAAGAGGTTCAGGCACTTCTGTTTGCTTTGGGAGAGATCATTACAAAGTTACCACCGGCATTTATTGCGCTGACTGAAGCACTGATTCAGTATTTTGTTGGATTGTCTTAGTGCCCTCCTCCAGCTAGAAAATTCTTCTTATATGAATACTTAGCGAGATTTTTGTGTCATGCAATCTAGCAGGTGCAAATAGATGCACAAGGTATGGTACCTACACTTGTACATACGTAGACAAAACGAAATATACAGTAAAACTTTTGCTAATGAATAAAAACTACACAAAGCTACAAACCCGCTAAGAACTATAGACTATGCAAATGCTGCAACAAAATTGGCAAAAGCGACAGAAACAGGCTAGCACCCTGACAATTAACAAGAAAGCTAACGTAACGCTAGCTAACGTTACAACATCTAAGGCTGTGGATGTTGATGTAATGTTAACATTCACTTTTAATTGGCTATAATTTGTCATAAGTGTATATGCTACTAATGTGTATGAGTTTAGGATTAATGTAGATTGTAACATCTAATCTACGTTTTTACTAAAGGAACATTTTTCAACTTTTGAGCCTGTTTTTAAGCAGTTTGTCTTAAGCTAAACGCACACAGTGTACACTATGTAAAGCACTGTGTTAATACTGTTTAAAAGGTGCTATATAAGTTTATTATTATTATTATGACTATTTAAGTTAAGAAGTGTACAGCTTCTAATGGTCACACTGCTATTGCCATGGTCACTCATGTCTGGTAGCACCCTGAAGGATTTTAAAAGACGTCATAAAAGGGCAATGAGCAACCCGTTCCTTCTATTGTTTTTCATCCTAAGCTAAACCCCCACAGTGAATAATATTTCCGGTAAAACATGTATGATTGAAGCTTATGAATGATCACACTGCTCTGTACACAATAACGGCAATAGTGACTAAGAGCGAGAGTCGGTGACTAATACAGACATAAATGACTAAAACCTTAACTAGAAACTAAACTAAAAACTAGGACCACGCTAAGATTTGAAAGTGCAGTCGGACAGGATGGTTATTACACTTCATTTTACAGGTCGTAAATTCCCAATAATTTCCAAATCATTTTTGAGGAAGTTTCTTGGAAAAACCAATTTGATGCAAATCATAGGAAATATAGAGAGTCAGCAGTTGGTACTCTTCAAATTAGATCCAAATGCTTTGTTTTTTGGCTGGACCACAGAGGGCCAGCCCTACAAACGCGAAAGTCTGCCACTGAGTGAGCGACTGAGTGACTGAGTTTCCTTATTGGCCGTTGCTCTTTCAAAGTGAATTGACGGAAACGTAACACTATGAGTACAGACGCAGCTCTCTAAAGCTACTTCTAGTGGGTTTATCCCTCGCTCGTGCAGCACTGAAGACTTTTAGTCTACGCCCACTTACTACACAGGTCCCACCTCGGTCTCACCTTGTTGCGCAAAACTTGAACTGAGACTCGATAATCGGCTCCCAACCAGCTTTTTCTTAGGCTAGTTAAAGTCTAACTTCACCCCCAGGTCCGACCCTAACTCCACCCACTGCATAATTTTGAAAAAGGCTAAAAAGTGGGCAAGGGGCTGAAAGGGGTGGGAAAAATGTAGAGCGACACAGAATGTCCTGAGGCTGACATTAGTGTGGTGGAAGACTATAGTGGTCCTGAGCCGTATCAATTCGAGGCGTTGGCTCCACTCCCAGTAATGGCCGAAGCCGGAGCTCTCGGAGCCGAGGCAGTGCAGTCTGAACACGTAACGTATGCGGACCGTTCACGGAGCGGCTGCTGCACTACGCTTCCACTATAATCAATGAATCCCTCAGTGGTAACGTAACGTTAACGTTAGTTAGAAGGCTAATGAAGGCTAACGTTTGCGAACGTCAGAATAAGTTGTAAAGCTCTGTAATTATGATGATGAGTCTCAATCAGCATGTATTTGAAAATGAGTGGACTTCAAAGACTCCCACTCAGGTGCAGGCTGGAGGAGGTGGAGCCGCCCACCTCTGACTAGAGGGCTTTAACGCTGTTTTTTTATGTACATTTCACGACGTAGAGAAGTACCAACCGGTAGCCTCTATCTCAGCATTTGCCTTGCAAGGCCAGGGCTGATTTAAAACAGGAAATGGTGTGTTGAGCGATTTTCAACCCATAAAATGCTGATTTTTGTTTATTTTGAAAGAAATGTCAATATTAACACCAGCATTGATGTGTTTCATCACAGTACGGTCATATCATTTAGTTCACAGCTCAAAAAAACATATTGAAGTGTGAAGTACCTCTTTCAAGGAACCAGAGTTACGGTATGTAACTGATGGTCTATTCTGTACAGGCTTCGCCTTATCTCTAGTGGGATAAGGTCGAAGCGGGATGTGGTCCATGCCCCACTGGGTCCATCCGGTACCCACAAGCACAAATGCACACCCACTTCACGTGAATAACCAGTCCTTCAAGAACAAATATTACTGAGACCACTACAGAAAATTGCAGATGAATGATAGACACAACCACTGACAATTCGGCCACAATATAGCACATTGACCATACACGGTCCAGCCATATACTAGGTTCTGACCTAGTCTTGTTACTAGGGGAATGGTCCTGTCCATCAGGGTCAATAAAAAACTCTAAAGTGTACCAGTTTATCAGCAAGACATCTGTCCAGATCAGGACAGGCACAAGATAAAATGTTTCAATTACAACACGATCCGATCCCCTCTCTGTACAAACAGAACACTAAATACATCACTGAGGTGCTTGAAAGCATCTGTGACCAAGACAGCTGACCAAAGACACTTTTCAAACCAAGTCCCACAGAAATTTACAGTCCGTAACACTCATCAACCTTTCACACCAAGTCCAGCGTGTTTTTTTTCTTTTTAAGATAAGATACATAGCAGAAAAAATATCCCCTGTGCTTTGTGAATATGGCCAGGAATTCAACACTCGGCATGTATTTAATTTTTCTTTCCTGTCTGCCCAATTTTAGTATTATGTAACTCTATTTCTCCACAGTCTATTAGGAAAAACAAAGGTTGGAAAATGTACGTGTACACAATGTCCACATACAATTTGGGAACAATGATTTTGTCCTGATTATAACAATGGAGTCTTTCTATTATGCTAGGCTTTGGCTGACTCCCTTTCCATGGTAACAAGTGATGAAGCTCTACGGTTTATTTATAACTGACGGAGATTCCCAAGGTTTTGTGCTGAATAACACATTGAGGCTACAATCAAAAAGTAAACTTTCAAATGTGAATTAATGGTGTGAGGAAATACGTCTGGAACCAGCGGCTCTTGGATGTAAGAGGACATTGTTTGAATGAACAGTAAAAATAATATAAATATACTATAAATGATATGAATAAAGCCTGGAATTCTCCCACATATTCGTGCTTAGGCTGTCCTCCTTTTCTTGTTTGCTTTTGTCAATGCCGTCTTGTTCTTTCTCAAGCACACCAGCAGACACGCTGAGATAAGCATGCTCATGCCTGGAAATAGAACATATAGAGGAGAGATAGAGAAAAGACGGGAAACAGAAATTATAAAGAATACATGCAGCCATAATAGAGGAGGTGATGAGTTGAAATGATAGAGGAGACAAGAGAAGTGTTTATGACATTCATAAACATATAGAAAACGCAGCTTTGTTTCAGGGAGATCACTGTCTGGATTAGCAGAAGTGACAGATAAAGAAATGGGAAATTTCATTGTACGCCGCTATCTGGAAAATGGATTTCGTGAATACTGAGCTGGCTGGAAATAAGCTTTTATTCAGGTTTTTACTGCCTGAATCCTTTTACATTTACAAGCTCAGGTTTTACCTACTGGCTAGACTGAGGACTTTTTCTTTCTCTGTGTCGCCACAGAAAAAGAATATTAAAGGCTACACAGGTTATATGTAATTTAGGACACATCCACAAACTTCATGTGCACACCTTCACCTCAATGGGCCTCATGCAAGAACATTTCATATTCTTAGCCTAAATCTCTGTTATTCCGTACCAGTGTGCCAAGTTGGATTCACCAACCTCTCTGAACTGGACAAACTAGTCGTACATTGCTCGTTTCAGTCTGATTAATTGATGAGATTTCATCATTAGCATAATAATTTCAGGTCAAATTAGTGTTGCAATTCTCCAATTTCTTGCTCTCTGTTTAGTTAACATTAACCTTGACCAAAGTTGTTTACTTGCTTTGTCTTAACCAGTTTAACTTAAACAAATTGTTCATTTTTGGAATACTTATTCGCTTTCTTGTTGGGAGTTAGATGAGGAGGTGGATACACACATTGCACTATATGAAGCTACCGTCAGCAGCCACTTAGCTTAGCACAAAGACTGGGAACGATGGTAAACAACTAACTTGGCTCTGTCCAATTAACACTTCATATCTCCTTTGTTTAATCCAAACAAAAACTCAATGATACATTGCAGCTTTACAGGGATTTATGTGCCGGACTATTTTGAACTCTAAGCTGCGTCAAAACAGCGCAGGGGGCTGCGTTGGTGTTTATTTGCTGTTTAAGGCACCAGTGAGACAATGAAACACGATCCAGGAAGTCCCGTTTGAGCAACAGATTAATGCGTTTCAAGGCTTATCAGACATTAAAACACCACACAACGGTTTGTAATGCTCAAAGACAGGATTTTACAACTCTGGAAAGTTCAGGGAGGCAACTATTTTATCTATCGTCGCACAGATCACAAGATAAACAGTAGAAATACTCCAGTTACATAATAATCCAACAGGAATTTGTGCTTGAATGTATTACTGGCCAATGCAGCGCCTTGCCGGACTATGTCATGTTGCGTTGCTGTTGAGCCAGGTTCAACTTTTTTGCCGGATGACCCTGCGTTGTTTTGCTAACTCTCAGCAAGTAAGCAAATAAGTGTATTTCCAAAAATGTCTCAGTACTCCTTTAAGAACACCAAATCACCAGGTTTTTCTTTATGACCACCGCTTTTATAGCGTAACAACCACTGAAGAGTCTTCGTTTTGTTCCCCTGTGAAGCCTCTGAGACTGTTCTGTGACAAGGCTGCACAAATAAATTTAACTTGACAAAAGTAAGAGGCTGAACAAGATCACGTTCCTGACATGTTCCCCTATAAATTAAAGCTTTTGAAGCTGTCCAACTCTGGGGAATTCATCAATTTCACTGCTAAATTCTGTGATTTAAAAACAAATGAAGGTGTGGGATGTGAGGATTACGCTACACACACACACACACACACCTCAATGTGATTAACAGTGTCAGGGAACACATCAAATGAAAAAACACATATATATGTATATATATATACTTGTACAATTTATATTTGCTCATTTGTTGACTTCATGCCAAATTTGGGATTTTATGAGCTCGTTATTATTAGGTCCTACCTGATGTGTTAAAAGATTATTTAAAACTGACTCCCACATATTCATGAACTGTAAATCTTATGCACATTTTTAAGAACGAAGATGTTGTGCACCGTTTATCAAACGTTTGAAAACTTCCAAGCCCTTGAAACTGCACTCTTCCAGATGCTATAATCTAACACAACCTCATGCTATATGAAAGACAAAAGCGATTGTTAGACTGTGTTTAATTCTGTTTTAAAATCATGCACCACACACATTTTGAAAACAGCTTGAGTCGTCTTCGAGTCACTGAGTGCACGCTCACCACATTTAGAGAAAACTCCTATGTTAAACTGTAATCAGCACACAGGTGATAATGATTATGCAGATTACCTAATTGGCAGCTTGTACCTACCTACACCTATCTTCACTTGTGTTGACACTAAAATTTTCCGTAATTCATCTTCTTTCATATTTTCACGTTACTGTAGAGATAAAAGTCAAATCCAGGTCAAGTGTGAAGACCATAGAGGCTCCATAATGGTTCACGCTTGACAATAAAAAGAACAATTACTTCAAAAAACAATATTTCAGTACTTCACCACTGATGAATCTGATGTATTTAGGGACTAATTAGGATTTAGGAAACCACAATAATATGATATTTTCAGAATAAATCAGTTTTTATGTTCTCTAACTATTCTTTAGTTTAATTTTTTGTAAATACAGACATGGAAATTTGCAATAGTTGGCCAATGAACAAGAGTCATTAAAAAAAAAAAGAATGGAAGCTAACCTCTTGTGTCTCTGTCACAAATAGCATCTGTCAGAAGAATAACAATCGTGCTGCCATGAAGACACTTATATAGTAAAACCAAATATTTGCTGAAGCCCTGTTTGATGAAGTTCATACCAAGTACGTTTGATATTACAGCAAAAAAAACAAACAAACCTTAATCCCTTAAAAAATAGGGGGGGGGTTGTCAAAAAGAAAACAGCTTTTCTTATGCATAAATGTTCACGTGCCTTACCAGTCTTTGAAAACCTTTTTATTCTTCAGCAGTGTAATGCATCACTGAATACAGTGTAACAGTAATGTGGTAAGATCAGTAATGAGTAGTGTACGGGATTATAATTTGAGATTCAGCAATTACACTACAGTTACTAATTCCACTAACCCGATTTGACATTCTGCAGGGTTAACTTGCATGCTGTCTTAGCAGGAGTTGTTTCGTTCAGTGGAGACTCGACATGTTAGCTTGGCGCAGGGGCTGGAGGCACGTTGAGGCCTCAACAAAAAGAAGAGGAATATGCTTTCCAGTAACGCCAAAGTTCCTTATTTACATGCGTGGTCTTAGCCACTGGTCCACCTACATTCAGGAATCACCTGGTTTTGTTCAGAGTTGGAGGGTATCTGAACCCCTGCGGCTTCACTGTGAACTCAGGACATCGGCGGGACTTCTGGAGTGGAGTAACTGAGGCTAAGCTAGCTGTTGTATATACCTCCAAACCGAAGGCTTTCAAAGTTATTAAACCACAGAGTCTCGTACAGAAGATGAAACGTATTTGGAGTTGTTGGAAGACACTTTTGACGGAGGTAGGCACAGATGGAATAATGTAGTGAGCAATCTAATTCTACAGATGAATAATTAGTTTAGCAATGTAATTAACTTTTTTTTGACTAGCCCAACACTGGTCTTAAGTGATTATCAAAGTCTATTATTTGTCTTTTCTTTTTCTCTATAGTTTAGTATAGCTCGTTTCGAAGGGGGTCAACAGTCTGGCTGTTGGAGGACTGGATGAATTTCTGGCATGTCCGAACCTTTCTGTCAGCTGTCGTGCAGTTGCAGCAATTTCATGGTCTAGTTTACCACGTGTCTGCTGTCAACTGAACTGGACGGAAATTGACAATGGACGAAGCCAATCAGGGATTCCATGTTTGTATGTTCAGTGTGAACACTCATGTCAAGACCGATGGATTGATCCGTGCAGTTTGAACATAGAAATTGTACGTTGTGGCCGTGCATAAAGGCTAAGCATGTAGTGTGATTTAACATAGCGTACAAGATTAATAAGAACGTATGTGTTTGCCCATTTTTAGTCTCACTAATCCTGTGTATTCAAGTAATGCAAATAGTGCAATTTAGTATGAGTGCTTCATATCTCTGACTCATAGAATTACAGCATCATTTGATGGATTGTTTTTAAACTGGATCCATGATGGAAAGTCTTGTTTAAGGTCTTTGCCCAACACAATGAAGCTTGATATCTTATTTTAAATCTTGAGCCAAAATTAATCAGGGGGAGATAATGATTAACAAGTGAGAGACTGATTACATTCCTGCCTAGTCGTAACCCTGCATTAATCATGATAATTTCCCTCACCCTGACACCTCAAGTGAGCGTGCCCTATTTTGCTGCGATACCATCAGGTTGTCATCAAAATTGTATTAACTGGACGCCGGTTTGCTGTCTGATATCAAAATGTAGGCAGTTTGTTTTGTATCTCAGCCTTCTGATGTCCTCTTAAAACCCACAGCAGACCTGTTTTCCCATTTTGTGGAACGTCAATAAATCTGCACAGGACATCTATCAAGACATCTATCAATAGAAACATCTGTTGACGGGCTGAACAATAAAAGAGGATGTGTTCCACTTTACAGACACTGTAGCTCACACGTGTGTAAACAGATTAAAAAAGAAAGAAGACGTTTAATTATACGAATTAACGGTTAGTCAATGAAACTTGAAGCAGTCCAGTTTTCTACAGTGGAGCAGGAAATATTTAAATGTATGATCCATAATTATATGATTGAAGCTACATATCCTCCTATAGCTTTCTATCTGTATACCTCAAACACCAGCTTGTTGGTGTATTACACACACACACACACACACACAGTTGTGCTACCCTATTCTTCCTTTGGGGGATCAGAGGTTTTGTCGCTGTAGGTGTCGGCGATGAGTCACACCGGCAAATTACCGCGTTTCAAACGGCTTTCAAATTACTTCCCTTCCAGTCGGGTGGTGCGCTGATAACCGATAACAGTTTTCATTTCAACAAGGAGTTTTGGAGGACTCATCTTTCCTTCTGTTTGTCTGCCTCAAGGTATAGCCCATGTGTCACCTGTGCCTGTTTGCATCAGGGCCTACAGTACAGCACGTGAAGCGAGGAGGCCAGCAGCACACGCAGACAAGCTTTCTGGAACCAAACCAAAGCTATCCATGAGCCCTCTACTAAAGAGACAAGTGTGAAAACATTTTAGGGGAAACCTATTAAATCTTTGTTCATAAAAAGGCTCATTTAAGCTGACAAATGATTACTGAAGAAATAAAGAGCATCCCAGGCACCTGCCTACAGAGGCGCTTCATGACAGAATGGAGAAAGCTTCAGTGTTATTTCCATCACAGTAACATCACAGAAGTTTGGTGTAGTGAGATGGCAGCGCGACACATGCAAATAGACAAAACAAGCAAAGAAGAAAACATTTTTACCTCTTTGACAATACATACATTAAGAAATGTGCTGCATATACAGAAAACACAAGCAGATACAGAAATGCTGCAAGTCATACTGAATGAATACGTTGACCGCTTATCAAAAAAACGAGCTAATGATGTTTATTTTAACATTCTGACTGCATGATTCTGATATTATTGAAGACTAGTGCAGTGCCAGTTCAGAACGTGTTCAGAGCGGCTTCCGGTATTGCTGCTTGCAGCTTTCTCGAGAGCCGCTCATCCAAACAACTTACACTCGACACTGCAGTCGATCGGATGAACGGTTGTCGAGATAATAGAAGGACAAACAGACAGAGACTCCTTCCATTTTAGGCCACTCGTACATGGGTATTTTTACAAAATATCTCTGTCCACACGAGAACGCAAAAACGATTCCAAACGCTCAATTAAGCATGCTGGGCCAGTAGGTGGCAATAAAGTCAACGTCAGTGATATATCAAATACCACACAAGAATATTCTGAGCATGCTCTGAGTGAGCTTATTTTCCTTTGGCGGTAGTAACTTAAAATGAGTAGCTAATTATTTATTTATTTATAGTTATTTGACCACTTGTAATTAGACTTAGCAGTGCCAACAAACGTAAATGAACCAGTAGTCCGCAATTGTTATTGTTATTTCAGGCACATGCTCATTACACAAAGCAACAATGGGCATGTGCGAATTGAGGCGATGACTTCATCATTTCTCAAATGCTCCGTTTTCCACCGTTTTCCATGTCTACCACGTCAACGCTGAAAACTGAGCTTCTGAAAATCTTCAGCCTGGAAGGAGTTTTCAAAAAGGTCCATCTTCAGTGACCTAAAACGCAGTTTGCGTGCAGAAGAAAGGCTAAAACACATACAAAAAAATTCCCGTGTACGTGTGGACTAGGCCTTTGTTAGATATTGGATGTACTGTACTACTAGTGTTAGCCTTTTACAAATTACTATTTGCTCAAAGTGCAATCTTTTAATTCAACTGAGTGTTATCTTTTACTTTGTCAACCTGAGCGTCACAGGTGGCCTCCGCCCAGGTACTACAGATGGAAATGAGCTTATAGCTATATCCGGTGCAATGAATGTATCATACACTGCCCCTGTTAAATAAACAATAACATAAATGTTTGTAGCATTTTTAAAAAATGTGATATGTGTTGCCAAAGTGTTGAAGATGTTTTCCTCATTTGCTTGTTTTTTCTTAAGTTGCAGTGCGTTGAACTCTCTGCCGCCGTACAACTGGGATTAAAATCAATCATTTGAAGGATATCCAGTGCTGGAGAGCTCAAGACAACTTTATTGTGTCACTGACCTCCAGCAGAATAGCACACATCAATGGTGTCACCGCCCTATCTAGTCTTCCATACATTAAAGTGATAATGTCGGAGATTTTCATTTTGTTGTCTTTCGCAGCACCTATGGTGATAAGCAATAATTGCAGGTGTGTTTTTGGACCTCACTTCCCAAGTTTCATCGTCTGTGGTCATTGAACTTTTCTTTGTTTGTTTGGTCATAGTAACCGTTGACTTGCAACGCTAGCAGAGACCAGAAAAAACAGTATGCTGCTTCTCACACAGGTGAGTTGAAGAGCGAGTCTGTTGCCTAAAGTTGCCACCGACAACCGGGTCGTAATACTACAAATGCAAGGGCTTTTGTCAGTGGGCCATAGGCTCAATCACCATTGTGTTCCCTCATTCGGTGATTGTTGACATAACGGACATTTATTTAAATGAATATCTTCAATTATATCTTTAAGTCAGGACCGTACATTTTTGAGAAAATAAGCAAGCACTAAGAAAATAAAGCGAAAACTAAGAAATACTGTATCTACCCAGTGATAAAAGCGAATAATAAAAAAAAATCTGCAGCTGTTATGTCTCCAGTCAACAGGATATCAAAATAAAAGCATCGACTTTCAAAATGGTGAAAAATCATTTTGCCTGAGAATTACATAATGTAATGTAAAGCTTGTAGAATTTACATATATATTAAAAAAACACTTTAACTCACCCACTCTGCACCCTCGAGATAAAAGACCTCTGCATAGCTGCTATACAGTCCAAAATAAAAGCTGCTTTTGCAACAATATTACACTAGTACAATCAAACGCAGTGTTTTTCATGAGGTAATGAACGCAGTGCACATCACATAATGCAGAGGGATGCATGGGCTTTGAAATTTGGCTCATGTTATAGTGAAGGTCTGCAAAAGCGTGGTTTCCCTGCCATTACATCTTCAGGCTGTGGCTTTGCCATCTGTGCTCTCTGGTGCAGTGATTACAAATGATGTGGGCGCAAGCTATTATTCTGACAAAGTCTCATGCTAGGTTCTACTGTAGTACATTAGAGGCAGCTGGCTGCAGGCCGAGTGTCTTGTCATGAGGCCTTGAATGTGCAGCATTGCCTCTGAAAGCGTGTGTGTGTGTGTGTGTTTTTGTCAGGGTTGGGTTCAATTCACTTTCAATAGTGTGTTTGCTGATGCATGTGCCAGATGTCTACAGGGGAGAGGGGAAGAGATTGATGGTGAGCGCTGATGTCGCACGCTCTGATATGAGTCGCCTCATCAACCTCGAATTCATTGCCTGCTTCTGGCCTCCAACGCCATCCGTCACTGACGCCACCAGTTTCTCAAAGGTTGCAATGCGCATTTTACAGCTAATATTAAAGGGGGTAAATAATTTCTGAGTAGCAGACAATGAGAGAGTAGGACAACAATCACCACAATGCGTGCGCACACATTACTCACACAGAATCCACTTCCCGAGGGGTCCATCGACTCCCACCATAACTCTTCTCATAGGCCTAATTTATGCGATAGACGTTTGGCATTCAGCGGCTGTTCAGAGCTTATTCTCTCACATCATCTATATTGGCTTATATATTCAAATATTGCTTTTAACACCATATTCATCAAGGAGGAGGTGTTAACCCATAGCAGATTACTTATGAAGGGATGGTGTTCATTCACAGAGCTGCACAGAGTGAACAGGAAGACATTATTCTTTGCAGCGCTGGTAAAGGATTTAAGGGAGCTGAGAGGATGGAGGCAGCACAAAAACTGGGAATATTTCAGACTGAATCATCTTTTGAGACTTTTTCTTTTCCTGTAAGCCACAAACATTTTTGGATTTTGTTGATTTATTCAGTTTTCTGTTCGGTTTCTGTTCTGTTTTTATATAACAGAATGGAGTGTATATGTCACTTCCAGCATTGTGTTTACACTTGGTCTAGTTTTAACTGTCAAACGGTGTCTTCCCCAGCATGCATTAACACTTTACTGTGTCCTCTTTGGGAAGGTAAAGTAACTAATAAGCAATGCTGCATAGTCGCAACACACATAATGGAGACACTGACATATTGTCAGTGTCAGAGCTCCTTGTAGTTATTACAGTCCCCGTCCACATCACATATTCTGTTTTCCCACTTTAATATTCAGGTATGTTTCCAATGCCACCTTGATTAATTACCATATTAAAGACAAGCATTTCAATATGAATGTTATTAATGGAGAAACACTTTATAAGATAAATGTTGCATCATTCATTTTAATATGGTAATATTACATCTGCTGTATGTCAGTGAATAGACCAGACATAGATTTGATTTAATGCTCATTTTCCACTAAAAAGTCAACTTAGGTTGCACTATTATCACCTCTCAGTGAGAAAGAAATCTCTAGACTTTTGAGGGCTACTAATGAGATACTAGCTTTTTTAAAACTCTCGCTGCTGTCACCAGTTCTACCACTTTCCAGATGTAAACACAGCTGCTTAACTATAAAAACCCGAAATAACAGTGCAACATAACAGCAAAGAACAAGTCTCCAAGTAGAGCAGATGTTGTCGTGTAACACTGTGTTGCACCTCCTGACACGAACAAACATTTGACTCACAGAGAGCAACCTGAGAGAGAGAGAGTGATTGAGCTCTGGTGGTGAAAATGGCTTTTTCTACAAAACTAGGCCACAAACTTCTACTTCCTGCATCTGTACCTGAACGCTGACAAATAGGCTCGGTGGATGCGGGAAATAATCCGAAAAATCTGTGTAATCGTAAACAAATTAAATCATTAAACCCTGAAACTAATGTTCTTGTCTCCTCTGACACAAACACACAACATGCACATCAGAAAATTGTGTAGGTTAGTGTAGCTTGCAGCAAATTCTAACTTTTGAAAAGCATGTATGAAAAAAAGATGAAACTGTAGATTACAGTGTGGGCGCCAGGGTCCTGCACACATCATCAAGTCCCAGCTATGCATTGTGTTGTAGGAACCTTACGGTGCAATTACTTGTTCTTCCCTCCCCTGGCAAAGTGGTGTGGGCGGAAAAGCTTCTGTTAATCATGAGCTCTATTTTATCACTTCCAGGTAGAGACCCTTTCCTGTGCGAGGGAGCTGCATTAGCACACTTGCCGAAGGATCCCCAGCCCTGCATTACCATAATTGTGGCCAAAATGTCAGCGAAAAACAGGGAATTCACCGTTCCCTATCTCCCCTTGTTTTAAGCATGTCGATTTTTCAGCTCCGACCCTGCAGCCCTCCTCAGTCCAATACCAACAGTGAAAAAGAGAAAGTTAATTTAATGGAACAAAAGGCCATCCACATACAGTCATCGCCTCTTGTCTTAGCAGTTTGTACGGGGAACCATCAGTGACAGCATGCCCCAACCTCCTCCAAAGGTTCATTTGTCTGTAATGTACATTACAGTAAGAGAGGGGAGGTGTGTTTGTCGCTGTGCATGTGTGTGTGTGTGTGTGTGAGAGAGAGAAAGAGAGACATAACGTAGAGGGAGAAATGGAACTATTACTGTGAGGTGTGTGTGTGTGTGTGTGTGTGTTCCATTAAATGCAAGCACGGTGTACCAGTGTTAATCTATGTGAGTGGCCAAGCAGGCGGCAGAGTGTGAGTCAGTGCGGGGGTGCGGACATGGAGTGAGGGTAAGGGGCCAACTAATGCTGAGTGGCAGTTGATAATGCCAGACCGTTATATCAGCATCTGCCCTCCGGCTCCATGCTTACCTCTCCGAGCCTGCTGCTGCCATCAAGCATTTCAACAAAGACACACACACACACACACAATGACATGACTGCCTTACAAACACTCCGCATTCTGCAGCAAACAGTCCCTTGCACAAAATCTAATCAAACAGAGGTTATGTGGTGCCTCAAGCCATCGTAACAAATTACAACTTCATTTGATGTGTGCATATCTCCGTCTGCTAACACAAAACACATATTTGCACACACAGACCAAGTCGAAGCCCTGCCTCAAAACTGAAACAAAGCGCCATTTTAGTTTCCAGGTAAAGAGTGAGCATGTTTCCTCTCCCGAGTCTGTATCGTTGCTGCAGCGTCACTGCGAGTTTTTGTATGTTTATTTTTGCGTCTGTGATAATCTTAAAACTCCCTTTAAAATGACACATCAAAGACTTTAGGTGATATTTCTGTCCGTCCGCACATTATATTTCTCCGATCAGATAAGAAGTATCAAAAATCTAACATTCACATCAGTGGAGCGTGACATTTTGAATCAGGCCGCACAATAATCGCTTAATAAAGCTGGCCTTATGTGACTCTGACGTCTGCAGCTAATATCCAATTAACCTTAGAACATCGCTGATAATATAGAATCCCTGTCTGCGGTTAACTGAACGTACAGCGCGAGAGTGAGCACACGTTACAGCACACGCATACAAGGAAAACACATCCATAAACGTTTGCAGACACACACACACCTGGAAATAAAAGCCTTGATGCAGTGAGAAACTAGGACTGACAGCTGAATTTAGTGGCACACAAGGCCAGAGCGGAGACTTGGCACTGACAAATGAAGTGTATGGAAATGAGCTTGGCTTTAACATTGTGAATCAACTTGTTTCTACATTATCCAGCACTTGAATGCCAGCACTGACAACGCAGTGTCTTCCTTTAACTTCAAGCACAGCAACAAGGCTGAATATCAGGCATAACTGTGTATTTATTCGCCCTTGAACCGTAATGTACAAAATGCTCTATTACAGCAGACCTTGGGAATGACTGTTTGACAGAGGAAGTGGAGGTTGTTTTTATTTTTATAGCAAATAGAGCAGAGAGAAAGTTGAGAAAGGAGCAGAGTGGGTCATGTAATCAAAGCATCCCTCTACAACCCGGAGTTGTTTACTTCAGCAAGCCTTTGATTCTTATCCTGTTTCAGGACTAGTGAGGTTTTAAAACCTTCGGGCAGACTTATGTCAATTCTGCACTGCCACTTTTCAGCAAAGCCGGTGAATTTTTCCCCTCGCCTTGGTATTGATAATGATCAGAATCAGAGATCTTAAAAGTAATCATTAAGAAAGGCTTTTTTTTGCTAGCAGTACATTATAATATGCAGTATGGATGCGCACGCACTGATTTGTGAGAAACACTTTATGATAAGGATACAAATCACATGTCAGGACGTTTTAATGCATCGTGAATTCCTGTCGGTCACTTTTAAGAAGTAACGACTTTATGTGATTAGCTAACACTTAATTTATCATCAATGAATGAATGCTAATTCACAGTTACTTCATACACGTGCCACCAAATTAGCTGGAATCCAGTTGCGTAGAAAACTGCATTTCAGTAAACCTCTACACGTTGCTGCACGACCCCAACAGTCAACACCTCCAGTAATGTTGACAATCAGATTCCTGGCGCAACATTAATACACACTTTTTCTTTCTCACTTCATTGCTGTGTGAACTCAAACATGTCCGTCCAGTCTCCCCTGATTTGTCAACCGGCACTTGCTACAGTAGACGATTTTGGTTTCAGTGCACGCCTTCTGTGCTACTCCAAAAATAATGTGTAAAAAAAACACGTACCTGCCCCTCCCTACTGTAGCGTGTGAATGTGACATAAACAAAGACTTTTGGATCAGGCAGCAAACTGCAGATGTTAGAACAGCCTCGTATTTTTATGGGAAGAGGTAGTGTTCTGCTTTTAGAGAGGCTGATCAAATGCATGAGGTCTGTAATGTCCTCCTCTATGTACATTCCAGCTAATTTGGTGGCATATAAATGAATGTATGAAGAAACTGTGAGTTAATATTCATTGATTAATGATGCATTTAGCGTTAACTAATCGCATAGTGACTTCATCATTTCTGAACGGTGAGCAGTAGGAATTCATGATACATGCTGCATTAAACCATGCTGCATTACTGCACCCTCATTATAAAGCGCTACCGATTTGGACACAAATGTTTGTTCACTTGTGTCCCTGTGATGTGGAAAGGGACGGCGATGGGAGGCCGTGTTAAGAGCACAATGTGCTGCTGACAGATGGAGAGCCGCCAGAAATTATGTGAGACAGCGGGTGGAAAATTGTGCAATCCCTGGAAATTGAGCAGAAATTGAGCAGCAAAGCGCGGCTGCTCCCGTGGCCCCCGTGAGCCATGCCGCCACAGAGGATCAGGGCCACCTCAGACAAAAGCCTGACAACCGGGCTGCGAGAGAAATCGGCCTCTGGAGTGCACGCCACTTTTCTGTCTGAGGCTGCAGATGCAAGTCATTGATTCCTCTGGAGCACGTCACTAAATGACCCTAATTGATAGCCTGTGAAGGAGGTCACTCTATTTTTTTTTTTTCACCCCCCACAAGTCCTGAATCTGACACAAGCTGGGAGCAAAGAGGAAGGAAGGAACAAGGGAGGAAGAAGCAACACACTAACCTTTAATATGTGAGAAGGAAAATGGCTGCGTACCAGCTCTATCTCTACAATTTTCTCTTTTCATTGAGGAAAAGTACTATTTCATTCATGCCATTTCCGTTCATTCATCAGCTGGGGCCAGCCTAGACTCACAGTGCCATCTCCACACCAACATTCTTATCAATGGAAGTGACGTCAGCACTGCCTGCAGCTGGGGGGGAGTGGAGGGGGGTGAGGAGGGGGGTTGTCACGTGGTTCAGTGAGGGTATATACAATAAAGGTGCGCTGACCGTGGGGCTGAAAACATTCACTCAATTGTACATTAGCACCAGTGCTGCTGCCATACAAACACACCACGCAACTAAATAAAGAACAGCCAGTTTGGTGGGGTTTTTTTTTGGTCTTGATGTTGGTCACAGGCTGAAGAGAGAGGGGGGAAAAACTGAAATTCTCTCAGGTGATCCACTATTCATGAAATAATCTTGGCTTTACCCGCGTTGTGAGTTTCACCACTTCCCCACCCCCCAGTGGGACTCCAGGTAAGTGGAACGAAATCTCATTCTGCATCGTTCATAATCAGATAGCTGTTATTTACGTGATTATTATTGAATTCTGACTTTGATTTGTGAACGGAGAGGAGTGAGGCGTGTCTCAGGGTTGTGGAGTGTGGAAGAATTTCTTTTAAAATCTCAACTTTATCAGAGGAATTCATCAGTTTGCTGCGACTGTTTTGTCTAATTGTAAAGTAAATGTGCACTGCGACTATTTCTATATGATCTTTTTTTTAAAGTCAAACTGAAAACAATTTGTAACTTTAGGTAAGAGCCATATTTTTTACAACTATTCTCCAGTTATTTCTTTTTACTTTAATATTTTTTAAAATTGAGAAATGAACACATATAATCCATTTTTTAATGACTGTATTGATGTGTATAATAATAACCAATTATTGTAAAAGCAAAAAACAATGAAATCAGATGAATCTGTTGTATTAATTTTTGGGGGGTGATTAAAGAATTAAGCCACTACAATGCGCAGACAATTATGTCTAAGAAATATTTCTGTGTGCAGCTGCTGCTCAAGAGCCCCTTTAAAAAAATCGGTTGATATTTTTCAAACGTGAATGTAACAAAAAAATCGTAATTTTTTAGGATTTAAAAGCCACAGCAAGATCTGAACAGTAAAATTTCAGTTATTAAATTCTAATTAAATTAGAGTGTGAGTCACGTCTACTGCAGGCCAGTTACCTCATTAAGTGGACCTGTTTCGTTACCCACCTTGCTGATCCAGTTTATAAAAATGGAAATAGTTGAAAATTTGGGCTGCACGCGGTGCTGTGCTGCCCAAATGTGCGCTTGTCTGCATTCCTTCACTGCCACTGAGGAGAAACATGCCCACACCACACAAGGACAAAGCCGCGTTTCTAACTGACTGCCCCCCTCGTCCCTTGTGCAAAAAAAAGGGCTTTATTCCCTAAAATTGAACATCCAGCTCATTTACAATTTGGATGGACCACTCAGGGACCGTAGGGTTAAACAACTCAACCGTAGCCAGCAGCTTTACGCATGACTTCCCCGTGCGTGCCGTCTTTATACCAGTGTCCTGGCCACATCGATTTGACGCATGGAATACCAAAATCACAGCTAATACAGAGACAGAGCTCGGATCAGTTTGTATTTTCTGTGTTTCTTTTTAAAGAGATTTGCGCTTAAAATGGCAAGTGCGTGCGCTCTGGTTGGGTTGGCTTGGAGGGAGAGGTGAGACATTTTTTTTTTTTTTAAATACCAGAAATCCAGACTGAAAAATTCAATTCGCTAACGTGCATTTCTGTACTGTTGTGACGGTTTACTCGGTTAAATCTCATGAGAAGACATAAAATAATCAGAGCGTGCATCAGTTCATCCGCGCGGTGGGAAGATAATGACATGGGTTAACGCACGACTACAGACAAAAAAAAAATGGCTCGTGTTTAGGGTCGGAGCGCAATTTCTGTATGCAAATTATCACCTTCCTCTAGAAAGACACGAGCAGCTAAATATCGAAAGAATCACGACTGCTTCATCTCTGTTTCCAGATACACTGAGATTACACAGCAATGGCCAAAAAACGGACCTAATTTGAAATACTGGAAACTAGAATTTGATTTTCCATCAAAAACATCCCGAATTAAAAAACGTCAAACGCCAGATATGAGAAGAGAAGCCTGCAACTTTCTTTGTAGGATTTGGCATGGCTCATTAGACTGCGTTTGGCTGCGTGCTTTGTTCTCAACCGTTTGATCAATTCAAAACTGCCCACAGTGTTAACTGCTTTTGTATGGAGGCTTCATGGTGGAAAGATATCTTGTTTGTAAACTGGTAATCTAGATGATATTTTAAATTTCTGTGTGCTCTAATCCTAAAGTGAAATATGTCTCACCAGTCGTCCTCTGTATATTTTACACAGGCCTTTTCACAAAACAGCTGTATATTATTTAAATGGTCCAGATGTGTTCATATTGCCATTGAAAGTCCACATAATCAGGATTCCAGAGAAAAAACTATAACAAATGATATGCGAATCGTTTCTCATGTGTCTTTTGTCCCTCTCCCTCTGCCATCTTCCTCTCTTCTTCAGGTGCTTAACCTCCCTCCTGCCAGTTCTGCATGGTCATGACCTGTCATCACGCCCCTTCCACAGCCCACCTCATCCTATTGGTCCTGCTCATTGTCACTCCACAGCTGGCTGGCACCGCCCCTGCGTGGGGTGAGGGAGGGGAGGGAGGGGTGGAGGGGCGCACCCGGACAGACCTTAAAGAGGACAACCTCGCCCCCTTTCTCTCGCCCCCACCCCAGAGTCTCCCCAGTCCTGACGACGAGTCCCAAGACCGGGGCCCGGGTCAAGATAACCAGTCAGATAAAGTGACGGACCCAGCGCAGGTCCTCGCCGTTCTTTTGGAGGCCCTGGACCACCCGGGGGAGGGTGAAATCCAGGCAAGCAGAGACTGGGAAGAGGATCAGAGACAGGAGCTGCTCTCCATTGAAGGCTTGGAGGATGGTGAGATAAGGAGAACAGGGGAGACAGAGGGAGAGAGGGGTGTGGAGGAGGAGAAGGAGGGGCGAGAGGCTGATAAGGCTATTGAACAGCTAATTGTAGGCCATTTGACAGCTGCTCAGGGTGATGACTTAAAGGAAAGGGATGAGGAGGATAAAAGCACAAGGTCAGAGGAGGATCAGGGGTGGTCCGTTGAGGATGTGGGACCTGATAGTGTAAGTGAGGAGGAAGGGAAAGAAGAAGGTGAGGGGCAGGAGGAGGGAAATGATTTAGGAAGTTTCTTAAACAAGGCCAGATCCAGTTCCACCTCACAGGGAGATGATCCCTCTCTGCAGCGCAAAATAAGAGGCTACTTCCAAAACATTGATCTGGGTCTCCAAGATAATGAGATCCTGCCTCCTCTGAAGGGCTACAAGGCATACAACACTCAGCTAGCACGAGCCGGAAAGAAGCTGCACTGGCAGGAGAACCGGTCGGGCAACCGACCCGTCAAGGGGGGCAACTTCATGGATGACTTTGAGGATGAAGGAGAGGAGCTGGAGGAGGAGGTTGAAGAAGAAGAGGAGAGCCTCTCCCACATGGAAGAGGAGGCGAGAGCGCGTGCAGAGAAACAGGAGGTGCTCCGGCAGCAGGAGGAGGCGGAGCGAGCCAGAGAGGAGGAGCAGAGGCTGGCAGACATCGCCTCTGACATGCTGCTGCAGTACATGGGGAGGAAGCAGCAGTCCTACATGAAGCCCCGGCAGAAGAGCAGCATGGGGGCCGCCGGCAACACCGCCGAGGACAAACGCTCCGAGGAGGTCCTCCCCGACGAAGACGACCTGGACCAGCAGATGATCGACAGGCTGATTGAGATCAGCAGCAAGCTGCACCTGCCCGCTGATGATGTGATTGAGATTATCAGCGACGTGGAGGAGAAGAAGAAGAAAAGGAAAGAGTTGCAGCAGCAGCCAACCAACAGCAACCCTGTCGCCCCGCGCTTCAGGCCTCTGGTACCTCCTCCTCTGGCTGCTCCGCCTATCTACCACTACACCGCCTCAAAAAACCCCAAGAAAGCCCCTTATAAGTACAACAAGTCCAACAAGAAATGGCACAAGGACAAAGTCAAGTCATACAAGCAGGACTATTGGTATAAGCCTCAGAAGCAGCTTGACTACTGGTATAAACCCCAGAAACAGTTTTTAGCCTTCCCCTCCTATCCATACTACCAGAAGCCATATCGAGCATACTACCCTGTTTATTTCCCATATCCCAAACCACAATATTATGGTAAGCCCCCCCCCTCCAGAGACCAGCCGTTCGGCCCCCAGGAGCTTGACCTCCAGGCCCCAAGGCGCAGGCACAGGGCCGGGGGTAAGAACCGTGGACAGGGCTGGAGGCAGCAGCCAGCGCCACGCCTGCCTCTCACCCCTTATATCTCTAACTATATCCTTCCTCACCCACGGACCTACCAACCCCTACCTCCGCCCAAACCAATAACCACGCCCAGGAGAGGCAGGCGACCCCCGTACTACTATCCACAAGTCACACCGGGAGATGACTATGAGGAAGATGGGCTGGTGCCTCAGCTGGACAGTGAGGAGGAACTGGAAAACTTTATTGAGAGGATCTACATGAAACGCAGAATGTATTGAGAGACTTTTTGGACATTTGTCAGATCAGAGAGACTGACAGAGGTGTGATAGATATACAGTAGCTGGAGAAAAGCTAAAAGAGAGGTGAAAAAAAAAGACTCAGAGGAGATATGTGTTTTGAGCCTGATGGGAACTTAAGGGTCAAGAAGTAAAAAGTTAGATTTACGTTGTTTTAATCACTGTATTTTTGTTGATTTTCTCGGTTAGGGAGAGAATGAAGGGGTCCCAGTTTAAGCTCCCTGTAACCATGTTCAGCCTCTTGCTCAGTTTACATTTTGAAACAGAACATACCATGGTGTATGTCTGCCTCCATTCAGGTCAATCTCTGATGCTCTTGCATTACTCAGAGTTTTCTAGAGGACACACACACATATACACACACACACACAGATACACACACAGATACGCACATACATTGACACACCTACATATAATCACATTTTTGACACATTCACAAGCAGATGTGCCCATTGTAAGAGAACCATGTTTACAACATCACTTTGTATCTTTTGTTTTATATTCTGTATGTCATATTACAAAACTAAAGTAGTTCAATGACTTCTTAGCAACACAAATATAAAAAAAAAACTGAACACTGCTATTGTCAAATGTTAGCAGCATATTTTTGTTGTATTTGATGTGTGTAGTTGCCTTTCTTATTCTCGATTGGATCAACTTTAAACAGCTGCAATTCGCAAAGGTGCCAAATACACACATTTCAGTTTTTCAAACTCAAGATTCAGATTTTTGCCTTACAAGCACCATGGTTCTATAAAGGGAAATGTCATATTGCATAATACTATCATCACAGCCGGTCCCAATGTAGAAACCCTGTGGACTCCAAAAGCACAAACTTAAACACTAAACACTTCCAACCTGGTGGACGAAGGGTTTTCAATCATTTTGGGATCCAGAAGTTATTGTGTCAACATATTTATGGCAGATCCACCACAATCACCGCCATCATACAGAACTCCTTGACCTTACAGGAGTCCTTTGTATTTTTCTCGTTCATCTCCAATTCGCATCTTCACTCACCTATTTTTTTTTTCCACACATACTTTTTTCTTGCATCACATCCATCATCTCTATAAAAATACTTGAAATCACACGCATCTGTTCAGCAGCCTTTTTTTTAAAAAACCCCACAGATTTCCACCAAGAGGCTGCAAACATTTTGTTCATTTTCAGAGGAAATTCATTGAAAAGTTTCAGGCCGGGGAGTCAGGGATTGTGCTTAAACCGTTAAATGCACGTCTTTCTACTTGCATCTTAAAAAATGAACAAAAAAAAAAAGAACAAAAAAAAGAGAAAAAATAAAACAGTATGGGGAATTCAAGATGGTTGTTTTCTCTGAATAAACTGTGAACATAAAAAAAAGAAATCTCAAAGGAAGAGGGCCACTGTGTCCACAGTGAAGCCATCTGTCTTGTAAAAGGAGAGTGTTGTTGTTGATGTCACCTTTAGCATTGTAAGATGTACAGTGTGAAATAAATATGCCCGTGCAATGTGTAAATAACAGCATGATGATTACTAGTTTTGCTATATGATAAAAAATAAAAGCAATTATTTTATTAAAGTTCAGTTTTTTAATGGCTTTTTGGCGAGTGCTATGTTGTGCTTGTATAGCAGCAAATAAAGCAAGAATACTTGATTCTTGAGTAACGAAACAAATCAAAATGCACAAAAGAGGAAGACAATCGCTCGACGCTTAGCGACAGCACGACTCATATACGCCACAGTTGCGCCAGTCTGGAGACAAATGAAGAAAAACCTATAGAGGGAGTTTATTATATCCCCAGACAATCAAAATGAACATGAGAAAAACAGCAAGAATGGGAATGAAAAGGGGAGGAATAACTGGAGAATGGAAAAATTCAGAAGGAGGGAGGGAAATGGTAACTGCAGTGATTGATGAGTCACATGATTGGTGGATGAGTCATCCATCTGTACACTTTACTGCGCAGGACCACACACTCACACACACACACACACACACACACACACTCACACTCACACACATGCACATTCTCTTTGAGCTGTATAGTAATTTAGCTGCTGGCATTCAAGATAAAGATTGAGTCATGTTCGCTCCCGCCTCGAGCCAGCCAATCAGCCGGTGGAAAGGTGTTTGGTAGATAGGTTTTGCCATATCTTGTTTCCACACCTCCTCCTCACTCTCACTTCACACGGGCAATATGCCCTCCTGCTATAATTCCTTGAAGTGCTTCTGGCTGCCGCTTGTTTGGCATCAAAACAAACCTTATGTATGCTGTCAGTGGTACAAACACTGACAGTGATTAGCAGGCTGTCAATATGCTCTAATCGCATGTTATCTTGCCAGCTTGCTCACCAGTTGATTGGAACGGTACCTTTCATGGCTTTATCTTGGCTTGTTGAGTGATTCTTGGACACCATGTTATGAATTCAGATTTTTAATTACAGCTTGTACCTTCTGTAGATATCGTAGCTGGACACGCACTGACTGACTGTAAGAATGAATGTGTTTTATTTGTTGTTGGCCTCAGTGTTTTCACTATTAAGGCTGTTTGAGCTCTAAAAACAGCGATGCTGGCCACTGGCCATCAGCGAGCTGTTCAGCTGGGACAATGAAGATGCAACCAGTGTCTACAGGAGAGCCGCTGACAACCGAGTAAGTGAGCCTGTGTGTAACATTTGTATGTCCAGCAATGTAATAACATGATATATGCTATGGTTGTATTGTTGGTAGGAATCAATACCACTCTCATGTCTGTAGCCAGTGTCAGCAGGCAATTATCTTAGCCTAGCATAATTAAATAATAAATGATAATTAATTCCTTAACATCTAGTTTCCCCCTTTTATTTGTCTCCACCAGCACATCACATGTGTTTACAGGTGTCGGGGAGTACACCTGCATTTGTGAAAAAAGTTGTGTAAAGTCTTTCCCTCCAGAGGGAGCTGTGCAAAGGTAAATTACCTCAAGTGATGTCACTTGAGTCAGTGTTGGTTTGAAAATGAAGAAAATCTGGAGGAGTGGAGTGAGAAAGAAGTGAGCTTACTAGAGGCTTGAGGCTACATTAACCGCTACTAGCATATCACACCTGAGTCTCTGACCGAATTGTCGGTTGTCGAGTTGCACTGTGGGTAATGTAGGCGCCAGGTTTTGACAATGAAGAAGAATGCATGGAATAAAAAACAGCAACCCCTTTTTACATGTACATAGTCATGTGATCCACTGTTAATGTAAACTTATAGCTGCTTTAAGGTATATGAGGTTTACTCCCATTTAAATTCAAGACAGTTTGGAAATGTTGAGATCTCCACTAGAATTTAAAATAAATGTTTAAGTTTGGCTGCTTACTTGGAGTTCGTAATGACTGACACACAGCCGACCAATTGGTTTATGAGAATACTGCCTCCATTTCGCTTTTATCCATATGCTGATTTCATGGCCATCGAGGGATTACCTGTAGATTATGTGCTAAATGTAGAATTACCCCATCAAAGGATGAAGATTCGTTCAGTCAAAAAACAAGTCAATATTTTACTTTGTTTCATATATTAAATTTGTGACAAAATGTGTAAAACAGCTAAAACATTTGTTTTAATCTATCTATCTATCTATCTATCTATCTATCTATCTATCTTGATTTAATTCAGTTTAATTTAATTTGTAATTTGGTTTTAATTGATTTAATTTAAGTTTTAATTCAATTTAATTTATTTAAATGAAATAGTTAATTCAAATTAATTTAATTGTATTTAGATGAACAATTCTAAGAATAATAAGAATATATATTAAATAAAAATTTTTATTTAAATTTAAATACATTTATTTAAATTTAAATACACTTATAATTACATTTACATTTACATTTAACGTTTGTCAAATTTAATTTAATTTTACATTTTTTAATCTGGTCTAATTTAATCCAATCTAGTTCCTTTATAGGCACCTACACTCCCCTCCAAAAGTATTGGAACAGTGAGGCCAATTCCTGTANTGCTATCTTCTAAGTTGTGTATCAGATCCAGATGTAAATACCTGGAAATAAAAGCTGAAATGTTGATCTCTTGTCTCATATTCATCTTTTGATGTCAAACCCAAATGTTTTCAGTCTACAGCAAAAATACAGGAATTGGCCTCACTGTTCCAATACTTTTGGAGGGGAGCGTATATGTATCGATTAGTATTTTATGTCACATTGACTGACACAGACTGATCACCTGTCAACCAATCACTGTGGACATCAGTAGTGAGTAAATTAATTCAGAAACATGATGTCATCCATAGCAACAGGGGTCAACCCCACCCCAGATCTTGATCTCGGTCATCGAGCAGACACCAGTGAGAGGCTCTGGGACTGAGCTGTACTGAATGAACGCTGTGTTTGAGTGAAAATTAGCTCTTCAAGGTGCCATTTGGGCATCAGTACACGACATTATCAAATTAAACGTTAAACTTTGGTGTAAAAGACCACAATGCAACAATATGGTTGCTGAGCTGTAAGGCCAGTCAACAGATATTTGAATAAAACATCTCAAAATGGATGGGCTGATGATTTATTGATGGTAATGTGCTACATGTAGGACTTCTTATAACTGATACATGACACATAAACACCTGTGTAAAGTCTGGGCGATACAATAGGTTCGGTTTTTCTCCCTCATACAGTAGATTTCACAGGTTTGAGACCTGAAGATGCGGCTAGGCAGGTCCGCTCTAATAATACACGAGGTCCGCTCCGAGGATGCTCACACACTGTTGCTTATGAAAAGGAGCCTTTTGTAAAGTCCTCTTTCACACCTTGTTGCCAAGCCGTGGACAAAAAGAGCATTGTTGAGACGGTGCTATTTACATTCCCACGTTCACATTTGTGTGACATACTACACAATTGAGATTTAAAATTTTCCAGCACAATGGGATAACTGTGTGTCAAGCTTTAGATCACATTACGTCCTTATAGTAATCATTTATATTTTGCCTGGTGGGTGTGCTATAATTAAAATGCAATTTGAATTTTTCAAAAGGCTCCAACTCTCACAGGCAAAAAATTTGGTATACATCCAGCTCCTGGCACAAAAGAGTCTGACAGCACAGCAATTCATCAGTAATGGCCCCAAGAAGCCCGTGCATTCACAGAAGCAGAAACGCGAGGAAAAATGTCAGCCATTAGTAGTATGAATATTGAATTAATACAGTTATAAGACCTTCACAATCTGATTAAGTAATGATCATGAATTTCTACAGCAGTGGGACTCAAAGGACTCGACCTTTAGCTTTAAATGTCAGCATGATATTAGCTAAACAGAATTTACTACGCATATCTATGAATGTTAAGTATAGAGTTGACACTAGTTGACACAGTAGTAATACAGACGTTTACACACTGAAAGTGTAAAATGACCAATATGGCAAAAGTTGTGATTGTGCAAGAGTTGGTGCGATGGATGTGTTTACACATGGCTTGGAAAAAATAACATGAAATAGGGCCAAATCACCATCACAAACTCTGATACAAAAATGGGTCATATTAGGTTGCATGGCAACTAGCAGTGTCTTGTTTATGGTTTTTTGTTCAGTAAACAGTGTATTTTTATGGCCCGGTTCGATGGTTTTTCCTCTGTCCTTATTCTTTCCGCGCGTGTCGGCTCTGTGTTGGGTTGTGTGGCATAATTGTGCTGCTATTTTGGCCAGGACTTTCACAAAAAAAAGAGAGATATTGAGAAGATTCGGGTTAAACTGAGATTAGATTAAAAAAACAGAAACTGCCACTCTACATGCTGTGCATGGCCATCATACCCTTCCTGGTTAGTTTCAACATCATTATCTCAAGGAAATTGAATCGAACGCAACTGGATTTTTGGTNTGCGTTCGATTCAATTTCCTTGAGATAATTATGACCTGGATGAATGAGAATATTCACAGGCTTTCAACATCATTGTTCTTCTTTTTTTTTAAATTAATTTCGCCTGTGTTTGCCATATGTTGATGTGATTTTACCTGGTGGTTCTGCGATGCTTTTGACCGACGCACCTGTTTGAGATGATTTGACCCCTGTTGGAGCTCTGCCTCTTGTTGCTTTGAAAGACTCACGTCAAAGAGCTGATTTCCACACCGCTTTTCTAACTGAGAAATGCTGCTAATTGGTATTTAACCTGTAACATGACCCATCTTTGTTGCAGCGTTTGTAACTGTGATTAAATGACTTCGGAGTTAAAGACCACCAACGCATGCCAAGATACCTTTTCTGACCCAGTGAACTTTAGCCCAACATATATTTGACAAATAATTCCTGCAAATCTGTACAGTGCTTTGGTGCACTAAGTGAAAAATGGAAGCTATGATGTTGTGATTGACGATGAACTTTAAAGGATGTCGCATTTATCAGTTTACATCTCTTGATTTGCTTAAACAAAGTATAAAATTTAATTCTCACACTCTAAATTCTTACAGAGGTTTAGTCACTGTATATGGTCTGATTTAATTGTTTAACGTGTACATTACTCAGCTTTGACAGCTTGCAGCTAGTGGTGTCTTATTTTGAAAGTTTGGTCAGCTTTTCAGGACCTGAGGATATAAAAGCTGCTGTGAGTGTAGAGACCTAAAATACCTGAGAAAACCTACAGATTGATACCTCTGAGCCAAAATATAGGGTTAGTGTTAGTATCACAAAATGACTTAAAATGCTGTCAAACCTAGATACACCTCAGAGAACGTCAAGTTGTGTGTGAAATTTAATGCATCGCGTCCGCGTCCTACATTGTTTAGGAAGTAAGTTGCTGAAACATAAATGACTCCAGGTGATTATTACTTATCTTCTTTAGCTATCTCTGTCGCTATGAAAGCTGCTCAAAGAGTCAAGATGTGTGAACTTCCCCATGTGATCCTGACCTCAAACAGCTTTTCAAATTAAATCTGAACCTCATCATTGTGGCTCTCTCCTCCCCATGTTTGTTCATTTTGTTGTCTGTTAAACTACCATTGTTGAACATAATCTTTGCCACATAATATGCCTCATCAACCATGCTTTCACCAGCCATTAGGACAACAGAGGCAGAGCCGCGAAGGCCTCTCCCTTGAAACCGCATCCTTTGTTTATGATGTCTGCAACCCTTGTCTTTTTTTGCGCTCTCCTTTCATCTCTTCTTCCCCTTTCTTTATCCCGCTCTCTACCCTCATTCCCATCTTCTCCCCTTTTTCCTTCAATTATCCATGCCCCCCACTCCTCCTTAATGCTCCCTAACACCCAATCTTCCTCTCCTTTTCTTCTTTATCCTCTCTCCATTTCTTGTTTTGTATGCAAGCCCCAAGGGAGAGAAATGGGTGAAAAGCACTCTCTCTGCACCACTGTCACAAAAGACTGGTGAGTCATCGCCACTTATGTTCCTGTCTCCCTCCTCCCACAAAAAAACACACACATATACAGGAAAAACACTCAAATTACTCCTTACCTGCCGTGCACTTACAGGAAGACGCGTACAGACACACACATCAGTGAGTGCACAGGCACACAACACACACAACACACACCATTTAGAGACACACAAGCACGTACGCACACACACACACACACATTCCACAGCTCTTCAAAACGACCCTGAAATTACAACCCAAGTCACATAATTTAGTTGATAATTGTGGTTGAAAATGGCATTCATTGATGTGTGCTGCCTATCATATCTCACAGGATTATGTGGAGTTTGTATAGTGGAAACTCATGTCAGCGAAGAAGTTAACACGCAGGAATGGAGAGCTGAATAGAGAGCTGCTCATGCAAGAGATGCTCCCGGACTAGGGGGAGACGAAATGAAATAACCGGTGGATAAAATGGACAAAAGAGAAGGGGAAAAGAGAGAAAGACAGAAATTCCCTGAGGTAGTGATGTGGCTTTGGTATTGTTTGCCCACCGACAGTTCATAAGCCACAAAGCAAATGCTCTTCCTCCATCTGCTGGAGGAATGAGTCACTTACAATGCAGTCATGTTGCTCATGAGTGCACAAGATGGCAGTCCTGGATGAACACAATGTACAGAATGACACGTATGGAGCTGCGGCTGACAGAAATACTTTGAGACACTTTTATTTTGTAGTTGTCAGTTTTTAACAAGGTGTAAATGATATCTATCTATCTATCTATCTATCTATCTATCTATCTATCTATCTATCTATCTATCCATCCATCCGTCCGTCCGTCCATCCATCCATCATCTATCTATCTATCTATCTATCTATCTATCTATCTATCTATCCATCTATCTATCTATCTATCTATCTATCTATCTAAGACGCATTTTAATGTTGCACTTAGCAAAGGGGTAATTTTAACTACTATAAANGCTGTTGGGTAGTTTTATCCACAACAATGCATCATATTTTATAAGATGTTATGTTTTGTGTGTTAAATTTTAATCTACAAAGTGACCAGTAACTATAGCATGCAAATAAATGTACAATATTTACCTCTGGAATGTGGAATAGAAGTTTAAAGTGGCATGATAGTACGGTAGGCCTACTCTGGTAAAGTACAAGTGCCTCAAAACTTTATTAAGTAAGTACAGTACTTGGATAAATAGTAGTAGTAAAAAGTAATTAGTTTCCACTGGCTATGTAGCTCTAATATTTGTGACAGTAGGCCTAGATTTAGAATTTTTATAGGGCAACTAGGGATAATTTCATTATTTACATTCATGATTATTTTCTTAATGAATCGATTTATTGTTTGGTCTATAAAATGTCAAAAATTTGCTTAAATGTCCAATCACAATTTACCAAAGCCCAAGTTGATGTCTTCATATTGCTTGTTTTGTTTAACAGTCCAAAACTCAAAGATAGAAGAAACTTCTGTTAGCTCTCACATAAAAGCAGAAAATCCTCACAGTTGAGAAGCTGGAACTGGGGAACATTTAGAAATGTTGCTTTAAAAATGCCTTAAATGGTTAATTGATTACGGAAATAGCTGACAATAACTGACCAATAATGACCAATCAGATGGTCATTGATTCATTCATCCAGAATTTGAAGTGATATTTACTGTAGTGTTGTAAATAAGCCTCTGTATCAACAACAAGACAAAAGTAATTGTGCTTCTAATACATTTTATATTGTGGGAGCACTGTATGGACTTGCCAGACCCTTTCTAGGTTTTGAATTTGCAGAATTAGTATTCAGTGTTGTGTCTTAGCAGGCTTGCTTGTGTCAAAGCAGACTCCACCACAGAGACATCAGAGCCCTCACCTGATTACTCTTTACAGAAACCTGCTTGTGAGCTATTCAGACACATCAATTATTGAACGCCTGGAGTTTCCGTTTCACACACAGAGAGGGAGGGGAGACCGAGAGAGAGGCAGACAGAGGGGAGGACACACAGGGGCAGAGGAAGAGAGGGAAAAGTCAAAGAACGGTGGGATTAAGAGGAAATAACACATCAGGCACCCTGGGAGGGAGACACATGAGCAGGGATGGAGGGAGAGAGGGAGGAACAGGGAGAGAACACCCACAGGTAAGGCAAGGAGTGTCTGAATGTTTATGCCTAATCAGGGGCCTGTCTTGAGTGTAACAGTAGAGGCAGTGCCGGTGTAATCATCTGAAGATTGATTGGCTGATAACCTTCTAGTCAGGCGGTTAGGAGGGCATGTTTTTTAATTCTGCTGCTTCTCTCTCAAACCTCAGTGGGACGACTTCTACCCAGGCTGACACGCTGACTCAGCGCTGTGGTGGGGAGAGCGACGAGCCCCAAAACCTCCAGGAACCAGAGGAGGACGACCAGGCCGTCAGTGGAGCCTGCAATGGAGAGCCAGAGCCCAGTCAGGTCAGATTGGACAGGAAAAATAAAACACTACACCAGCATTCATAATATGTACTGTAAATTTACGTCCATCAGGGTTAATTTAGCCCAAAGAAAATAGTAATTGGGGGAAGTCTAGACTAATTTTTGGCCTTGGTTGGTGTAAATTGATGAAGGTCGAGGAGGATCTCTGTAACAGTGATGCAGAGACCTTACCACAGGAGACTCTGATAGACACAAACACACAGGACCACGCTGACTGCCTCCCATTGTCCCCCCTGCCAACAGAGGAAGAGTTGACCCCCCCTTCAGTGTCATCTCATCCCTCCAACACACAGAGTAAGTCACACACACACACACACACACACACACACACACACACACAGATGACTGATATATGGGGCCTTAATTTGTGCTCATGTGAGGCTATTTACTCAAGGAAAACTGTGTTACCGTTCATGCTGGTGTACTACTTTTGTGTTTGTGTCTTCACAGATCGCCCGTCTGAGCCCTGCTGGTATTGCCTGAGGTCTCTTGACTCAGAGTATCGTCCTGAAACTCCTAAACAGGTTGCAACAGTTGTGACTAAACACATTATTTCACTGAGGCAGTGCTGATCCAAAACAGTGAGAAGCTGTTTCTCCGAAAATCTTCATTTCACAAATACAAACTGAATTGATAACCTCTTTCTATGTGCAATAAAAAAAATTACACTGGCAAAGAAATGTCACCACTTTAAGAATATATGAGCTCATATGTTAAAAAGCAGCCTCATCTTACAGGGAATTCATCGCTTCTTTATGGAAATCTAAATAATAGAATATAATAATATGAATCTGACCTATGAGATCAGAGGAAATACTGTTTGTGTGGCGGCATTTTCACAGTTATAAAACCAAAACTCATATGAATTCATAGTCATTTTGCAAAGGAAATAGGGTCGTCACTTTTCATAGTTTTGTAGGATGCATATCAGCTGGAGTTAATGGTTTTAAGAAAATGCTTTAAAGGGACAAAAATGTCAAAATACAGAGTAAATGTGATAAGTGATAAGAATACAACTGACAGTGTACAACATGAAGTTTGTATGAAATAAATTATTCATATTTTAGACATACTATACTGTATGTGGCCGAATTATACAAAGCATTATACGAATTATACGAAGCTGCAAAGGTGCAGAAAACTATTTGAACAAGAACTGTTTCATTTGTCAAAGCTTTGCCACTTTACAGAGGCCCAGATGAAATTGCATTATTCTTTTCTTTTGCATCTTCTATCAAAGGTCATTTGCCCGTTAGAACACAATGTTATTGCTTTTGATGGCAATAATAAAGTAAAATAATTTGCTAAACCACCCTCTACTATTCAGTATCAGTATCAAGACTTGAATATATGATGATGACATTGAATAAATTTTTTGGAGGTGGTTCATTAAAATGGAATTATAGTAGTGAGACTGTGGGTTCTGTGGGTATAATCAGTTTAGTGTGAATGTAAGACATGCTGTTATGAGTTCAGTATATCCCAGTAAAATCAATTCATTCAGTGTCTGTGGAGCATATTTTATATCTCAAAACTGAGCCGTAAAATATGATGTACTATTTTATTTTAGGGCAGATCTCCCCTTTATGGTAACACAACTCTCCCCTGTTGCTGTGTTGCAGGAAGACTCAGATCCTTTGTCGCCGTTGCCCTCTAGTGGCCAGAAAGTGAGCTACCAGACAGACCCTCGACCTCACTTTGGCGTAGCTTGGTCCTCCCACTCCACATGTCGCCCTCTGTGGGGCAGCGAGGGGCCCTGCTGGGGGCAAAGAAACCAGGAAATGCCCGATCAGACGCACACCTGCCCCCACTGCCATCTGGGCCTGCCCCCTGACACACTGCGTTGGCATGAGGTTGGCACAGACACTTGTAAACACTCACAGGCATAAATAGAGACACACGAGCTCACAGTTTCCACCAAACATACCACAGCTTATGTCACTCTGTTTACTAGAGACCCTCTGACTGTTTTCTTTCTGCCTGTACAGGCTAAGTGTCTACTGTTTGAAGGGCTGAAGACCTCGAAGAAATAAAAGGAGTCATCATCAGAGAACAATGTTGTTTGTACTTTTTAAAAAAATGATGCTGTCTACTCTCTATTAAGGTTCTCAGGAAATACTTTGCACCTAAATGTTGTGTGCAATATCTGTTTCTGCTAGTAAACAACTGTCCGTTTACACCTAAGCTTAGCCATGTTCAGTCCTCATTTCATTTGGAGTTTATGTTTACTTTCTGTGGTATTTTTTGATGTGTTGATACAAATAAATTGCATGTGTACAAAACCAGTCTGTCTTTTTAAATATGAAATGAAATACTCTTTCTCTCCATTGAAAGTGAAGTTTTTCTTTCTTTTATTCTATACACTTACAACCTTATAAGTTGTAACTAATGTCTTTATTAATTGTTAATAAGTCATTTATAAAGGTTTTATCGATTAATTATGAGCCATTATAAAAATCATTTGGGGTTGCCATGCTGAGAAAACCCCCTTTGGCAGGTGTTCATCTGTTCTTTTTGGTAAAAATGCAGCTGCACATGTTGGTGATCCAATAATAAATTTTGTCTGCAGTTATAAACATTAATGAGTTAATGAGTGTTAATAAGTTCTTTATCTCACACTTGTCTCTCTTCAACTTGATGATGACTAGTTTGTTTTTATTCTATTCTACTTCCCTGTTTCTTATTTCATTTATTAATATTGTCCCAGTATCCCTTCTCATCCCCTCCATTCTTTTGTGTTGTTTTGTTTTTATTACTTCCTGTTTGTTTTTTTGTTGTATATTGTCCTCGTAGGTGTACAGCATGACCCGTGATGTGGTCCGGGCAGGTGCGGAGGGGAGGGTTGCTAGGGAACATTGAATCCTTTTAAGTTTGGACTTTGTGTTTGTTACCTCTGCTTTTCTGGGAGCTACCCTTTGCTTCCTATTTATTCGAAAAAATATTGTACAGGTCCACTCTCTTATTTGATTTGGTACTGACCTGGGTATGCCTGTGCAAAACCAATAAAACGGAAGAAAAATAAATAAGCAAATAAAAAAACAACACTTTTCTAAAGGGACTTTTCACAATCTGGCAACCCAAACGTTGTTCTTATTAATGACTTATAAATCATTAGTATAATGCAGTGCTTATTAACTATTAGTAAAGCCAGTAAGTTCAACTTATTAACCCTTTATAAAGGGTGCCTTATGAGAAAGTGGTACCAATTGTTTTTTATGTGTACATTAATTCTTTGTGTGTTTTTATGTTTGGAAACCTTTGCCTTGAATATCATCATATATTATATCAATTCAATTCAAATAAAGTATTTTGATTTGAACTGAATGTGGAACTGAACTGAGAATGGAGTCCTTGTGATGCCACAATAGAACCCAATAGAACATTCTGAGGTTCTTCCACAGTGTCCCATTCACTTGTGCACTGCTTGCAGCTTCAGGTAATCTCTTTTTTTTTAACATTTCCCACACTTTTTTCTAAATCTAAAGTGAGACAACTGTATTTACTGACAGCCACAGTGATAACACAAGCTGCAGCAATCACTGGAAATCCCTCTTGAAATCCAATACTTAACCATACTCTCTTTAGAGAAAGTCTGCAGCTCTGGGATTATACAAACAAAAATGGATGAGGAGTTGCAAAACAGAGAAGACAGCACTTGGGAGGAAGGTGGTGAAGATGAGGACTGTGAAGAAGAGATGGAAGAAGACAACTCGGATCTCAGTGATGAAGGTCCTGAGTGTAGCTCAGGGAGGGCGAGCGGTTGGGGGTCACTTCCTGATGTGTGCTTGAGGCATGTGTTCGGGTTTCTTCCTGACCGTGATCGCAGTAGCGCAAACCTGGTTTGTCATCACTGGCACAATGTCATGCGCTCTCCTTCTCTCTGGCGCTACCGCTTCTTTCACTTCAGTGGTCGGCTGTCCAAATACAGGCAGTCTGAATACTGCTCTGCCGTGGCCTACGCCCGCAGTATGGGAGTCTACCTGGAGAGGCTGGAGGTGTGTGTGTGTCCTCCACGCAGGTCCTTGGTAGCCCGGCGACTGGAGCAAGCCATCAATGGGCTGTTGTCTGAGCTTATCAGGTAAAGGAGTGAGTTTCCTGAAGGCTCGTCTAAACCAAATCTTGGTTTTACACACCTCAGCACTCTGACAACTCCTCAAATTGAACATTATTTTGTCTCCACAGAGTAAAGGCCCCACTGCGGTCCCTTTCCCTCGTAAGGCTGGAGATGGACCGGACCTCCTGGTCTTCAGGGCTCAGGAACTCTTTAGTAAACTGCCTGATTCTCTTCCTCCGCAAAGGATCCTCAAAGATCACCTCTGTTTGTCTGAACGGGATGCGAAACTGCATGCATCATGTGAGTACAACATCAGACCAAAGATAATGTATCAGCAGGTATGTCACCGCCATGGGTACTTCAAGTCAGATCTCATCAGCTGAGGCCTGGGACTAGAGGTGTTCAGGATGTGAGTGAATGAACACTGAATCCCCAAGCTGAACCGAGTGTACTGAATCATCAGTGTCACTGTCCGAATCAGCTTTTTGCAGTGGAGACCCCCTCACTGGTGACTGACAGTGCCATCGACAGCTCTTTCATTATTTACAGTTACATTCTGGAGAAAAGCTCAAATCCACAGAAACAATCAAGGTGCAATAACAACCGTGTTGCAGACAAGTTGTTGCTGAGCTATTAACCTTATAAATAGTGTTTGTAAAGGCCTAGATTTGTGCTGTTTGAATCAGCAACAGACTGAACGTATTCGAAACCAAGACTGAACTCAAGACAGTCAAGCAGCGAAACGTCAACAGTCTTCTGAATGATGTAACAATCACTTCAGATCCCAAAAGTCTCAATACTGTAAGGCCCCGAAGTCCTGCAAAATGTTTTTGTTTTTAATCTTGTAAGCAAAACATAAGAACTCACGGAGACTTACGGGGGAAATTATTATCTTGTGCATACAAGATACAGTAATATAATTTTTTAGGACTTCGGGGGTTTGTAATATGGTGATTGCTGGGTGTAAAAAAGCAAACAAACAAATCTTATAAGTGAACTGAACCAAAGGATTTGAATCAGCAAAGTGATTCGTAATTTCCACTCCTACTTAGTAATGCTCAATGCCTGCCTTAGTTCCTTTACAGTGAATATCATATATTGATTGCAGTTTTAAAAAAAAAGTAACTGTTTCCAATTCCTGACCATTTAACCTTTAGGGTCTGGAGCTGCTTTCTGCCCTGTCACATTCTCAGCGGCGCCACTACCCCCGGTGCTACATCTCGTCTTTGGACTTGAGGGGATTCTTTTCTGGTGCCGTGGACGTCCACCTTAACTCCAGTGTCCCCCGCGACCTGTGCCACCTGCAAGGCCTCACCGACCTGAGCCTGAGTTACTCCTGTCTGTCGGATGAGCTGCTAACGGCTCTCCAGCACAGACAGCGAGGGTCGAGGCGCCACTCCAGTAGAGACGGGAACACCTTGCAAAGATTTTCACTACACTGCACTTTGAATGAGCCCCATCGACAGGTAAGCAAGAAAAAAGAGATTACATTACTTGCTGAATTGCCAAGTGGGGATATAACAGCCAAAGGGAAAGTGGACTATCCCCAGTGAAAACTGCTTAACTGCTTACGTAGATGGCTTGAGTGTGATGGCACTGAAGGCCATCATTGAAAAATCATAGATAAGGACAAACATACACACCAGCAAAGTCTGGGTGGTGTTTTGTGTGGCAAAAAGTGAAGAAAAAATAAAATATCACTGGTGAAAATGAAACCCCCTCAGGTTTCCTTTGTTCATTTCTGTCTCTGCTTCATCTTCTCTGTCAAGCTGGTGTGTGGTGGCTCATGGGCAACTTTGGCATCAAGCTGCCCGGACCTGAAAGTCAAGCTTACGGTGGACCAAGTCATCAACACTAACTGGCTTGCAAGGATGCTGCTGCCTGAGATTCCCCTGACAGAATACACCATGACAGCTTTCTATGCCCCCGATGAAGACTGGAGTGCCAAGCCTGTCCTCTGTGACATGCTACCTCGGTACAGACGCAGTCTGCAGGTCAGGTTGCTGAACAGGCAGCATTACAGAGTACACAGTGTAGAGAAATGGTGTCAAACCAAATGCTCGCCCAGAAACATTATGTGAAATACATCAATTCAGGCCATTTTGGTGTGATTTGCTGAGGTTTGGAGATAAAAAGTTAGTAGTCATGTCATTACATCTGAGAAGAGATAATAATCTTTGGCAGTGTTGGTCTGTCTGTCCACCACATTGGTCCAGACTGAAATATCTCAACTATCGGATGGATTGCCATGAAATTTCAAACAGACCTTCATGATCACCAGAGTATGAATCCTACTGACTTTGGGGATCCCCTGACTTTTCCTCTAGTGTCACCAGCAGGTCAAAGTTTGCATTTATCCTGTTAAAATATCTACTGGATAGTTTTGAGGGAAATGTCTCAACAAATATTGGATGGATTTCCATGAAATTTGGTACACAAATTCATGCCCCCCTCAGAATTAATCGTAATAACTTTGATGACCCCCCCTGACTTTTTGTCCAATACTTTGGTTTAGGACCAAATATCTTACCAAAACTAATGACAATCCCTTCAGCCTCAGCTGTACTTTGTGTTTATTGCCAGTTAATGAATGTTAGTACGCTTAGCATCAGCATGTTAGCGTTGTCATTGTGAGCATGTTAGCATGCTGATGTTAGCATTTAGCTCAAGGCCTAGGTACAGCCCCACAGAGCTGCTGTGAATTCTTAGTTTAAATGTCACTGTTTCGTTAAACCAAACCAAATTCCACTGACCACATTTTTAACATGAAATTTGATTCTTGACCTTGGAAGTAGTAGCTTTTTCCAGAGCCTTTAAGCGCGTCTCAGCAGGTCAGTGAGATGCGGTTGAAAGCTCTGAAAAAAGCTAGTAAGTGGACCTGGAGTTAATGTTTTTGTCAAACATTTTTTGGGTTATGTACTGCCAAATCTCTGGAAAATTACACATACTATCTGGTTGGGACTGATTAAAAAATAAACATGGTACAATATCCACAATTATGGGTCTTTAATTATGGGACAGCATGTTTACTGTTGCCTTAACTGGATTCAACAAATGTGTTTTGCCACTGGTTGCTATCTGTGTTGTAAATGGAGGGGTCTATACATTTTGAGGTAGTTAAAGTCAATTACAAATCATGTTTGGGGCAAAGAACATGGCAAGAAATAGTCCTATGGTGAAGAACCAAATGAATTTCAATCCAGTTAGTACATTAAAATGATGTGAATGTGCTGTGGGTAACCTTTATCTTACCTGTCTGTAGTATCTGACCCTGGACCTGAGCAACTGCAGTGAATCACTGGATGAGGAGCTGCTGGAGCTGGTTCAGGTGTGTGAGCATCTGGAGCAGCTGAGAGTCTGGGCTTTCTTGGAAATCAGGACTGTGGAGAGGCTGCTGCACATCAGACTGACACAAAGGAGCTTACTCAACAAGATCAGAGTGAGAAAAAAAGATCAATACTGCCTGCATCTGCACATGTACTGATATGTGCATACGCATCATGATAATGTCGATCATTGTGTCCTCCAGGTGAGAATCTACTCAGTAAATGACAACACAGAAGAGCAGGAAGACCAGCTGGAGGAAATATTGAATTCCTACCTGCATCTCCCTCCTGAACTGGAGTTTTACGCCATAATCTACCCCTTTGTATGATGACTGAACACATGCAAAGGTGCTTGTAGACAAGCTGACAGGCGCACAGCAAAAAAATAAATAAAAAGAATGAAGCATGAAATTAATCTGTTTTACAAATCAATTAACCATATGAACTATAATTGGTCATTTTAGTTTGGAGTTTTGACACTGACTGACTCTCTCTATTTCTGTCTATGTTTTTCTCCGTGGGGGTGGGGGTTGTGGGTGTGTGTGGAAACACTGACCTAGTTTCATTGTAAAGGGTGATCGGGGGTGGCGGTGTGTGTGTGTGTGTGTGCTCTGGCATGGCGAGAGCACTATTTAAGGGAATAGGGATTAAGAGGCAACAGCAATATACCAAACTCTTGATGACATGGCTCATGACACACCACCAAGGGAGTAAAGGCTATTGTATGGGTTTTAATCTTATTCATTTGATTTCTCCTAATTATTATTAATATTATTATTACAATATTCTATGGCTCTGAGAGTACAAGTATTAGTGTAAATCTCTGTATTATAATACCTCAGTATCCCTCCATTATACTTAAACACACACATTATACATACCTCTGCAAACTTGCATACATATTTAATGTACAGTTAATTTTAATCTATGCAATTCCAATGCAGCACATTGCCATACCAGTTTATGGCACTATCTCCTTGACTTGCACTACTAATGTACAGTCTATCTATCTGTCTATCTATCTATCTATTCTAACTTGTGTAGTAATGTTAATTCACCCTTTATAGACTGATATAAACCTTTATTAGTTAATGCACATTATAGACAGAAAAATATTATATAATATTGGTCAATACTGATGGATTATCATGGCAGTTGTCAGTCTGACTACAAATTAGCCTCGGCACATCCGTAAAACAGCATCCTGCACGCTATTGGTCGTCAAAAGTCATGCATGGTCACGTGACATGAGTAATGGCATTAGGCCGCGTGGCGAGCCAATGGCCTGCCCCATCACCTGACCGCTATTTGAATATTGATGCTCCCTCGGCCGTCACATCGGTGCGCCTCCCCGTGTTGTTGTTGTGTGACATTGTCTGAGTGGGATCATCGCCACGGTGGGAGATTTTTTACTTTATTTTATAGAACAGCCCCGACGACCGACATGTCCTCGCTGCTGAAGCCGTTTTCGGTGTGTGAAGGGCCGTGCGAGAGCTGCGGTGTCAGGAGAGGATGCCCGAGCTCAGCTCCCCATCAGCAGCCTCCATCCCGGCGTCTGGCCGCCGCTGCCGCCGCCGCTGCGGGGATGGGCTCTCTGCCGGCCCACCAGCAGTCGTACGCGGCGAGGAGAAACCTGGCGGCTGCTGCGGTCGGAGGGAGGAAAATCACGCATCCAGGAAAGGCCATCCTTGCAGGTTGATTTTCATCTTGCACATTTCCCCCCTCATAGCCGCCTATTGCTTCATGCACAGCACAGCCTAATCTCAATCTGTCGCCCATCAAGGCTATCCATGCAGAACTGGGTCAGCCAGCGGTGATGCTACAGCTCTGCATGATGCAGCTGCATGTATTTGTGTCTTTTCTGCATTTATTCATCGTTGTGCTCACATTTTATTCCTTTGAATTAATCTAAAATCATCTATAAAGATACTGAAAGGTTTATGCAGCCTATTGAATAGAAGCAGGTCCACATTCAGTAGCCCTCAGCTCTTCTTTCCAGCTCACTACAGGCACTGCTGTGTAATCACATCACATTAGCATTTCATTAAAACACAAACATACGTCAGGGATGATCTAGCATCAGCACCACTCTGCAGTTAATCCACCTCACCTTTTGTTTTTTGTTTTTTTACACTGGAGTAGAAGAAATAGAAGTTCCTCCCTCTCTCAGAACATTCAAGAACATTTCTGCACAGTGAGTCAACAAATCCCGACAGCAGTGTTTCTCTCCCTCTCGCTCAGGTGGCATCGCAGGAGGAATCGAGATCTGTATCACCTTCCCCACAGAGTATGTCAAGACCCAGCTGCAGCTAGATGAGAGAGCCAACCCGCCACGATACAGAGGGATCGGTAGGTCACTGGGACATGTATGACTGCTGACTGACTGCAGCTTTGTGTGCCAGACTCCTGCTGGGTTACTCACTCCTGGATGCTCTTGTGTGTGTGTGCGTGTGTGTGCAGGTGACTGTGTGAAGTTGACCGTGCAGGATCACGGGCTCAGAGGGTTGTATCGAGGCCTCAGCTCCTTGCTCTATGGATCAATACCCAAGTCTGCAGTGAGGTGACGATGCACACATGATATACAGTATCTTTTACTTTACAGATGTTATATAAAAGTACACTTTTTAGCCTGAGAAACAGAGTGGAGCTGCAACAGAAAAGCACAGATGAATCACAGATGGGCAGGGTTGTAAACCTGAAATTAATTAACATGTGACTGATGTCAAAGCAGTGATACAGCATTTCTTGGTACTTAAAGGCAGCCAAATTTGTTGGGCTGCAACTGATGATTATTTTCACTATCAATTAATCTGCAGATTAGAGATCTTCTCAAAGTATTGACTAATAGTTTGGGCTATAAAATGTCAGAAAACAGTGAAAAATGGCCGTCCAAGAGCTCAAGGTGATCTCATCAAATGTCTTGTGAGGATGTTAAGACAAGGAAAAACAGCTAAGTCTCACATTTGATGGACTGGAGCCATCGAATGTTTTATATTTTTGTTTGAAATCGATTTAACAATTAATCAGTTAAGACAGTTGCTTAATTTATTAATTTTCTGTCAATCAACTAACCAATTAATAAACTATATTACTGCCGGTTTACTGACGCTACCATTGAGTCAGCTGTTTGGTTTACAGTGGAATCCATCACACTAACATTCCCCCTATTGTTGTTTGTTTTGACCCTTGTTGTTCTTGAATGTATCACCCTCCTGTCTTTCACAGGTTTGGCACGTTCGAGATGCTCAGCAACCCAATGCGAGACGCCACGGGTCGGCTAGACAACACGCGGAGCCTCGTGTGTGGTTTAGGAGCAGGTATAGCGGAGGCCATCCTGGTCGTCTGCCCCATGGAGACACTCAAGGTCGGTGGAGCTGGATGCTATTACGCATTTCTTTTACTGCAGCTTTGTCCACATCTGTTTTTTTTAATCAACAATGGTGTGAATGAACAATGGACTGATGAAGTCCCTCGTCCTCCAGGTGAAGATGATCCATGACCAGTGTTCCCTCAGACCTCGCTACAGAGGCTTCTTTCACGGCGTCAGTGAGATTATCAGAGAGCAGGGTAAGAGTGCAGGATGGTAGAAGTGGCTCTGGTGTTGTTACAAACAGTTACTGGCTGCTTTTTACTGGCTACTGATAACTGAGTCTGTAACTACCAATATGCATACAGTATGTGTGGTTTGTGTTCCATAATGAAACCTAATCTGTTTGACTCATTTAGGTGTGAGGGGAACGTATCAAGGGCTGACAGCGACTGTGCTGAAACAAGGAACCAATCAGGCCATCCGATTCTACGTGATGAACTTGCTGCGCAATTGGTACAAAGGTGAGAAAGCAAAGCAAAATCCAATGTCCCTGTCCTTCTTTGACAAATCCTTTTTTCTGTCCAATTGATTAATGCATGTTCTTCTATTTCCTTCCCTGAATCCGACTTTTGGATTTGGCCTCTAAGGTGACGACCCCAGGCGAGAAATGCACCCAATTGTCACGGCGATGTTTGGAGCGACGGCGGGAGCTGCCAGTGTCTTTGGAAATACACCTCTGGATGTGGTTAAAACTAGGATGCAGGTAGGAAAACGCACCCCGTGATGATTCTGTTACTGTTACCAGGTCTGCCAATTTTTAAGACACTCTTACTTTTTTGTAGGGTTTGGAGGCCCACCGCTACAAAAACACAGTGGACTGTGCCTTCCAGATCTTGAAGCACGAAGGACCACAGGCGTGAGTAACCCTGATCCTGCCCCTTATGCATGCTGTTTAATTTTCTCTATTATAGACAAACCATTTAACCTCATCTCATCTTCTCCTTCGTGCAGCTTCTACAAAGGAACAGTTCCCAGGCTTGGCCGCGTGTGCTTGGACGTGGCCATAGTCTTTGTCATCTATGAGGAGGTGGTCAAACTACTCAACAACGTGTGGAAGACCCAGTAGACCGTCCGGACGGTGACTGAGGTCCAGAGGGAAGCACAGACCAGTGCCTCATGCTACGCACAACTGAACACCTCTATTCTACTTCATACTCTCTCTCTGCATCGCCCTGAGCTGATGACACATCATCTTTACCAGTTTCCACTCTGATACATAAAATAAATGATTCGCAGGATGTATCCTAAACACGGTGATAAAAAAAAGGAGGGAGAGTGGCTGGTCGCACAAAACAGCTCAGTTCAGCATTTTTCTCCTCTTCCTCTCCTGTGGTCAGACTTAGGAATCAAGAGGGATCATTTTATTTTGAAAGAAACAGGAAAAGGCATGAAGTGATGAAATGATGTGTTATTCTGTGCGTCTGACCAAACTTGTAGGCTCAGTTTCTTGAATCGTATTACCAGAAACATGAGTGTATTTAGAGAAGAAACACGCGTATTATTAACCAAAGGTTCAAAGGTTAAAAAAAAAGTAGGTTAAAAAAGGGATGTCTGATGTTTTAGCTTTCTATGACTGTTGTTACTGTACATGTTGTAGAGTGAACACTTTGTACCGAAACCATAAACGTGTCTTTTGATTCACTGAGTACTTACTATACTGAGCGAAGAGCAGAAATGCTATTGGATACAAATGAGCTCGCCGCAGTACTTTAACAATGTCTGTGCAGTACTTCAACACATCTCGGTGTTGTGATCGCTTCCTTGACCGTGCTTGTGGTCTCATCACACTCAAAACATTTGCAGTATTCCCTCGCTAGTGATGAACCTTAGACACCGTTCATTGTGCATTTTTTACGGCTGACAACAGAGTATGGCTGCATGAATCTCGATGTAGCATCTGTACTGTTACACGCCGACAGTGGCTCGCGGGCTTGTTGAGGCTGCAGAGAAAAAAAAACGGTCTGGAGTCGGAACCTCTTCAGATTGTTAACAAGTAATCGTTAGCACATATTGTAGGAAACAAATCCATATGTAGCACAATCTTCACATGCAGTCTTAATAGTAGGAGATGAGAGTCGGTTTGTTAATAGAAGTTTGGGAGCTCTTTGTTGCCGTTCTGGGAAAATCAGGGGCATAGGACTGGGGGGATAAAGGGGACTGAGTATACAGGGCCCTCATGTGAGGAGGGCCCATAAAGATACTAGAATGAATAGCCGTGAATGCTGGGAGGGGCCCGTAGAGAATGCCTATGTACAGGGTCCAGAATTTTGTGCTATGCCCCTGAGGATAATTACTGCATTTTCAACATCAGACAAGTTCCCGAGGTGTTCAGCAGGTGGTTCAGTTCTCTGCAGCTGCATGCGAAGGCTTTATTTGGGAATACTTCACCAGTAATGCTTTGTTCAGACCCTCAGTTGGGCTGCTGTTTCCGCGCAGGTGCGGCCTGAAATACAAAAGCGAATTCACTTCTACTCAAGATGAGATGACAACGTGTAAACCTGTCCCGACTATGTAAGCCATATGACTTCAATGCGCTTGAGCCTTCTGTGGTTTTCTCGTGCTTATTGATTCACTCATCAAACTGTCCTCTAGTCAGATATTATGTCACTTTAATATTCTTTGTTTACCTCAAGCTAACCTGCTTCATAAGCTTTTTGTACGCTAACTGGTGAAATAGTTAATTAGCCACCTTTGGATGCACTCACTCTCGTCTGATATAGTGTTTACATACATGTTGAACGACATCGCGGGGATAATAGATACATCAGAGGCTCGATAACTTGAGGCTTGGTCTTGATCGACCTAGTTGCACCACACAGCCTTGCACAGAAGCCTTTTACTCCTCTTTGCCAAACTACTTCTGTAGAATCTAATGTAATATCCCTGATAGGAGCAAATCTTTACTACACCTTAAACCCAGAGCAACAGAATATTGTTTAATCTCTATGTCTCTATGATTTTGTTATGTATAGATTCTTCATGTGTTTATGCTTTGCTGCTTTTCATAAACAGGCCAGCAGCATGTGCACCTCATACAGCATATCAGATCCAGTGCGATCGTTCACCTGTCAGAAGGTTCTGTTGGGCAGATTGAAGGATTTATTCCTGTTGATGAAAAACTGAAATATGTTGGTATGACATCAAACAAATGGTGTTAAAAAACATCAGTGCTCGAGTATGATTTACACGATCAGATGTGGAAACCCCTGAAGAAACATATTTAGACATAACATGGTTTCACTGGTTTCAATAAACTTGTGATTGATAAACCTGATGTGTGCGACTCTGGAAATGTGTGTTAGGACATCATCAATAAAATCAACCATAATATACTCAGATGTAAATACTGTAGTATCTCAATAAGGGACTACTTTTATTTCTACCCCATCCACAGGAAATATGATGAAGCAAAAACCCAGTTTATATTCTTTACAACTGTGATGCCTCACTGAAGTGGCACCCCTCCTGTAAGGGGGATGGAAAGAGAAGCGCTGCAGCCAATGTCAAGGAACGTACAGAGTTTAATAAGCCACATTGTCAACTGATTTTTAACTGGATAAACAGGTTTTTGAAAAATATTCCAGTCATATTCACGTAAAAAAAAAAAAGGTAAAAGTTGTGATGTAAATATTTATTCATATTAAATATTCACAAAGCCAGTTGAATACAGAAAATAAAACCGGTTACTCTAACTGGAATGGTGAATCTGGTTTTTGCTCAGCGGGCTGAGAATCACAGTGTTTGGAGCTGGTGACACTTGGCTTCACCGCAGCGGAGGAAGAAATCAGCAGGCTGAGGCTTTGCCGATTGCAGGACAGAAGAGATTAAAGGCTGAAGGAGCAGGGCGAGCGCGGTCAGCATTAACATCACAGAGGAAGGTATTAGCGCTCCCACCTGTTGCCCCGCCAGTCCACCTGTCACCTACAGTATATAGTTCACCTACTGACGCTCAAGGTACATTAGCTTTCCTTATGTGCTGGTTAAATCCATCATTTCATGTCTTTAGAATATATTCTGTATTCATAAAGTTTTAGGTTCTGTATTTATTTTTAAATACACAGCCTTGTTTGTGGTTTCTGCATATAGGCGTGGCACTATAATAAGGCTTTAAACTTATTTACATGTCAGAGCCCCTGATGTGTACAAAACAATATGTACATGAATGGAAACTCTTTCACGTTCAAATTTTAGATGCTAACACTGACGTACATTTTACAGTGTAGCTTCTACTTGCAATGATCTCAATGGATGGAGGTTCTGATGATTATAAACTCTCATTTTGCACTCAGCTAAACACCTTCACAGAGTTACATCGTTAATGTTCCCACATGGGTGGAGAGGGCATTTGCATCATGGCTAGACTTGAGTTCCTTGACATGATGCCATTGTGGACAGACAGTGTAATAATGGGGGATTAGGGACAGTCTAGCCACCCTTGCTCCAGCTGTCAGGCTTCTTGACAGTAGAAGATGTGAAATCCTGGGCCAAAGTTAGTAATGTGGCTATCTCCTCCATCTGGAAACACAACACAAGGACAAAGGGTTAGGCGTGAGGAAACACTGGTTTTTAACTTCTTCTAACCGCTTCTTGGCATCTCACTCACATTCTGAGACATTTGTCTTTCCCGCCACTGGCCACTCTTTGTCCATCAGGACTCCAGTCCACTGCATAAACCTTCACACACAAAAAAACAAGGCAATTAGGACAAAAAACAAAACAAAACAATGAACGCGCAACCAGCAGGAAGCAGCACTCTTCCTTCCCTCACCTCATCAGCGTGACCAGGTAGGTCCATGTTGAGCTTCCCAGTCTTGATGTCCCAAACTTTAAGCGTGCTGTCGCTGCTGCCGCTGACTAGCAGCCTGCTGTCTGCCGACCACGCCACTTGATACACAGATGCCACGTGGCCACGCAGGGACATCAGGTACCTTTGGGCAAGTGGACAAGCAGGCCAAGACATAAATGACACACTCACACAGGAATCTTAGGCCTGCAACACCATCACCTGGACAACAGCAGTATTACACACAGATTCATTTCAGATGCTTTCTTACTTTCCAGTGCGTCCATCCCAGATTTTAATGGACTTATCGAATGAGGCAGACGCGAGGAGCCTGGTGTCCGGGGAGAAGAGCACTTCATTGACCAGAGCGCTGTGGCCGGTCATCCTGGCCAGAGGCTTCTTGTCTTCTGCAGGGTTCCACAGGAACAAGGTGAAATCATCTGAGCCAGACACCAAGCGCTCTGGAGCCGGACCCTGCAGCACGAAAACAGGAGTAAAGGTGCTGATACAAGGGCCGTACAGACTCAAACACATCAGTACAGATGACAAACAGTACTTACCCTAACTTTATTATATCTCTGCAAAGCTTTCTCCTTCAGCTCTTCCACTGGGGGAAAGAAAAAGCTTGTTAACAAGCTCAAAAACGTCCTCTTGCAAACAGAAACCAGAAGTAGCAAATGTTCCCACTGGCATTGTATCCCAAAAGAAAGTTACATGATCCTTACATGATCCAGTGAGGTCCTGGGGGTTGACAGTGGCAGTTGCAGGTTCAAAAGCTCCAGTGCGCAGGACGTAGTCTGTACTGAGAGCCAGGGTGTTCACCCAGTGGGCGTGACCCTGCAGAGTCCTGCACTGGACACCCTATACCCACAAATAGATACACACACATTAAGTCTTGCTTTGATACTTTCTTGTGGTGATCAACATTTAATACGTTTGTTAGCCACACACACACACACACTTACATCTTTGGCTCTCCAGACTTTGACCGTTCTGTCCTGGGAAGAAGTGTAGAGAAGTCCATCTCCGCCCCACTTCACACAGGTGACTGACTGAGTGTGTCCAGTCAGGATCTTCTCACAGCGTCCCAACACAGTGTCCCATATACGTATTGATCCGTCCTTAGAGCTACTGGCTAAGTACCGGCACTCTGGGTTACTGAAAGGGAGGAGGGAGGGGCGGATTGGAGAAATAGGAAATCAGGACAGAATGCTTAAAACAATGTTTCCCCAATTCAAAATCAAGTATATACCACAGGAAGCCGAAGTCATGACGTCAGGTCTTGGTTAGTTTCTATTCCACTAGCTTCTGTAACTCAATGCAATCTCTCATTCAGCATTTCTTTCATTGGTTTTTCTGAATACTGTCCATATTTTGAGACAAATCAGCATCCACTACAGCCCTTGCTATTACAAGGTGAATTTTTGACAATTTTACCTGCTGCATCTGAATGGGATTTTAGATCAGCAGTAAAATAATAGGCATGATGAACTCAGCACTCACAGATGGAGAGGTTCCCAGCAGAGCCAAGTGATCCACTTGGTGTGTCCTGTCAGAGTCTTCCCCATCTGTGTGCCCGTCACTGGATCCCACAGACATATCTACAGGAACAGCACCGCAAAATATGAACACATCATGTTCATGGGATACGTCTTAAAAATACAGATCAGACATGTGACAGTGTGTTGGAAGCTCACCTGACTGTTCTTGCACCCTGAAGCCAGCTTCTTGCCATCAGGTGACCAGGCGATGGTCAGCACCCAATGTGCGTGTCCTTAAATAAAGTAGAATAATGGTGTCTAAAAACATAAATGAATCATTTGGTATCTTGATGTGTAGCAGATCATGCTGCCCTATAGAAGCGACTCTATACCTCTGGCAGTGTGGTGAGGCGTCTCAGTCGTCAAGTCCCAAAATCGCACTGTGGTATCACCTGAACCGCTGGCCAGATATCTGGAACAAACAACAGATATGTCTAAATCTACCCAGGGGTGTGTCTTCAGAACATGATTTACAGTTTCATCCCCTCTTATTGTTGTTATATCAGAGTCACTCACTTGCCGGTGGGGCTGAAAGCAGTTGAAATGACAGCTTCCGTGTGTCCCTGTAGCGTGCTGGTACAGCGGGCCACAGCTCGAACCCTGAACACGGCCTGAGGCTGGTACACCACTGGCAGAACTTGCTCTGTCTCGACACCAAGGGCCTTCACACAGGACGCCAGACTGGACACCACCTCAGCCTCTCCTCGCACAAAAAACGCCAGTGGCACTGGCTCCTCCTACAGTGGATAACAGCAAAAAACAAGATGTATTCAATGGGTTTTAAATTTCAGCTTTATATAACTTAAATAACGGTCTCTAAGAAGGGCTAAAACAGAAACCAATGTGTGAGGTCTTTGAGAGATGATCTCTCTGTAGGATATTTAAGTGTTTGTTAAATTGGGATGCAAGACTACAGTAAGTGATGTTGCCATTGTAGCAACAATACTAACCTTTACACTCTGAAACACTGAGACACACATTTTAATATAAAAGTGAGTAGTGCATATGAGTTATATAATGCCAGCTGGTCACCTTCTGTAGCAGTGCATTGCAGACGAGCTGCAGTTTGTCTGGGGTGATGTCCAGAGGCACATCGAAAGGTGAACCCAGAACCTCCCCATCCTCGTCCTGAAACTGGATCAACAGCCGCTCCACGTCCTCACTCGTCATCTTCTGTTAGGTTTGGATCCAAATCTAACAATAAGATGTCTTAACATAGATGGAGGTATTTAACACATATGTTATACTTATTCAATTACATGCTACAAATATATAACGTCAGAAAAATTCCTATAGGCAATTGTTACTAATGTTTAGTTTCCACTTTGTGTTTAGGAGATATTTGAATGTCACTTCCCTGATGTAAAATATAAACTTATTTTTGCTAAAAGGACACATCTAGCAAGTGGATATATCATGTTTTAAAGGTTGTTTTTAAACGGGCTCTTGGATGCTGCACCACTTAAAGCCCAAACCATGACGTTGTATGGGCATCAAAGTAGATTTTGCAGAGTTTTGCAGTATTTCCTATTAAGTGAACATAGTAACTACGAGGTATTGTCAATTCTCTATTTTGTCATGAAGGCAACATTATAGCTAGCTAAACTACTTCACAAAATGTCCTTTACGTTAACTCACTAACGTTAATTTAGAGAACAATTTAGCAACACGTTGTGGAGCAATGTTTAACATTGTTATAATAAAGATTTGGACCATACTGTACCACCTGAAATGGACTGTTTAGCGGTTTGCGTTTAGCTAGCCTATGTCAACCACAGCCTATGATGTCAACCAGTAAAGCTAACTCCGCTAGCCTGCTGTTAGCCAGCATTTTGGACACCTAAATCGTTTTTAGCAGCGATCGCAGGTCAGTAAGATAACCGCCACTTGTTTACACAACTGTGTCCAGTTTTATATGACATTAGATTGGCACATACATGTGCTAAAACTTTACCTTTAGCGAGGTGGCGATGTGTTAAAACTCCCCACGTGTGTAATCACCGAAGAGTCTTTGAAGGTAAGATACTCCCAGAAGTCGGAGTTGTCATGTCAGTGAACCGATTCGCGCAATGAATTATGGGAGAGTAATGTGGTAAGTTGTTTCCTTTCTTGGATTTCTGTACGACTTTACGCATCTTCACTTTTATTATATTTCTGTGAGTTCTCTGCTCGATGTTTCTAAAATTAGGGTTATTATTGAATTAGACACATTAGTGTTTAATCGAAATGATAACAATAAAAAACAACAACAACAATGAAAATGATGATATTAATAATAATAGTAATCGTTTTTTTAAAATTATTAAATAATATACACACACACCATTATTACTATCAAAATAGGACCACAAAGTCAGACCTGCCTATCTCTTCCCATATGAAACTGACATATTTTGGTCTCCCTGTTAACAGTATTACCTATTCCAAGTGTAGCAGCATGCATGGTAAAATAAAATGGTAAATGAATGAATATGATCTGCATTTACAATAAATTTCTTTAAATTAGAGGCTAGTCGAAAACCACGTCCCCCCATGTTTTTTCTTTTCTTTTCTTTTTTATGTCATATTAGTGTAATATGTCATATTATGATGTCATAATATAGTGTGATTTGTCAGAGAATAGTACGAAGTCATAAAATAGTGTGATGTCGTAGTACAGTGTAATATGTCATAGTATAGTGTGATGTCATAAGATAGTGTGATTTCATAGTATACTATGATATGCCATAGAATAGTGTGATGTGATAGAATAATGTGATGTCATAGTATAGTTTGATGTCATAGTATAATGTGACCTGTCATAGAATAATATGATGTCATAGTACAGTGTATACTATGATATATCATAGTATAGTTTGGTGTGTCATAGAATAATGTAATGTCATAGTGTAGTGTGACGTCATGGTATAGTGTAAGATGGTATAGTGTGATATCATAGTATATTGTGACATGTCACAGTATAATGTAATACGTCATAGAATAGTGTGATGTGTCATAGAATGGTGTAATGTGATACAATAGTGTGAT
>NTHP01000534.1:577294-595287 GCA_003416845.1 Oplegnathus fasciatus
ATGTCATAGTACAGTGTATACTATATGTCATAGTATAGTTTGATGTGTCATAGAATAATGTGATGTCATAGTATATTGTGATATGTTACAGTATAGTGCAATATGCCATAGTATAGTGTGATATGTAATAGTATAGTGTCATGTGTCATAGAATAGTGTGACATCATAGTATGCTACTACTTTCTAGAAATTTGACTTTGTGTGGTGTTGCCACAAAATAAAAAGCTGAGTTACAGGCTACAAGCCTGAATTATTGGTCATTTACCTTACCTTACCATATCCCACTGATTAGTCATTAACCTTGGAGGTGAAAACATGGTGTATTATTTTCATGAGTACAACCACAAATGAATTACTTCTTATGTAATTTGTAAATGAACTATCACAGTCAGCTGCTAATTTCCAGTTTTAATTAGACCTTAAACATTTTGGGGGGTTTGACATTTCTTTGACAACAATCATAATTTTGCATTGGAATAGAAAAGGCTTCCTGTATTGCACCAATGTGAGAAACTACAGTGAAGTTTAGAGCAAGACAGATAAACAATTAATTCAAATATTTAAATCCACATAAATTCAAAATATAATCTTATCATGATTCTATTCACTGCCTTAGAGTCTGTCATGATACACATTAGACTTATATTATCGCTTATATATCACAAATATTTGTTATGAAGCAATATATTGACTGTAGAAGTCCACATCAACATCCACATCTAAGAGTAAATGTTCTTGGAGGAATTCATGTGTACATTAAATCTTTCTCCTGTCTCCATCACTCCTTACTAAGACACTTGGGTCCAATAGCAGGTGCAAATAATCCATAGAAAGAATTTTAAAAACTCAATCACCAGATGCATATTTCTGCAATAAGTAGATAAAGTAAAACAGCCTGCATCGACATATAATTTTCTATACAATAGTTCCCTATGATTGGCAGATCTTTCTTACACTTATTGTACAACCCTCTGTACTGGCACTAATGTAGACCAAACCAAAACATAAAAATGTATTTTCAAATACAGTTTGACCAAGGACTGTATTACAGTTGAGAAACCATTTTTGTAGAGAAACTGTTCCAGCAAGAGTGAATCTGACTAAAGGTGAACCCCTTAAAGGCAAAGTTGGAAACAACAAATTGAAGTTTCTAGTCCATGTGATGGCACATTTATTTAATGACTGAGTCAGCTTATCCAGTAAATGATGGGGTTGATCTTGGGGCGTTTGAAAGCCTGAATCAATTCTGTGTGGATTTCCAGGGGAGGGGAATAAGACGTGGCACTGCAGTGAATTTGTTCTTATTTGTTGAGCCCGTTGATGTTCTCAGGCACGAGGCCCTCCATGACAGCACGCTTTGACTCCAGGATCTGCAAACAAAGATGGGATCCTTAAACTAAACAGCCCACTGCCACGCACATCTCCTACTGCAAATATACACCAAATTAGGTACATCTGTACAATCTATTGCAATTCAATACAACTGCTCTGCCATAAATTCTACCTTTACAAAGTTTATAATGTTCAGCTTTTGTTGTCGGAAATGTGTAAATTCAATTATATCTTTATTACTGAGGTCATGATTAAAGGTGGTCTTATTCTGGACTACATCATATTGAAAGTTGTTTCAGTGCTAAAACGCCTCTGTGACAGTGAATTATAGGCATCATAAAAGTAGACTTGGCAGAACAGTTGTGTTGGACTGCATTAGATTGTACAGGTGTACCTGAGTGTATAACATAATGTGATATATCCTCAGATAATACTGATGCTAATGCTGATAAACATGTAATAAGTTTGCATTAAGAGCCTTAGGGGAAGAATCTTATTTCTGTTGCTGATGACAGTTCAGTAAATGTGTGAACATGACCAATCACTAGTAACCAGAGATCCAATATCCCAGTATAATGACTATAATTTACTTTATATCCTTTGTAGTAGTTGTGTTCACAGTACTTTGACAGGTACACATATCTCAAGAAAAACTGTGGTAGTGTCCTGGACTCTCCAGAAAGATCTTAGGATGGAAATTTAATTTTTTTTCAGTGTTAGTCAAGCCCTTTCTTTTATTTCCGGCAGTATCTACAACAGTGGATGTTAATGAGTACAGACTGAAGTGCCTTAAGGTATAAATGACACAATGCTCTTCTAAGTGAACAAATGATAATAAGATACTGACACATTATAAAGTATAACTACAGATGTTATAGGGGCACACTCACCTGGAAGTTAGCACTGAGGCCGATGATGCTTTGCATGTTTGTACTGTAGTAACCCAAAACATACTGTCCACCTAGCAGAGGGATCTCATCCTTATCCACCGATATCTACAACCAAAACACACACACACACACACACACACACACACACACACACACACACACATTAATGAAGCATGCATTCATATAGTGTTGTCCAAACATGATACAGATGCCTCTCTTGCACTTTACCTGTATAACTTCATTTGTCTCTGGCAACTCGTCCTCTCTGACCCAAACAAAGGTTTCATAATCGGATGCACTCTTGAATCCCACCTGCAGGAGAACAACCCCATGAGATCAAATCTGTCTTCTATTATACTGTTTGTTTGTTTTCCCTCTATGTCTGTCCCAGTACCTTGTACAGGCCAATCCAGTCCCATGTGGAGGACATGAAGTCCTCTTGGATGGTGTAGTTAAGAAGTGCATCCTGGTCGGAGCTCCATACACCCACGGGAGATATGTGCACCAGTGGTGTGTCAAAACACTTCCTCAGCTGCGGGAAAGGCAGGAGGAGAGAGAAGGCGCTTTAACAATCTAGAAAAAAACTCTTCATTTATTGGTTGTATTAGATGAAAAGAGGGGCTTATATGCATTGAGCTGCATTCTTAGCGTCCTACAGTGGGTCTGCTCTCACCTCCAGACTGAAGGTTGCAATGACGGGCTTGTGGTCACTGACTCCGTAGCTCATGTCACTAGTGTATTTGTCCTGAGTGACCAGGAGTGGATACTCGTCGAGTCCATCATCAGTAGAAGTTGACGCCTTCTCATCATCGTCCTCTGATGGCGGGGTTTTGGGTTTGATGCGCCAGAGGATCCGATCTGTCCAGGCCGGTTTCCTCTTCTTGCCACTGGGCAAGGCAAAGACAAGTGTTGATACCACAGTTTCCAATTCGAGAACGAGTTGAATGCTCTGTTTCTAATGCTTACCTGATATGTCTCATTTCCATTTGTGTCTATCCCTATCAACCTAACTAACAATTCTTTTCTTTATACAAACATATCGGAAACAATGCTGTTAAAGAACACAAACCAGACACACACACACATGCAGTGCAGAGCTATACCTACAGTGAAGCATGCTGTGGAGAAATGATGTCAGGGGTGGACTAAACCATTTGACATGTATATGCACATTCACTATAAACAGCAACACATACATTATGCAAGAACAAACAGTGGGGTGCTGGGTGCAGGAGGGAGTCTCAGGTCTAATGAATTTGCAGATCATGTCTGCAATACATCAAGATTATTATGTTTACTAAATCCCTCAGTGTCTTGTCATTTCTATCAGTGTCTCCAGTTATTTTGTGATTGTAGGTTATATGTATATAACCGTCAAGATGCCTATTCTCTAGTATGGGGCCCTCTTTTATTGCTACAGGGCCTTATCTGTGGAGACACCCACCTCGGCGGGTCTAGCTCCCTGTACCAGGCCCCCAACCAGACAGAGAGCAGCCCCCAGGTGAGGGAGGTGAGGAGGAAGAAGAGGGTGGTGCTGCAGCGCTGCAGGGGCCTGGGTCTGTACATGGTTAGGGGCAGCGCCACAGTGCTCTTTCTGAGAGAGACACATACATGGTGCTAGAGTCAGGAATGGATATGACTCACAGAAAGAGCCACTCCCAATTATACATCAGGGTTTGCTGCTTCAGCTGCTTTGGGCTCCTGTTTAGTGTCTCTCAGGGGTTACGTTTTGTTTCCTCTAAAGACACGGTGGCAAAAGCTTCGAGGAAAAAGGACAGATAGTGCGGTGACTAAGAAGTAAGGGAATGTGGGGCAAGCAATATAAAAAAACGAGTGTGTCTTACTTAAAACCCAACCATGTCTTCGGAGTGCTGTGCAAAATTCAAATGGAAACAAAAGCCCAGATGAAGTTTGAGAAATGTGTTGAGTCTTTGTGTGTAATATAGTTGTTTGTAGCAGCACATGTTACCTGGTATCATAGGTTTCAGAGTTACGGTCAAACTTGTAGGTGGGTTTAAAATTTAATGGCCCTTCCTCAAATTCCTGCAGGAAAGGTTCCTTGTTCTTCATCATGATGAGCTGCAGGAACATGAAATAAATTAGCGAGTGTGCCTTATTGTGTGTGTGTGTATATACATACGCATGTATACGTGTATCACCTGGTCTTTGTTCCACAGCAAATTAAGGCGTCCGCTGTTGATGGACGAGCGGAGGAAATGCAAGCCGTGGTCTGCGATACGGAAATTCAGGTCGCCAAACCAGAACACCACCCTGTGTGAGAGGGATGGAGCCTCATTTTATCTGCTGTACAGCAACCCTCAGTGCATGTATTTCACAGTGTGTGCATGCCTCTACATGTAGGTGTACTGACTTGTGGTCCAGGACATGTGGGGTGTCAGAGATGTCAAAGTCTTGTGTCTCCAGGATGTACTCAAACTCATCAACACGCTGCAGAGCGTAGTTCATGTGAGCTGCTAGGTGGCAGTTAAGGAAGCACACCATGTGGCCGTAGAAAGAAAAACGCACGGACACTCCTCCTTTGTTACCCTGACACACATAAACAGAGGAGCAGGAATACACTGTAGTATGTAAAGTGAAAGATAAAGTGGATTTCCAAAAACACAAGTTTAAAGTCATATTTTTATCTTTTAGGAATAATAAATACAGAACAATCAAGAGTAAAAATACATTCTTTTTACAAGAAAATTAAATATACCTTTTTTAAAATGAATTAAAAAAAAGTTGACTTTCTTCAGTCAGATGATGTTTTTCCTTTTACTTGGATTATGAATTAGACCATTTGTCTTGCAAGTGTTCGCCCCAGTGTACCGCACCAGTTTTAGAGTTCTTTCTTTGCGATTTCATTCTGTCAAAGCTGTTCCACATACCACTGAACAAACACAATAGGTCTTTCATAATGTGTTTAAACTCTACAGCATCTGATGCCAATGGGATTCCTGGTGTGCAGAGTTTAATGGTGTTGTTGTGTATAAGGTTCAGGGCTAACCCAGAGCTAACCAGTGTGATTTCTTACCCAGTAGCCAAAGATGCCAGTACGAGTGTAGGTGGTCTGGATGTTTCTGATGTAGGGGAGATGAATTTGTTTGGCAAAAACCAGCAGCAGCAAACCCTGCATCCTTATTGATGTGACCTAGATAGAGATGGAGAAAGATTTTATTAATATTTTTTTTATTTAATTTGTTCCCTTTTTTTTTGTTTTTTTCATTTAAAATGTTTTTCCTTTTCTGCTGTAAAGTTTCGTTTAACTGAGTTTCAAATTACACATATGTAATATTATGTACTGCAATTTGTATTATATGAGAATATGTAAATATACAGCTTAAAGAAAATAAGAGATAAATAGATAAAAAATAATAACATCAAATGAAACAAAAAACTACCAGTCTCTGTAAGTACACAGTGTCAAAAAGAAAGAGAGTGTTTGAGGATTTTAGGCAAAGTAGCTTCATAGTTATATAAGTTCGCAGTGGCGTGCAGTAGCCTTCAAGACACTATTATTCATACCAGCTGTTTAGGTACACACATCCACATACACACATAAATATGCAGGACCCAAATGTGTAACTTCTGTTTCCACACAGTACTATTTCACTGTCTCTCCCTCTGCCCTCTCTCACCTTGACGAAGCCTCTGGCTGCCAGTGTGTCCATGAAGACGTGGCTCCAGGAGTCCTCCACCAACAGGTCAGAGATGAACCTCACAGGGGTGGCGTTCACCTCCTGCAGGCTGTCAACACACCAACACAAACGCATGAGAAACACAACACACTGATGTGTGTGGTCTTTTCCTTCTTTTTCTTGCCAAATCATTAAAAGAGACACTTTTATCCTTCAGTCCAATTCCTGGCAAAGTTTTAAATCCCAGTTTCCATGTTGTTATTTCTCACCCGATCACATAGAGGTCTGTGGGGGGCTGGACATCCAGCTGCAGCAAAGAGGTGACGTCTTCAGGGGGCTCCGCTGTGGCCACGTTCCAGGTTACCATGTGCAGCCTGTCAGAGTGTTTGAAAAGTGATGGAAAAGGAGAAAATATTGACAAATATCAGCTGCATTGCTACATTGTCCTTGTTATTGTTGTAAATACACTAGTCTCACAGTTACTGTCTTAATTTTTCTATGGAAATGTATAACATTGGGGTGCAAATGTATTACTACAAGTGATGATACTGGAAAACAAACCATTTTAATCCTAGTCAATTTTAAGTTCTACTTTATTTACATTTTATTGATACTTCTACTTTCATACCTACTTATTCATTTCAGCAACATATAATAGACAATACAGCATTCAGCAGTTTGTTTGTGTCCTCAGACATTGTAAAAATATTACAGTAAAAATACACAAGACATTAATAACACATTTGCTTTTTCAGCATCCACATTTTTTAATCTTTTATGGATAATATGAAACCACTAAGAAGTGTCAAACGGTAAAGAAACCCAGACATGATCCAGATAAATTTTAGAGAACTCAAACACTTCCCGCCTGTGTATCTGTGTAAACTTGTGTGTGTGTGAATGAGCATGTGCACGCGTCAACCTGAATGCGTCTGTGGGAATGAAGCGCCCACAGAGCTGAAACGCTTCGTCCAGCGTGCGGGACACTTCGTCGCTGGCTTCATCGTCAGAGCTCATGTCCTCTATGCAGGTCAGCAGCTGAGACAAGCGCTGGCGGAGGAGCATCTTGGACCTCGACCCCTGAGATGCTGAGCTGCTCATGCTGTCTGAGCGCACGCGTGGACTGTCTGTCAAGGGGTCCATCTTTGGATTTTAGAGTGAAAAAAGGTCTTCCGGGTGTTGGCTTTGTTACCTGTATGTCCTCAAGTTCAGGAAGGATATTTAAGATCACTCAAACAAAAAAGTAAAGATGCTGTCCTGCAAGGGCAAACAAGCAAAATCCAGTAGAAGAAAATGCCTTTGGCTTGATTTCTCCTCAGACTTCTTTGGTTGGTTTGGTTGCAGCCATTTGATGCGAGAGGCCTCCACTCTGCTCAGGCCACTGGAAGTAACATGAACTGATTCCTAGTTAGTCAAACCTCTTCGCATGTGCTTCAGGCAGCTTCTGATTTAGGTCCTCCAAACTGGCCGGGATGAAAAACTCGAAAAGCCCAGGGTGAAGTTTGCCTGCACTGATGCGGTCCTTTCTGTGGCACAGCCCCGTGTGGTCATGCAGCGATGGAGCAACGACTGACAAAGCAGTGGGGTCGACTCAGGAATGTGGGCAAGAATGAGTCAGATTTGGACTCTAATCGCAGGCAGGAGACAGGCGTGTGAACACGTGTGTGTTTGTATATGAGTGTGTAGTCACAGAGAGTAGAAGAGAAGGACTGGAGGCTGATCCTCCATCATTGTGAGTATTGTTGCAAGACTTGAGTAACCCTTAAGATCCCTAAGAGGTTTACCACCAGCGTCCTCTCTATCAGCTGAGTGTGTCGAACAATGCATGTAACCCTGCAATTACAGTCACGCATTAGTGAGGGGACGACAGCACACAATAGCATTAGCTTCTTTTGGCCTCAATCCAGTCTCTCCTCATATAGGTGAAAGGTTATCTTTGTAAACCCGGAGAGAAGTGGGGGGTTAAATGCAGTTTTGTAAGCTCTGACGTTTAAGGTTGATTTTTTTTCAAAGAACAAAAGCTCAAATAATTCTAATTAAGTGTTACAGCACAGTTAATAGTGGACAAATTACGTAATAGACTTGGAAGCACACGATACATGAAGCAATCAGCAACACATTTAGCCTAATACTTAAATGGTTTAAAGATTTCAAAACCATGAATGTGGTATTTTCAACTTTAGATGAAAAGTTCAGTTCCAGAATTAAGTAGCCAGTATTGGAAAATGTGTCTCTCTCTAAAGAAATGGATGAGAAACAGGAAACAGGATGCTGTTTTACAGTTTTACACACTGGCTTCAGTAATTTAGAGATTCTGAACTATATGCATTACAGTAAAACTGATTTTCCCAACATGTGTTTGGTATTTTGGAACACATTTCCTCACATATTTTCTTCAGCAAATTTGCAGAAAATATTTTACCCCTCACACTTATTTTCCCCTTAAACATACGAACGGAAAACAGTCTTTACTTATTGGACCATTGACTCTGATGGACAGAATCATGCCATAGCTGTAATGATTTATAGAAACATGGTGATAATATCAAAATACATTTTATATAGATATTGTGTAGATTGTTGTCATGTAAATAAAGTATTCCAAAAGCAATGGAAATGAATTATATTGCATTATTTGGGGGATTACATAATTGAATCCATTTTGAATAGTACTGTATCTAACTGACTACCACCTTTATATGAGGAAATAATGGCTCTATAATCTATAACTACTCATACTCACTTATGAAATCATTTCTGATTGAGTCACTGGTGGCAGACTTCAAGCAATAAATCATGGCAGAGAGTCAACAGCTTTTTAATTTATGGAGAGCTGTGGGGGACAATACTGTATAAGGAAACATAGGGAGGAAAGAAACAACCACAAGCCCCTTACAAAATACAAAATGCTAATCTTGGGTGCCCCAGTTCTCCTTGCCACTTCATGTAACAGTGTCACATGCAAAGACTTAGGGCACATTCTTTAGCAAGCAGAAGTGTTAAGTGGATAACCGAGGGGGTTCAGCGGTCCAGTGAGAAATGATGAATGGGAGACTATTTAAGTTTCATCACAGAGCCTTGCAAAGACTCAGAAGCAGCAGCCTCAAAGCTACTTATGAAGGTTAGGCAATTCAGACACTGTACTGGAGGGTTATGCCTTCTTTTTCCGGACTCTCTCGGCCTCTACATGCACCCTTTTTCTGCCTAAAGTCTGTGCTTTCTCTCACCTTTCATCACCATTTTCTCTCTCTTGTTCCTTCCTACTCTTCGCCGTTACAAGACCATTAGAGGGCAAAGAAGAAGGAGAAGAAGGAGAAGAAGAACAAGAAGAGGTCTGCATGGGATTCTGATCTTACCTGCATTTGTCTCTCCCACCACTTCGAAATCTTCCAGTGCTCATTTTCTCCCCTGTAGGCACACAGAAACACATACAACAAAGTGTGAACAAAGAGGAAACACACATACCAGGATAAAATGCTCGCCTCTGTTTCAGGCAGTTGACCGGGAGCACAGACCAGTGCCCAATAAAACAGACCTGACAGGGATGCCTGAAAGTCATTTCTGAAATGGCTTTGTAATCATGTCTAATCACGGTTAGTTTCATCCACGTTAAAGTGACAGTGCCCTGGAGGACACATGTGAAAAAACAGAAACACTTTACTTGAGAGCCATTTTGTAAAAACTTGATCAAAAGATTCTGATGTATAAAAATAATTAGATTTTTTTTACACACCGTTAAGGTGAATATCTGACAGCGGGATCATTTATTGATAGTGAGCTAGTAACACACTGCAGGAACATTTCAGAGTTTATCGTTCATTCAGGTAGGCTGCTTACAAGAGGAGCTTGGTTATCATTGAAAGTCAAAGCAGGAAAGCTTTATATTTTGAGGCCTTTGAGCTGTATATAGTTTTATAGTTACTGGTTAATTATCAGTCTATTAATTACCATTTTGTAGTCTGTAATACACACGCACACTTGTTTTGTGTTGACTTCAACCAGCGTTAGTATCATTTTTGTCCACTTGGTGGCAGCTGAAAACACATTGAAATATAACCTTGTGGCTAAAATGTTAGCAAACTAGCTAGTTGGCTATTTACACATGCAGCAGACATGGAGCTACTTTAGCATTCATTTGGAGTCATGTTTCTGGCCACCCAACAAATGTAAGTCCAGTTTTCACTAACGTTAACCTTTTAGCTCTGGTTTTGGTCTCCACCAACTCCTGAGGGAAATATCTGGCTCTTTAGCTACTACATGCTCGGCTATGTTCACCAGCTCGCTAACATTAGTTGCTTACTTTGTTTGTCTGTTGTTTGGTGCTGGGTAGGTAGTGTGCAGTCTGTTTTCAGAGCTGAAAACAGCTGCCTGCTGAGGCGAGGATGATGAGAGCGATGAGAGTGAGCCAAAACAGTAAAGATGTGGGCTGTAAAACCAGAATAATGAGCTGAAACATGCTAAAACGCTCTGAGGATAATTATCTGAGGGTTTGTTATTACGACTTTTATGGCTCCTCTCACATTACATTTAGTAATTTGATCCATTGTTAATATATAAATATTGATTAGTGTAGCTTTAACCATAACGGCTTTTATCCCAAATGTTTGAAAGCCTTAACCTTAGAATAAATGATGATCATTTTGGTCCCCAAAATGTAACTGTGTGAATAGGTCTTTGTCCCCACAATATTATTAAAACACACACACACACACACACACACAGACTAATTAAGACTGGATTTGTTGTTGTAATACCGCACAGGCATCTGAGAGTGGAAGGATTACAAAGCAATGCTGAATGTAACTCTTAAAATGTCTTTCCAAAAACAAATTTCACAGACTAGTGTTTCAAGATTTTCAAAATAATGATAATATAGATAATAAAGGGTCCAGCTATTGCATTTATGTTTATATCTCATTGAACCCATTAAGGTAAATACTTGTTGGTCCTAAAAAGACACTTCTACCTGTGTCACCTTTGAAAACCTCAGTTCCTTACTTAGCCAGAAACAAGGAAACACATTTGTCTCCTCCACAGTGTCCTTTAACTTCATGAAGATTAATAATATCATGACTGTTCCTGTTAAATATCTTCAAGAAAAATGTGACAGGCAGTAAAAGGCATATCTTCTTTTTTATTCTAGTCTTCATGTGAACAAGTTTATCATTCTCTCAAATTCAGAAAGTTGTTTGAATCCAAACTTTCACTCTAATAAATCCAATATGTCTGTCCTCTGTATTTAGTACCTGCTGAAAACAAAAACACCATCATCCAATCAGTACAGTACCTTTCTCTGTGTGTCTTCCTTGTGGCGTCCGGAAAAAGCTGCAGACCCCTTGTGCACAGATGACGAAGCTCTCCAAAGGGGAGTCCAGAGACTGGACCTGCTTTCCTACGATGAGTCCCGTTGTTTCACTGTTTGTTCCCTTTTTGGTTCCCTCACTTTGTTCTCAGCTGTTCCCCTTCTGGGTGCAAGGTCCGACACTCAACCTACTCTGGACTTAAAGCGTAACATCGGATCAAGCTATTATCCCAGGTTGGTTAACAACCTGGTGAGAAAGTATTATCTTATTCATGAATGGACATGTCTGTTTATTGAGTGTCACCATGACGCATGGTATTTGTTGCACCAAAGCCCTCTTTGTATGTTCATAAATAATCCTTCACTTTCTTAACAGTATGGAATGTGTAGGGTGCTCTGCTTTGCTGTGTGTTTCAATTAAAGCACAGTAAAAGCTGTAATTTCTCCTGAAGGGCATTGACTCTGGGCAGTGCCATGGTGGGGAATAATAAATATACTGTCTTGAGGTTTTTTTTTCACATGATAAGCTGGTAATAAAGTGACATATGGCAGTGGAAAGCATGTGATTTCTTGGGCCTGGTTTTAAAATATTTTTGTATCAAACAGTGAGAAGTTTGGCAGACACAAAAAAAAGGTTATTAAAAGCACATTGTTAATTTTTTATTTAGTTGTTTTTATTGTCAATAGCTCATTTATAAAGATCAAAGTCAATGTATGTAGTGATCTCAGGCCTTCTCAGGCCTTTTCCTCAAGCTACCAGACTGATGTTGTGTTCAGCATTTTGTTGGCTGTTTGAGAAATACGCTGGTGAGAGTCAGACGAGAAGATTGATACCTCTCTCGTAATTGTCCAACATGTATGAAGCTACAGCCAGGAAACAATTAGCTTAGCTTGGCATAAAGACTGGAAACAGGGGGAAACAACTAGCCTGGTTCTGTCCAAAGGTATCAAAATCCACTTAAAGCTCCATGAACACTTTATTCCCTGTTTGTTTAACAAAAAGGACGTCAGGCCCAGAAAGAGTCCGGCACATAGCCTCACTGTAACACCACAATGAGGAGAGGGACATCAACTCTACCAGTTGTTTGGATTGTAATCAAAAGGACACCTCTCAGATTTACCCTTACCATATATTTCATTACATTACACTTTTGTTACAATTGTTTTCCATAAAATAGACAGTCACAAAAAATAAAGACGTGAAAAAAAGCAGGAAGAAAATCACAGCCATTCTCTGCTTTTCAGTCCTGTAAGATTAGAAATAAACAGAAATAGAACATTTTAACTTCAAGAAAATAAGATAGTTTTTACTCATAAGCTAAATAACCTCCATAACGGTTTGTAAAGATAAAGATGTCAGACACCCACACACTGTGTAGAGCCTTATCAACATCTCACAAAATGTGTAGCAGCTCTCTGTACTGGCCCCTCTTCTGCCTCATAATCAGGATTTAAAGTAATCTTTGCCATCCAAACCTGATTAATTTTACCCTGCTGCCTACAGTGTTTGCGCGTGCGTGTGTAGTGGCTGCTGTCTGCCACAGTGTCTTTTTTGATACGTACACTGGGGGCGCCAAAGGCTATTATTCCAATTCTACATATAGTGGCTTTAAGTATCCTTTGTTAATTTCAGCAAATTATTGTTTCAATGGACTGATCTATGAATTTAATGTATAGGTATTTTGTCAGTCCATCTTTGCTCTTTCCAATTTATGTCCAATGGCTTTACAAATTGATTTATATGTCTATGGATTAATCAGTAAAATTTATCATATAATATAGTATAGTAACATTTAACGTCAATTTATTTTTCCAAATTAGTGGACGGGTACACTATCCCAGGTGCTAAATCAGTAAACTAAAGCCACTTGTTGGGACGTATTGCCAGAGATGTGAAACTGCATGTATTTCTTCCAATATTTCTAAACTTACCACATTCTGAACAAATGGTCAAATTATTTCTAAGCTTCTCAAAGTTTTTCTGGAAATGGGAAGATGATTTTCAAAATGGCCAATTATCAGGTTTCCAATGACTGTAGGAAACCCACATGGGTTTTCTAACAAGCCTAATGAGTCCTATGACAGCCTTGAAGCTGCCACAATCAAGGATCCTGTAATAAAAACCTTTATTATTTCTCTTCTTGCCTGCCACGGTGATAATTAAGGGAGGAGATCATTGCTCTTGTGTTACAGTACATACATTACAGTAAAAAAAAAAAGACATTTACATCAAAACGTATTTACAGTTGCTTTGCTTCTTTTTATTCATTTCTTTACGTCTCCAATGTACAGTAGTGTTATTGGAAGATAAGATGACAGAAAGGCACAAATTCACAATAAAAGAAAGAAAAACAGGAGACAAGTTAACAGGAGTGAGAGAGAGAGTAAGAGAGAGACAGAGAGAAAGAGAGAGAGAGAGAGAGATTTAACCTTTTAAAAACAGTTTGGGGTTGTGGAATCATTTGGTTTCATATTCTGATTATAAATCGAGGAATCTAACAACAGATATCTATGAGATTGTCTCTGTTAAACCATGTTCTCTCACATGTTTGTATGGTATCTTCAGGCTCTTAAAATGGACCCACTGTCAGTATTTTCTTTCAAACAACCACATCTAATTGTCTTTGCTTTTTTTCCCTACTGTGTAGCTATAAACTCCAACCCTTCAGCACCCGGTTGAAGCTGCTACTAAATGTAGAATAGTTTCCCCTTGTTCCCCATCACTAACCACAGGAGGGCGAAGTCTAGCCTGCACCTAGGCTCCACTTATAGGGCTGACACCATCAGCTAATTATGTGGATCAATGAACTGACCCAAGCTGCCGTTATATGTTCCTTTTCAGTGAGAGACGCGAGTGTAGTTCAGAGACTGACAACAGAGGTACAACAACACTCAGAACAAAAATATATATCTATACACTGTCCTGCCAATGAGATGTGGTCCTTGTGAGGAAGAACATGAGGAGAGGAGATAGTGAACGGGGTTTTAGCTTCGCTTTTAATTTTTTTCCCCTCCAACTACAAACCACACAGCGAGCCAGCTCTTCACTGCTTTGCCGGAGAATCTATAACAATATGTATATGTACTGTATGTCTACGGCTGATGATATTCCTCAAAATGTCTTATCAGCTCTAAATTTCAGCAACTATAACTCTACATTTCCTCACAGTAACACCTCTGTGAGAGCAACTCGGTCACTGTGGTCTGTGTCATGCTGAATATTTAGCGATGGAACAAGAGGATCGAGTGTCAAGAGGGTGTGCTGCAGGTTTGGCAGGACAGTCTGATCTATATATATGTGTTCATCTACATTAATTTATTTACTATTTACAAAGTCAATACATACAGTACATCCACAGATCTCCATGATTCAGTTGGTAGCCCCACCACAGACAGTGAGTGAGATGTTCGATGGACACAGAGAGAGGTGGAGGGGGTGGACATCCAGGGCCAGTGTGTTCTTTGAAGAGGAGGCAACAGCAAATGGCTCGCAGTGTTGGGTTTATACACTTTATAAAGGACATGAAAAATAAGTGTCACAAAATGGAAAAGTTTTAAAGTAAGTTTCTCCAAAGCAAGTCTAAACTATTAACGAACAGTGGCCTAATAATGCCCTGAGCAGTTGTTACTGGCCTTTTTAAGCCTTATGGCCAATAAAAGAAATTCAAATTTGGATTTATTGGCTACTGTGCTTGGGCTTAAGACAGAACAGTACATGTAAAGGCTACTCCAATATTATCCTGTCAAATGATGCATGAAGTCATTTAAATTCTCCATCACATGAGTACAATGCCTTTACCTTCTATGCAAAAATCTAAGTATGGAGCTCAAATGAATCAAACCTCTGTATTTTAAGTGCTTAGACAGAAAGGTGGCAGTCTGGTGGCAGTTTTTTAGCCATGACCCTTGTTTTTATGATCCAAATGTATTCGCTGCGGGTGACCTATATCAGTATCATGGTATCGGCCTTTTGACGTTGATCTGTTGCTTGCTCTTTAAAGTTTCCACACAGTTAAAAAGATGTGGAGGGAAAGTAAACAGAAGATGGAAAAAGAGGATAATAAAAGTAACCGAGGACAAAGGAGGCCAAACAGACGTCAACAAGAGGAAGAAGGTTAGTGCCTGCTGTTATTATCCCTCTAGCTCCATTACTTCCCCCCTTCTTTACCCAGCCAGCATCAGATCTCTTCAAAGACACGCTACTGTACATCACTCATGTACACTCATGCATATACCGAGAAAAACCACACTATTACAAATAACAGGCTTCAGATTCCAGCGGGAGAAAACCCGCCTCACCCAAAGACAAACACAATAAAAACCAGCATTTAATAAATAATTAATCAACAACTTAACCATCCTTGACTTTCAGCTTGGGCTCTGCTTTACTGGAACTGTTTTCAGGATAGGAACAAACAGTAACAGTAGAGTAAGATAGATTTCGCAATGATAAAGGAGAGACCAACGTGTCATGGTAGTTATTGCTATCGCTGGATAAGACCATTTATCCACTGGAGGTGACAGGATGGGTGACAGGGCAAGAATTGATGCGGATCACGTAAAGTTTTACTTCCAAAGAACCATTTATCTATCTACAGCAAGCGGGAGGAGCCATATATCCACGATGGCCGCTAATGGTAAAATCACCACCATGGTAACGAGTTTTGCAGTTAAAAGGACGTCTGTAGACAGAAAGACTGTCAGACAAAAAGGGAGAAAGAGAGCGAGAGAGACTCATTTATGGCTGGTCTACTGTGCATTTCCCTTTGCAGAGTGATACATTTTACTTCTATCCTTGTGTAGGCTACTTTCTCTTGTCTGTGTGTACTGTATGTGTGTGTGTGCATTACTGTATGTTTAAATTCAAAAATGATCTTGAATTACTGCACTTTCAAGCGGTCTGTTGGAGCAGCCTGATGAAATTGAAGAGCTAGAAATGATCCGGTGAAAGAAAAAAGGCGGGAAACCTTGATGACCTTACCACGCAACAGAAACACGCACGCACACACACACACACACACACACACAAACTCACTAAGCAGCAGAAAAGCCAATGAATGCCTCAACATATACTAAGGGAGATACTGGGGAAAAGTCCTATCTGGTAGGTCAGGAGTACAGCAGAGACAACATAACACTCTCAGCACAATCCCGACCTTGTAGCCGCGGTTTGTTGACTTGCAAATGGATTTGAACAACAAAAGGAAACACTGCATAAAGCATGACACAAATGGAGAGAAGGAGGTACTATGACAAATCAAAGAAAATAAAAAGAAAATAAATCACAGGATCAAAACTCAACACTGAGCAGATACAGCTTGGTCTGGAAAAAAATAAACATCCACAGACAAACTTACAGACAAAATCATTTTAAAAACCCTGTTTATATATATTTATATATATTATATATATATATTTCAATACAATTATTCAGCTCCCCGATATACGGTATACTGTTTATATACACCATTGGGTTATCTTAAATAGAAATAAATCCTAAATTACAGAGATAAATGACACTATTCTCTGTAGTTTAGAACGGTTTAGAGACTGAGAGAGAGAAAGAGAGGGCTGACTGACAAGATCTATAGTGTTGCTACTGGAGGCCTCAGAGCAGTTAATAAAGACACTGGATGGAAAAACAAATAGAAATGGATGGGACTCAAGGGAGGTGGGATGTTGAAACTGGGAGTTTACTGGGTCCAGGTCCCTGAAAACCAGACTGTACCGGGAGGGTGGGGGGGGGGTAAGGGAGGTTGGGGTTGGACCGGCCGGTCAGACGTTGTGTCAGTTGGAATAGAAGGAGGATGTGAATCCGCTGGTGTCTGGGTATTCTGGTCTGAAAGAGACAGAAAGAGGCAAGAGCATAAACAAGAGGCACTTTCCATTGGTGTCCTGGCATTTTTTTCTAATAATAATAATGTGATTATTTATCGGCATTCTTCTCTAAAATTGAATCAGATTTAGAGCCGGACCTGTGCTGGATTTTTGAGGCTAATACTGATCCANNCCATCCATCCATCCATCCATTATCTATACCACTTATCCTTTTAGAGGGTCGCCGGGGTGCTGGAGCCAATCCCAGCTGGCATTAGATGAAAGGCAGGGTACACCCTGGACAGGTCGCCAGTCAATCACAGGGCCGACATATAGAGACAGACAACCACTCACACTCACATTCACGCCGACGGGCAATTTAGAGTCACCAGTTAACCTAACCTGCATGGCTTTGGGTTGTGGGAGGAAGCCGGAGTACCCGGAGAAAACCCATGCAGGCACAGGGAGAACATGCAAACTCCACACAGAAGGGTGGGTTCGAACCTCTTAAGCTCTTAAAGCTGCACCAATCAATATTTTTATATTAACAATGGATAAAATGTCTACTTGCAATGTGAAAGAGGTCGCTCATAGCAACAAACCCACACATAATTATCGCCCGACTCTGCAGTTCCCTTCAGCTCCACGGAGCTTTAGAGCATCTTTCAGCTCATTGTTTTGGTTCACTCTCACCCCTCTCATCGGCTTCATTTCCATCAGCAACAGAGAGCTCTTTAACCAAGAAGACCTGATAAACTCACTGTAGTCTACCTGTCCCACACCAAACGGCAGACAGACAAAGTTAGCAACTACNGAGATGTTTTGCTGCATGTTGCAGCTGCAGCTGTGTTGCTTTTAGCTGGATTTTGTGTTTCCATCCATCCATCCATTATCTATACCGCTTATCTTTTTAGAGGGTCGCAGGGGTGCTGGAGCCAATCCCAGCTGGCATTGGGTGAAAGGCAGGGTACACCCTGGACAGGTCGCCAGTCAATCACAGGGCCGACATATAGA
>NTHP01000535.1:0-16722 GCA_003416845.1 Oplegnathus fasciatus
TTCCAATGCTGGTCTCAGTCTGTGCTGTTCTTGGGTCCAACCTCACACCCATTACAGACTGTTTCATAACTAGTTAAAAACTCCACAGAGTGCTTCTAAGTAAAGGATCTAAATACTTGCTTCACCACTGGGAGCAGATTCATCAAGCCCTGGGATAATTTGTCAATTAAACTGTGTCAATTCGCTTCAATTTTGTTTCCCAGTGCTGTACCCCGTAAGTACCTAGTATTTACGAAAAATACTTATCGTATAATTTATTTCTCCTTCTCTAAAATGCCTAATTGCTACTCCCTTGGTCTCCATAGTCTTGTTTTCTGTCACTGTTATCTACACTTAAGTACCAGAAGAAACCACTAAGTATTTTATTGGTGCCTGATTCATACAACCAATTTATGCTGTAAATGTGTTGACTGCACACTGTAAGTAAGGGAACCACTTAGCAAACAGTCAATTTCCTCAACCTACAGAGATGTTTTTTCATTTATATCCCGCTGTAAATTAAGTTAGAGGATGAAAACCACCACCTGGGGATTCATGGAGGTCTTTCGGAGGTTGAGTGGTTGATTCCCGCCTGACTAAAGCAAAATGAAACTATAATTCATTCTCAGATATCTACAGAAATCTCAGGGAACACTGAAAGAAGAAGTATTAAAATCTCTGTGTTGATGCTGGAGTGTGCATTGATTTCCCCGGGCCTTTCAACCACTGAGACTCATATAGCCAATAAACTATCAGCTGGAGGCCGGACCTGCGGTTGTTGGAGATTGATCACTCGGGACTCACCCGCCTCTGTTCCACCTGGCACAGTTATCAAAAGGATAGTGGCTCAATCAATATCATGGATTGACTAACTGGACAATTGACCCAGTGATAGCTGTCCCGGTACGAGCCTCTTGGACATCAGTTTCTCCGCACAAAGTCCCTTCATCACAGCTGCCAGAGTGATCCGCTTCATAAATGGTGTTTTTTCTTTTCTCCTTTTGTGTTTGCTTCACATGTGACCTTGAATGATGCAAAATAACTTAATAATCATTCAAAACATTTTTGGCGAGGTTGTTGATAAAGAGGTACTAATTTCCTAACTGTGGACAAGCACCTTGGGAAAATTACTTTCAAGCTTTCCATTTTGTCATTTTCAATTCATGCTATCAATCATTTTGAAAGACTAATTTTTGAGCAAATCTTTCTCATTTGACTTGACTTGAGAGAAATGGAAAAAGGGAGGATCAAATATAATTTTTACAATTTTATTAATGACAACAGTGACAACCTAAATGACAGCTCCTCCTCATATTTTCCAACCTGAGTGATTGCTTATCGACAGCTACCTATTAACTCAAGATAGATTTCTATGGTGCGACAATGTGGGGTGAAATTACAGAACCATTATAATAGATTTCCAATAGCTTCCCTTCGAAACTCATTTTATTGAGTGTGTCCTTAAATATCCTTCAGGCATAACTATGTGTGTGTGCACCCATTAAGCACAGTTGGTAATATGTCTCGGCTTCTAGGTTAAAACTGGACTAGATTTGGTTGGAAAATTTTTTTAGATGAAAATGTTGTTTCAAAAGTGTTTCAGTTACTATATTTCAAGATGCAGTTTACAGACCTGCTTCTTATTTACACACGGTACAGCTAACAAGCAATTTTTAGCCTATTACAACTAGACCGCCTTTGACCTTCAAATCACCAGATCAATACTGCATGTATAAAAAAAAGTGCTTGTGTGTCCTGTCCAGGTTCATAAATCATAGTTTCTTAACCTTTCAGAGCCAAGACAGTGACTTTTTTTGCTCATTTTTATTTTGTTAACAGGAAGTGTCTGTTGTGGAAGTGGGTTTTAACTTTGACTACAGCGTGGAAGGCGAGTTCCTTACAACAGATTTAAAGCATCTGCCTTGTTTAATTGGTGTCTGTGTATTAGCTCCTCAAAATACCGTCATGCCACCTAGTTGAATGAAGGCTGGCTGTGTTTATATCTTAGCAGCACGGTTAATGTCTATAGATTGGTCTACAGATGTCAGGGATGGCAATGAGAAAAGCTACTGACAAAATCCTATAAAAACAAATATATTTCTAGAATCAGTTTCTTTCCTGTCTGCCTTTAGCCAGAGCTGTAGAGTTTCCAAGAGCCCGCGCTCCCTGCCTTTTGTGAGCCAGAGTTCCTCAAAGACCAAGGAAAGCTGCCATGAGCTATAAAGACAACGTGACCACCAGTCTTAAATTCTAAAAAGTGTGACTAAAACTGTGTGTATGCACGAAGACAGAAACACGTCTTCTTTTTGTCAGATTTATAAAGCTGTGTGAATGCCTGATCCTGTTTTATAAATCTCAATCACTGTGGAACCAGGCGTACATGCATGAGTCTCATTTCCACTCCCACAGTTCGCCATAAATTTATGTAGAAACGCTCTTAAACATCCGTTTGAATATCAATACTTGTGTCCACACCACCACTCATTAGACCTGTCAATGAGAAGAACAGCAAAGAAGGAAAAGTGCAATTTACTTGATTCTCCAACAGCACCACAAAAGCTGTCATTACGCCCAGCGGTGGCTATTTCTAGTGCCCGCACCACTAACTCACCACATGTACCTGTAAACCATCAACGCGGTGATATCTCAATCACCATTATTAAATGTCAGAAGGATGAGCAATGATGAATCTATAGAGCTCATATTGAAAGAGACATTACAAAGTGCTTCACAATTTAGGATAAAATGAAAAGATCATTAACATGGAAATGATGGCTCAAATATAAATAAAAGGAATGATAAAATTCACTCAAAAAGCAAAAACCCTCTCTAGTGCTTCCCATTAGCATTTCCAAGCACCATGACAAATGGACCCCACCCATAGTCAGTCTCAAGTCATCCAGGTTCCCAGCAGATGGTTCCTTCAGTACAGCAGACCAGTGATGCTCAGTCCCAGCATGGTTCCAGCACTCTGATGCTCTGTTAGCTCACCACACTCGCTCTCCGGTGTCCCAGAACTCTAGCTTTCCTTTATCCCAACAGACTATCTCACCCATATCGAGTTGAGGTTTGTTGCAGCTCTCCAGCCCTGTTCAGTTCCAGCTGTTTAACTTTGTTCTGTCCCAAAGGTGAACCTCTGTTCAGTTACATAAATCTAGCATGAATCTGTCTCAGCAGTCGAGCCTCTAACGTCCATTTCCCCTGACTCCAAGTCCAGTTCCTATGATACCACTCCGTCTCCATCCAGTCTTAGGACCTTTTCACCAAGATCCGCCTCTTTGTACATCGTATACATTTGATCCGGTTAGTTTTGGTTTCACATCGCAATAAATTAATTACACATGACATACCTACGTGCGTCCTGTCGTCATCACCTACATGATCTTCCTATACCTGTAATTGGTTTGTAGACGGGCATACATCTGACATGGTGTCCTGTCCTCTCATATCCTCTCGTTGTTTTTCATTTCTCCAGTTCTGACGAAAGCCTGCCTGAACTTCCTGTAATTGGTCAGAAAGTCAGAACCATCCAAAAAAATGTTTTCACACTAGAAACAAACCATGGTTCATTTTGATCCACACTGAGACTACCTCTTTTCGTGGGACCAAGGTCCGGCGGTTTGGTCCGGACTGTGGTGATTTCTGTCGTGTTTTCACTACAATTCAAAGTTGATCTACTCCAGCTGGAGCCTTGTCATCTCTTTGTCCCTTTTATGGTGCTTTCAAATCCTGTAGCATCACCACGTTCAGGATAGGAGTCCATATGAATGACCCACTATCCACCAGTGCTTTCAAAATAGCGGAGGCCACGCTTGTTGTCTATTTTCTTGCTCCTTGGCTTGACTTTGAAACGCAGACCACACAAAATCATTCACTCCTTGCAATAAGAACAAGAAGTACTACAGACCACATCCATTTTTATTGTCAATCTTCTTGATGGTTTTGTTATTGGAAGTGAAACCACTTGAACACAAAGCATATTGTGTTGAAAACACAAACTCCATTTGAAGGCAACTTTAGTCTCTCACCTCAATTTACACTTTGCTAGATTGTCTCGTTTGTTTCTCTCAGTCTTGTGTCTTCCCAACTGATGTCTCTCTCAGAAAGAGAACAGTATTCCTGTTTCTTTGCAGCAAGTAAGTTCTAGTTTTGAATCTCTCAGTGGCTGACTAAAGTCTTTGTGTTGTCTGAGTGGGTACTCACATAAAATGTTGGAATATTTCTGCCCTTGGCCTCCGAACTTCCGTTGTAAATAGTTAGGAAGGGGCTAATGCCCCTAAGACAAATTTCCCCAAGGTGATCAATTAAGTGTAACTTTGTGGCCATTTTGACTGCATTGTTTAGTTTATAGTTCTTCAAAGCCTCTACATTCCTGTTCATCAGTTCCCACGTGAAAGTCTGAGCTGACATGTTACTCCCTCCGTCTGCCATCTGTTATCTGCTCCTGGGTCTGATCCAGTAAACCACATAAATAAGAGTTTAAGAAAGAAACTGAGGCCAGCGCTCATTACACTGAAATCACAAGCTTCAGTGATGCAGATCTGGGCTCATTACCACGTCATCCTCTCATTGTTTTTGGGCTGTTTGTTGTTGTTGTTTTTTAAACTGTGACTTAGAGGGCAAACAACTTGGAGACAAACAGGGCTGCAAGTCTGTTTGTGCTCCTGCCAAAGCCTGACCAAACACGGTCTGGCAACCATGCCTGAGTGGGGCTCTAATGAGTGTACTTGAAAGGGTCAACATCTTAGAGAAAATGAGCGAGCCAGATGCAAACCACACACACGCCCTCATAAGTTCAATTAGAAACTGAGTGATAGGACATTTTTAGGATCAGTAACCTGCACAGTGAGACACAGACCACCAGAGACTCCCAAAATCAGTCTTTGAGTATGAGGTACCCTCTGTAGGCCCGAAAGGTGAACAAAGGCAGGTGTTCATTTGGATTCACAATGTTTAGAATGGATGTCAGTAGTGACAAAAAAACCCACAATCATCTACATAGAAACTTTTAAACAACTTTGCGTGTATACTCAGTATGTTCCAAGCAATCGTAATACAACACAGTATCACAGCATTTCATGAAATAGCAACAAAATTTAATCTATGGAGTACTTGGACACGAATTTTCATTTTTCTTTCGTGACACCCAGCACCACTTTTAAACAAATGTATTTCAATGGGAAATATCTTTCGTGCCTGCACCACGTTATTTTTCATCTGTCAGTAGTATACAGAGCCAAAAAGCCCACACTGGGAGGTGGATGGATGGGTCAAATGCAGGACTTTCACCCCGGTGACAGGGGTTCAAGTCTTTTCCTAAGCCAAACCATGTGAATCTTTACCTGAACCTAACCAAACTGCGACAGTTTCACAACGTTAACCACGTGTTAGAGATACTTTTGTCTTCGAGAAAAATGTGAAATGAGCACGACCTGTGAACACCGCATTTCGAAGTGCGGTGTTCACAGGTCATGCTCATTTCACGTTATTCTGTGAGACTGTGTTGTCAAATATGGCAGAATACACTCCAATTGTAGTTCTACAAAGATACACGATCTGTGCAGAGAACGGTTTTATGGGTAACTGGCTGCATACCTCCCAGATCAAACAAGCTGATTGGTTGATCCAACATGATGTCGAGAGGTAGGTTTGAAATTAAAAAGCAGAGCAAATGTTGCACCCAAAATCCGTACGAATATAAAAGGAGGCCAGGCGAACGTCTCTAATGACACTCTTGCACTTTTGCTTGCATGGAAACGCAGAAAATTCGATGAAATATCGTAAAAAGTTTTTATGCTTGGCTGAGGTGGTGAATAAAATTGCGTGACACGATAAAGAGTGTGACTTCAGCATCTACTGAATACACGAAAAAGTGTTGCAGACAAAAACATCAGATCCAGGGGAGCGATGAGGAGACAGTAACATGAAACGAACAGAAATGTCATATTTCCATCATGTTTTCTACATTGTTCTTCATCGCTTAAGGTTTCATTTAATTATGTCATCTCGTTGCGCCCTCTTCCTCTTTATTGGTTTGATGGTACCCGACTGGAAAATTATCGCCACCAGCTGTTTATCTTGATGAACCAACTCCTAATAATCGCAATAAAGACAGTATGGAAACAAGCATTCATTTTCATTTTCTTTTGCTCATTTTCTCAAAATGTGGTTAAAATTTACACAACATTTGGATGAAAACTGTCCCTGAAGGTTGCTCTTGCTGAGGTCTGAGGATAGAGAGTGTTGTGTTGCTCAGATCGTAAAGCCCTCTGAGACAAAGTAATGATTTTGGGCCTTATAAATAAAATTGATTTGACAAATAGAAGAAGCATTTCAGAATAGAAGATGTTGTTACATTAGTGTGAGATAACACAGACACAGTAAAAACTTGAATAGCTTGTATAAGACAGGAAATAGTTGGCTTCCTGTCTGCCACCTGCTTCACTTTAGTCAATCTTATTAGCGACATAATATTAACAGCTTCAGTCCTGTCATTTTTATTTGCCTCGTGCATTTCTCCTTTTCTTCGGCACCAACAATGACTGTGTGCAGGACACAAGCACAATGCACTGAAATTTGATTTAATCTGATCTGATTGGATTGATTGAAGGAAGGAAGTAATTGGATACTTATATAAATATTTACAGAGAGAGGGAGAGAGAGAGGAGAGGCAGACAGAGACAGAGTGGAAATGACTCATCCTTGAACTGGGTTGAAATTGACTGTGTCAAACCGAGAGGAAAATGTGTTCTCCCTCAGGAGAGGTAAAAGGAGTAAAGGACAGAGGGGAGGCAGGAGGGTCAAAAAGAAGAAAGTAAAAGGGTTCTCTCAAAAACAGAACAAAAAAACACAAAGATGCTCACCAAAAACACATACAGAAACACTCTGGTATTAACCAAATATGTGTTCTTTTTCTCTTCTTGAGAACTGTTTTTAGTTCTTCTTTCTCCACTTATTTATAAGATCTATCTCTTCTATCTATCTTGTATATGTTTTACTCTAGAAGACTTAAAGAACCTGACATGCTGCACAACCATCTCATTCAAAAGTTCAGCCATTGCTGTCACACAGCCTTTGGCGTGCAATCTCGATAAGCCTGTGAAGACTCAAGACTGTCCCACTGTGAAATCATCAACTGCTTGAGTGCTCTCTCACAGATTTTATGGGCCCTTTCTGTTAGATTACAATTATGCAGACTTGAGGGTATTACCCACAATTTGCAGTGCTCTAATGTAAAAATCAGGGATAAATTGTTGGAAATTCAATATATTATAATTAAAGGTGGTATAGTACTGGACAGCATTACATTGAGAGGTAATATTTTGTCCTTCCCATTTACACACATGAGGCGGGCAGAATATTAGAAACACCTCTGAGTATAATGCAGTCCAGTACAACACCACAACTAACTATGACCTCCATGCTAAAACATATAAATAAATTAACTCCTCAGTGTCAAAAAACCTGAACATTATACAGTAGGCATCATAAAAATAGACTTTATGGCAGAGCTGTGTTGTATTGGATTGCATTTACAGTATTAGTTCAGTTAAATCCTTCCAAATCTTCCAAATCTGTGAGCGAACAACACGTTTCACATTGTGGCTAAATTTCTACAATTTATGTGTACACATAGTTATTAAGGATATAACAGCATAAGCATCAAATACAAACAGTTCAAAACATAGCAGGGGGAAGGGAGCCAAAGGAGATCAACTGTTCCTCAACTCTCCACGTACAAGGAAAAGTTACCTGCAGGTACAAAAAGAGAAGAAATTTTATTCCGTCATAATGTTTAAACCAATGCTGTTTACATGCACATAAAGGCAACCACTCTTTCTGGTTCTTTCTTCTATGAAGGTACAATTATGATTTGTTTTTGATTTGATCTGATTCATTCAAACATCATTTCTAAAAAATATGGTGTTATTTGGCTCCATATTCATCCTCTTCCCTTTTCTGTCTTTGCTTCTCATTTTTAGTCTTTAATCTGTCATTCCAGACCTGTTATCCCTCACCTGTCCTCTAGCTTTAGAGTTTCTCGCTCCTGAGTACCACCTGACCAGCTACCTGCCTGCCCAGCTGCTCCCTGTTAGTCATTAGCTCCAGTATACATACAGGCTGAGCACCTTTAATTTCAGCTTGCAAGTGTTGACAGTGCAGAAGCATTTGGATTCAGCAACAAGCCATGTGAACCATGCTAATTAGTTTGTATTGTTTACAGTTCTGTTGGTACATGTGGTTTACTTGCCACACAGAGTGTTGAAGCCAAACTGTGGTTTGCTGAAGTGCTTATATATAAAAAACAAATAAGCAAAAAAGTACCTGATTGTATGTATATCTAACATATAAAGTGTGAAGATTGTGTTTTAGCATGCAACATAAAAAGATCATAAAGTTTTTNATTTTTAGAAGTAGGTGGAGAAGCTCAGGTTTCTCCACCAGTGAGGGCAGGGGCACTTGGACAATATAAGGTGGTGTACAGGCGGTGGCAAATCAGTCAGGTTCCGGGACTGGCTCGGGTTTTATTTCTGAGAAGAATAAAACTCTATTGCATCGAACTCTGATCGTCTCCAGTGAATTCTTTGAACCTGTTTTGGGACTCCAATAGTTACTCAATCCTGAAGAAGACAAAGTGTTGGTGAAGAGGTCCAGACTTAAACTCTGAAGACCTGGACTTCTGATCTTCAACAAGAGCCAATTCAAGTTGGCAAAAGCCGGCATGTGCCTGTGTGCTGATTTAATCTGCGGATTGTTTTCTTGAATAATTGTTTAGTTTATGTAATGTCAGACAATAGTGAAAAATCACGCTTTACCAAAGTAAAAGGTAACATCTTCAAGTGTCCAAAACCCAAAGATGTTCAGTTAACAATCATAGAAAGCAAAGAAAACCAGCAAATATTTACACTTTGGCCTTGGGCAAAATAGTTTTAGATTAATTTCATGTTGATTGATTAATCGACTGATCGTATCAACTCTAAAATGGAGTGGAAACCACGGCCGAACAGCACAAACCGGCACTGTGTTGGTCTGGTTGGTCTGAGTGAACCCACAGTTCACTGCTCACATTTTTATGTCTCCACCAGACTCTCTGTGTTTCCTTAGATTTCCAGAATTATTCTGATGATGCCTGGTTTTTGACATCTGTCTGCCCTTGCCTTCTAACTTTGTTTCCCTTATCTATCTTCACATTGCCTGTCCTTTGACCAAATAAAAACTGATTTACCACACAACTCGATTCCAGCTTCCTGAGCACAGTTTTAAGAACTGTTCTTATTTTTTGCTGTTGCAGATCGCCTGCTTTTGTTTGCTCCTGCAGTGATTAATGGATGTGGAGTTATAAAGACTGAAAGCAGCCATTGTTTACTCAAGGTGAAACCAACTAGCTGGGACACAACTATTAATGGAAACCCTTTTAGGTCTTGCAGAGGTCAAATGTGTGACCTTTCACTTATGGAGCGTTGTCTCTTGACACTGGTCCCTGCTGCAATAAACTCAGGGTGCTGTGGTTGAGTTATAAAGAGAAATAACTTTGGGCCTGGTGTTATTGATTGGCAGAGCGAGCATCTGGCTAATGCTGTTTGCCAGTTTCTGTTCTTTCCTTCCAGTGGAAGAGGAGAGTGACATTGTGTGCCTACTCCACATCCTCAGGGAGTTCTCGGGCTTTATTTATCCCCTGTTAAACCTTTATCTGATGCTCCTCTTTGTTTGCTTATCCACATGAGGATTCCCATCTCATTCTTCGGACATTAGCAGGACTGTCGATATAATTCACCCACCCCTCAAATGGGCCTTATACAGTAATGATCCTCCCATAACTAAAATGGAAATCAGGTCAAGTGAGAAAGCTCCATCTGCGGTCACTGATCCAGGACGATGATATTCAGAGGGAAGACTTGAGCGTTCATAAAATTTGTCATGGGAGGAATATTGAAAACATGAAGTAGCCTGAAGAAAGGCAATCTTCTTAGTGACTTATCAAGTGAAAGAAATTGGGGGGAAAAATCAACATAAGGCTGCTGTAAAACATGACTTCACATGAGAGAACGTGTTCAATCAAACATGGCACAGGGTTTATTCCATGTTTGCCAACTGGAATCTCAGATGCAAAAAAAAAAACAAATTTGTGCTCTCAAATTAGTAACTTGTGTGCATGAATTATTAATTTAGGTTCCCAAATGAATAATTCATAATCATGAATTATTAGAGAAAAATATAAAACAATATTTGTATTTTAACTTTTTACTTTTGAAGGATGTGAAGAAAAGATAATGTTTTACAGGCAAAATCCGAAATCCATCCAGTTACCTCAAACCACAGTGGAGATTAGATTGTCCATGGCCTGATGCTGTCTTTATTTTGCACTGCATTGTTGTTATCAGGCTAGACTTGACAACGGTGTGTGTGCAAATCTTCTTGGCAACAGCTAGAACTGACCGGTACAGTGGCCCTGAGAAACTTAAGAAAACACATTAAACAGACAAAACACAAGCAAGTTAAGAAAACATCTTCAGAATCAGCAGAATTTAGGAAAAATGCTACAAAGTGAGAAAACAACCAATTACACAAACGCTGCAAGTAGCACAGCGGAAACTGTTTCCAGAAGACACTAAAAAGTGATGCACAGAGCAGGGACAGCTTGTTGTTGCCACGCTTTGTGACTCATGAAGTTATACGAGTCGGCTATCTGTAAGTGGTGTTGGAAAAGTTTTTTTTGGCGGGACATCAAGCGTGTTTCAGCCAACTTCATCACTTTTTAGTGTCCTCTGGAAACAGTTTCCATTATTGGACTATACTTCAACTGGTGACACACAAATGATGTGTGTTAATCTAACTTGTTAAAGGTATAACAAGTAGGATTTTCCTAAAAAACAATGTATAGACTCATACAAAAATAACCCCTCTCAGTCATGACTTATGACCCACTTGAAGTGTGTAACGTATCTGCAGAGACCCTGCCCTCTGCCTGCATTTTCTTATTTTGCTGTGTTCGGGACGTTTCTGGGCATCAACCTTTGGGCGGTGGTGTGTAGCCCCCAGCCAATAACAGCGCGTAGGTGCTGGACACTATAAAAACGTAGTGACCATAGACTGTATATAAAGATGGACGACGCGTCTCCGCTTCCTCCCACTTTACAAAAGTGAAGCCAAAATATCCTGGATACGGGCGCTACCATCTTGCGCTGGTGACGTCATTTGGAGCCAGAGTCTGCGCAGTAGTGATCGGGGAAGGAGCCTCGGTACTGAGGTCCCGCCCATACACCCGCCCGACTCGATCGGTAATCAATAATTAGTAACTGCTAGCTAACAATCACCTGCTAAAGTTACAGTTACATCTCCTCTCTAAGTCTGCAGGTGCCTCCGCGACTATTTCATTATGATTGACAGCTGTCAATCATGACGTTTCACCCCCTTTTCATCAAATAACTAATTAAAACCAAACCTATCAGAAAAACGAACACTTGAACAAACATCAGCGTGATAAGAACTACCGAAAAATGACAGAAACCATCTTTGGGAAAAATTTATTTGACATGTACTTTGATTTTTTAGTTTGGCTCATGTCCCATCTGCTAACATGGAGGGGGCGGGACTTATGACCTATACTGGAGCCAGCCACCAGGGGGCGATCGAGACGTTTTGGCTTCACTTTTGGAGAGCTGTCATGTCGTCCATCTTTATATACAGTCTATGGTAGTGACCAGTTGCCAGATCGGAAGCTTGTGGGACCACCAGAAGCGCTTGGCTTTGAGCTGGGGAAGAGGGGCCAGCTTTGAATGTTGTGTTTACAAACAGCAACCAGCAAATCCTACTTGTTATACCTTTAACTTGATTTAAAAAAAACTTGATTCATTTGTGTGTTATCAATTTAAGTATTTCATTGATTAACAATTCTGTTTTTTCAACGCATGTAGCATCACAACTATAAGAATAAAAAGGGCGAGGGGACAAGGACAAAAGTAATGACTGAATAAAGTTGTATTTTATCTTAAACTGACAGTTTCTCCTGATTAATCGATTAAATTAAAGAAGGTAGTTCCTATTGAAAATATTTTCAGCATTCTTGCTGTAACAGATTTCAAGAATACTGGAATGATTTCAATGTTTATGTTCTATCAACAAAGGACATACACTGTATGACGGTTCAAGATGAGGGCTAGTAACTGACTTTAAAGGTTGGCAGCTGCTGTGCATCCATCAGCAAAATGTCCTATTATTATGTAAATGTGTGCATCGCATCAGGCATGTAGACACATCAACTGTTGCTGAGAGTTCAGCAGTGCTGTAAGAGCAGGCTACAAATTGATGTAAGTACAAGGCTGTTCCCAAATAGACAATAATAAACGTCAGCCAGAAAGGATGCAACTGTTGGCTGTTGACATTCTTCGATATTAAGCTAATGATTGTTGGAGCATCAACCTTGAATCTATCCATCATCAGTTCCCCCAGTTCCCTGCTTATTCACATGGTGATAGAGCATGTACAAGGTCATAATACAATACTAGACGATGTGAGTTTTTCATTCAGCCTGATTTGCATGCCTTTGGACTGGAAACCAGAAAAGCCAGAAGAAAAAAACACTCGGATTGCATACAAACTCCCCACAGATTTTCTGCATGTTGTACAGTACTAGCGATACCTATTTTTCTCATGTTTTCTGATCAAACCTACTTTAATTTTTCTCACCCAGAATGAATGGGGAAAGAATCACCCAGTCATAAACTGCCCATGAATCACCTTTGATGGCCCGCTGGGGAGCAGAAGTCACATTCATGCATGAATATATGACAACTCCTCAAAAAAACTGCGAACAGGGTGAAATAGGAAAAAAAGACAAGGTTCAAAAGTATTTCCCCAGCTTATTATTAGTTTCAGGGCCTGGGGCAAAACAATGCCCCAAGCCCTTATTAATTTCTGACCCTGACGTTAACCCCTACTAAAATTTAATTGGCTGTGAGATGAAGAGCCTGCAGATTCTGCTCAGAAAAGTTTAAGTGGTTTTAAGTTTTTCGTACCCTCCACATCACAACTTACAGAATCGAGTGCTCTAGAGCCAAAGGAAAACACTCACATCATAAATGTGGAAAGCCGCATCTGCATCTGCTAAACACACTTCTGATAAAGGCAGCAGATCGCCTTTGAAGCGATTGTGAATCCGTGAAAACATTATTGGACAACAAATTCAATGATGGTGATCGCAAATCAGAAAACACTGAGATACCATAAACGAGAGCTGGACCAAAGGTACTGTAAAAGTCGATTAGTACAGTAACAAAGAAACTGGATTCATAAACGTATAAACTAGCATTAGCTGTTAAATTATTGACATTGTGCTTCGTGCCAGAAAGATATGCATTGAGTCCCTAGAGGAAGTACAGCACAATAATTAATCTAGTAAACATACATGCAATTCACAAAAGTAATATCATTGTAAATTGAATATCTTTGGGTTTTAGACTGTTGATTGAACAAAACAAGCAATTTGAAGATGTCACCTTTTGGCATTAGGAACATGACAGGCATTTTTCACAATTTTCTGACAAACAGTTTTTGATTAATCAAGGAAATAACCAGCAAATAAATTCGAAAATAATAGCTAGTTAGTTGCTGCCCTCCTTTGAGTACACGTTTGTTGTTGTACATTTCAAGTATTTAGTTATTTATTGGTTTCTGATTATAGTGTAAAGCCATAATTGCTTTCAGGCACACCAAAAACGTCACTGATTTTATGGATTTGTTGGATTACCACCTTGCAATTAGAAACATTGAAAAAACGGTACAATACATCAATCCATATTAAAGTTAATAAGACATTTTGAGAGGAAATTTAAATGGTAAAGAATCATGACTGCAACTTTTGTGATTTTCGTAAATGTTGATGGCTCTCTGTATAATAATTAAAAATCTACATGTCTTGGATTTATTAAACCATTTCATGGATAAACTGAAATATAGATCACTGTTCATCTTTCTTAAAGGTTTTAGACATTTCACCCAACAACACTGGACTGTAGCTTTGTCTGTCTCCTCATCTGGTCTTCTGTAATCACATGCCAGCACTTGCCAGAGGTCAAAGTGTCATCTTGTGCACTGAAGATTGGAGACTGCTCTCGCAGTGAGTGTCTGCGTGGTGGTGCTAGATGTGGGTAATGGTGTGGATAAATGGATACTGATGCTTTTCCCAACTCAGCCGCTCACTCACGGCCAAACGGGTCCCCTGGCACAGCGAAAGAAAGAACCCGAGAAGGACAGAAAGAGAGAGCACAAATAAACACAACTGCCTTTCATCTCCCTCTGTCAATTTCACTCGTCTTCTTCAATGAGAATTAATATTTTAAAAAAAATCTTTGAAGGATATTTAGTTCACCCTCGTCTCCTTTTTGCTCTTTTTCCCTCGCTACCCTTCCTTTGCTTTCCTGTTCAATCATCAATTTACTGGCCTGACAGCAAGAAAATCATCCAAATGGAAAACCAAAAGCATCACTTTGATCTCTTTGATGAGAAATGTCTTTGGTCATTCTCAGTTTGATGCTGGGTTGGTTTGATAAGGTTGGTGGTGGTATCCATACCCTACGGAAGTGCCTTGCGTATATTTTGATTGTTGAATTCTCCATTAGTGAGCTAAATGTCATGTTTTTTCAGATGGAAATGAACTTCTATTTAAAACACTCAAGTGGACGAACTTTGCTTTCAACCAGTAGTTTGATTCGTTCAGTATCTTTAATATTAATAGTTTGTCCTATACAGTATATCACTTAATAACAACAGCCTCACAGGCGGTTAGCCAGCTGGGTGGCCAATGTTGTTAGTTGTTTATCAGCTCCCTGCATTACTCTGTGACTCATACATAACATAATGTCCATCGGTGGAGGAAGTATTCAGATCCTTCACTTGAATAAATACCACACTGTAAAAGTACTACAAGTAAAGGTCCTGCACTGAAAATGTTACTGAAGGAAGATGTACTTAAAGTAAAAGTACTCAGTACAACAGTCATAGGAGCCATTTTACAGTTATATCATTAGATTATTACTCATGCAGTAATTAATTAAGTAGGATTTTACTGTTGTTGTTGGCTGAGGTGAATCTCATTTTCAACTATTTTACACTGGACTGCAACTAGTGATTAAAATCTAAAAAATATATGTAAAATATGATATAAAATAGTGAGAAATACCGTCAAAAATACCAAGAGCCTAAAGAGACTCCTTCACAATGCTTGTTTTGTCCAAACAACAGTTCAATTATTCATTATTTAAAATAATCAAGAGGAAAAGCAACAAATCCTCACATTTGAGAAGGTGGAACCATGAAATGTTTTTGCATTAAAAATGACTTTTTATCAAAATAATACGCTTTCTGTCAGTCCACTTATTGATTAATCATTTCAGCTCTTGGGTATCTATAACAAAATATAATTTTATTTGATGGGGGGCGGTAAGGGACCTGGATAATAGATAGTGGGGTGCTGGCCCAAAAAAGGTTGAAAACCACTGCTGTAAGGGGACCGTGAGAATGAATTTGCTTTCATTAATCGAAAGCATTTTACAGCCAATGTAGGTACAGCCAATCATAATGTATTAAAGTGTCACGTCATCTGTAAATGCAGGATCCCGAGCAGATCTGCCAGGCCGAGCATATCTGGAATCTGCACTGGCCCTCAGATGTTAGTTAAAGGCTGCCATGGAAACCACCCATCCAGAGGCCTGAAGCTGCAGATTTCACAAACATATCCAAAAACGGTTCAACTGTATCCTCTTTTGAAAGAGATTAAAGGGGAAAGTGAAAAAATGCAAAATAGCTGCATCATTACAGTTGATAGTTGCACAAAAGTGCTTCAAGAGTAGAAGATTCTTGCAGAGTCTTGGTTCGTTAATTCACTCTGGTGGTGTCAGTGGCTCCCTGAGTGCTCTCTTGTTGTTTAGAAATTAAGAGCGGTGTTCGGAGCCACACCGACTACTCCAGCTGAAGGCTTGAAGCTGAAGACGGTCTCTGTGTCTGTCCTTCAATTATCTTGACAAGCGTTCATCCGATCGACTTCACACTTGGTGGGTGTATTACTGAGGACCCAAGGAAGTGCAGTGTCAAGTGTGAAGTTGTTTGCATGAGTGGTTCTCAGGAAAGCTTCAAGCAGCAATACCGGGGGCCGAGCAATCGCCCCATTCCGAACGGGAACTGCAATAGTGTTTATATAGCTACTGTGGACGGTTGTATGTTCAGTGATGTATGGGGTCAAGGGGCATCATAGAGCATGGTTAATCTCATTTTTTTGACACATTATTTTTCCTATAATTAGTTAATCAATATTAACGCGTTATTTTGACAACCCTAAAAAAAACATGATTTAGGAACATTTTTAAAAATTGAGATATCAGAACAACCAAACACCTGTTTGATTAATTTCATTAATATTCAGGGAAGACAATTAACCTACATTTTATTTGATGGGGGGCGGTAAGGGACCTGGATAATGGATAGGGGGGTGCTGGCCCAAAAAAGGTTGAGAACCACTGCTATAAGGGGACCGAGTGAGAATGAATTTGCTTTCATTAATCGAATGTCCCAATCATATGTGATGCGGACATGGCACTTGGGCAGATGGCGTTGCCTCGATTCCACGGGCGGGAAACGTTTATATAAGCCTGAAAAGGTCTGTGAAATTGTGCGTGTGCTGTGCTACATAATGTGGCGCAGCTAAAGAATGTGGCTTTATCCCCTGACGCTGTTAGATGTGTTGACCCC
>NTHP01000535.1:56641-72372 GCA_003416845.1 Oplegnathus fasciatus
TTGGTAGTTTATTACTCTTTATTAATGACTTATTAACATATATAACTGCTGACTCGATGGGTTGATATAAAGTGGGGAACTCTGTTAATGATTTAACTGTTAGTGACTCACCAGTAAGAGAGATTTTCTACAACCAAAAATTGCTCTATTAATGGCTTATAACTGAACTATAAAGTATCAGTAAATGATTTGTTGACATCACAAAGCCATCTCAACTTTTAAACCCTAATGAGAAAGTGGCAGAGTATCTTTTGTGTGGCCAGGTGACTGTAAATCCTTCTCAACCCATTTCACTCATGGAGTACCTCAGGGATCAATCCTCGATCCTCTAGTATTCTTATTGTATTTGACAGTTAGGTTAAAAACAACAAATTTGTTTCCATTTTTATGCTGATGCTCCCACATTATTGCATTTCTTCTTTTAACTTCATTGGTTAAATTGTGTTTGATTTAATCATATGTATTTATATTTAAATTCACTGTAGTCTATGTATTTCTTGTTTTTTGGGGAAAAAAACTGCACTTAAGATATTGGCATTGATTGTGGAAGCCTTTTTACTTTTCAGGGATTATTCTATATTTTAAACTTTTTTTTGCCAGCCAGCGTTTCTTTAAAGCTGCTGTAGTCAATATTTTTACATTAACACTGGATCAAAAGATCAGGTGTAAAGGGCGCTGTAAACTCATAGCCAACTCTGCAGTTCCTCTCAGCACTATGGAAAATTTTGCCATTGTTATGCCCGGCCTAGGGGAAAACCTGAGCATAGTATAAAAAGCCTCTCCTCTTTCCCCACTCCCAAGGATGACCAGTGCCACAGCAGATACAGTCCAAAGAGAATGGATTTATTCATCAATCAGGGTAGAATAGGCGTCGGGGAGAGCACGGCCAAAACATTAACAATCTATAATATTTAAAACTAACTTATCTATCTTTACCAAAATAAAGCAGAAGAAAATACAGGCATCTTACCTACCTCCCGAACATAAACAGGAAAAAAGAGGTCAACAGAAAAGGCTTCTCACCCCTACAGCTACCCAGACTGCTCTTTTAGAAGGTATTTACAGTAAGTACAACAGAGATCCGTACGTTAACACTAAAATCGGCAACCACTAGGCAGCACAGCACGGTCTGGTTGGAAGTCAGGAAAAGAGACGGGTGAAGCTGGCATGGTGCCGGTGCCATTTTAAAGTAGGCGCCATCAGTCTCCAGTCCAATCACCAGCCGCCACCTGCAACTCAACATACTCAGAAACACACAGAACAGGGTGAACAGCACCACCCTCAGGCAGGGAGGGAAAACAGCACAAAAAAATCACACATCACACTCAAATACAGATACACATCATAAGACCATCTTTCAGTTCATTGTTACGTTTTTTTGGCCCTTTACTGTTTTGGTCCACTCTCACAGCTCTCATCAGTGTTGTCTCCAGGTACAGCAGACAGCTGTTATCAACAAAAAAGCTACCTGCCCAGCACCAAATGGCAGATAGACAAAGTTAGCAACTAGCTGGTGAACATAGTGGAACATTTAGCTGCCAAAGAGCCAGATATTTCCCTCGGGAGTTGTCAAAGACCAAATCAGAGCTAAAAAGAGACTAAATATTGGACTTACATTCATCCGGTGGACACAAACACAACTCAGCCATATCAACTTAATAAGGTATAAACTCTGTAACTTTCACTGTTTTCTGTGGGCTGAATAGTTCAGCTACCTACTAACTGCTGAGCAAACCAGTTCAGTAATATTGTCATTTCTTTTGACCACATCAAACAAACTGCTGATCAAAATAAAGAAATGAAAGCAGTATGCAGTTTTGGTGTCACATACCAATGGCATTGAAGGATGGTTGGGAAAGCTGTTTGTGATTTTGTTGGTTGATAAAGCCCAATTTTTGCAGAGTTGTCAGAGAGCCTGAAGGCAGACAGTCTTTGTTTCACGTATTAGTTTTGCATTTTGTGCTTCGGCTTGCTTGGAGCTGTATGCAGCACATTCCACAACACACTAAACNCACAGCTACTGGCGATCCACTTCAAGTAATTAAACTATCATCCAAATTACCAAACTGATTCAGCTCATTAAAACAAACATGTCGCCAGAATCTGAAAACAAGAATAGTACAGATAACCGCTTCAGTTAATGAACTGATAACCATCCTAATCATTTTCACAGCTTTGTTATGATGCGTTGATTTTATAATCTAATGTTGTGTGAAGATCTTTGCAAAAAAAACNATGTTAATTAACCACAACAAAACACAACTTTCTGTGGAGAAAGACAAGAGAAAAGGCTCATGGTGATCGAGATTGGCATCAGGCGGGGAGTGTGTTTAAATTTGCTCCTCTGTCTGCATATTGTATATATGCATGAGAGTGTGGGCGTGTGTGTTTGGGTTTGTATGTGTGTACTGTTGTCTCTCAGCAGCCAAGGTGTAAGGTTACCTGGGGGGGAAGATAATCCCCTGCTTACACAGCATGCATCTTTCTCACTTGCAGGGCACACATAAAGTCATTCCCAGAGTTTTGCAGAATGTGATTAAATCTCTTGTGTGTGTGCTGTATGTTGAAACCTGAGACTGTACAAGAGAAAAAACCCGAAGGGAGGCGAGTTTCTTCAGGCTTTAGCAGTTTTTCCTCTCACTGTGAGCTTGATTTGTTTTTATTTGGTATTCATAATCACTTTTGTTTTTACTAAAAAGTCTCACAGCACTTTGTTTAAAATATTTTAGCATTAATGCACATTATGATGCAGTTATGCGTCCATCTGCATAGTTTTCTGTCTGAATGATATGATTTGTTTCCTTTTTTTCACATCACAGATATTAGGCTAATAGCTTGCATATATAATACAGCAGCAACACTGTTTCCTCTGCTCATAACAGCTTTTCTATATTGTCTGATCAAATGAGTAAATTAACCACAATATTGATCATTTGAAAAGTACAAATCCCCAAAATAGATATTCAAATATTGTGATGCACAGCTATGTTAAACATTGAAGAAAAGGTGGAGGGGACAGACACCAGCCACGACCCTGGCCACATAGACAAGCAAGACCATCTCTGCTTCCATCTATGCATCTGCCTCAACATTGGAGGAGACACACATGGGATGTGGACGTGGATGGATTAAACACCGGCTGCGATCCCGGCCACATGGATCTTCTTTGTCTTCTTGGCGTTGGATAATAAACTAGGCAACCTCCGCGCCCGGCACCATTTTCCAATGGGATATCAGGAACTGTGATGTCCTTTGTTTCACCCACACTTGGCTAAATCTTGGCATACCAGACAGCACCATTCAACCAGGGGAGGACATTGTGTTCTTGGCCACGGACTGGATGATGATGCAGTTCTGCTTCAGCTTCCTCTTCATGCTGGAGCTGGAGAAGTGGGAGAAGTGCGGCGGCCACCGGCAGTTCTTCGCCATCGTGCAGACTCGCGGGCAGGCCGAGGGCTTCACCCAGGTGCTACATCCACGAGGGCATCGCCACGGCCATCATGAACAGCGACTGCATGGATACACCAGGCCAGCACTGAGAGGCTCAGGAAGAGCTTCTACCCTCAGGCCACTAGGATCCTAAATGAGGACACTTCCTAAGAATTGCCGTAAAACTATTTTTACTTGCTTTATTATTCAAGTTGCTACTATAGTTAACATTATTATTTATTACGTATTTCTATTCTATTTTAAACTCATTTTTATTGCATAATTAAAGGAGCTAACGGTGACACATTTCACTATGATTATATATGACAAATAAACTTGGACTTGGACCAGTCGAAATTTGTAAGAATTCTGATATAATAGGTCTCCGATTTCACACAGAAGTTAACAAAAGCTGTTTTTTCAATTTTAGCCTTTTAACTGTCATTGGTAGATTTCATCAGCTGTAGTGAGCCAGCTCATTAATGCTGACTCCATGAGTTGCTTGAAGCTCCATTTTAAAACATTTAAAATTTTCCAGCTGACTTTTTAAAACTAGAATCCTACAAAATGGATTGGCAAAGATATGGAAATCATATCATAAAAGATCTGATTTATTGTTCATATTTTCAAACAATATATTTCACTCAGACAAGATAAAAGGCTCCAAGGATGAGGACTAACTGTTTCCAAGAGAGTATGGGGAACGTTTAAAGTTATTCCTGTGACGCAGCCAGTCCATCTCCACGACCTGAAAGCCTTGCCTGGTTAAAATAATAAAAATCAGGAGGACATGTTTCAGTTAATGTAACACAGTCTCCTGGACTTAATCAAGTTTCAATAAGCATAAAGAAATCTGCTTTGATAATATGAAATCATGGCAGAAAAACAATTTCTTTGCCAGAGATCTGACCCAAACAACCCAAATCCAAAATCAAAGTTCTGTACATATCCAAACCGGTTAAAGTTGGACCATTTATTTATTCAGTTTTATTAATGCCAGCAAAAAGATGCTATGGGACCGGAGAAAACAACATTGCATTTGANGAGACCGAGAAATTAAGTTGAATTGTTCCTTTACTAAATCAGTTCCTAGTCGAGTGAGCATGAACAACAACTGTACTTGTAGAGAGAGCCTGGGACCCCCAACTCCTATCTTTGCCCGTCCCTCTGGTTTACACCAATCTTGGTTATCACTGACTTCAGCAACAACTTTTTCCTATCTTGTTCTCTCTCAGGAGGGTGGAGTGGGCTCAGCCATGTGTCTTTGTAAGAAGAGAAAGAAGCTGCTTCATCTCTCTGACCGTCCTTCTACATAAAAATATGTACAATAAGTGACGTACTTGATGAAGAAAGGAAAAGAAACTCCATATCTACTCATGCACCACTAGAACTTTTGGGCTCCCCGAAAACACCTCTACCACAGCAGCTCCGACACAATAAATATTTATAATCTTCGCCATGTTTCGGTACCTCTCTGCAGCTCTGGGGCGCCCCCAGTCTCCTCCATCTGCTTGGTCAGTTTAAGACTTAAGATTCAGGGAGGACTTTCAGCCCTCGCTTCTGCACAGAAAGGTACAACTTTTGTCTCTTTTGTCCTTCCCTTCAGTATGATGGACAATCAGGCTGTAGACTTTCCACCTATGCAGGTTTCTGTCCTGAAGCATCGAGTGATTTTCTAATTTGTTTTGGTTTGGATGACTGCACATGGAGACTGAATTGGAAATTTGCCCTTGGTACAATTGGGAAACCACACAAAACTTTTCACTTTGAGGAACTGATCAAACTATATTTTAAAAGAATTGAAAAATCACATATATGTGTCTTAAATCATAAGATAAGTTAGTGATGACACTTTGCTTCATATTTAAAGGAATAGTTAAACATTTTTATATATTTGTATATGCTGTTTTGCCAGAAGATCGATACTACTCTCAAATATTTGAGGTAAATATGAAGCTGAAGACAGCAGGCAGTTAGCTTAGCTTAGCTTATCTTAGCATAAAGCTGGGCAAAATTCAAAGGTTAAAAAGTCTGCGTACCAACTCCCCTGAAGCTCAGTAATTAGCAGGTTTAAAAATGTTTTAAAAGTGTAAAAACATCTTTGCACTAAACTGATCTAATCACATGCTGTCTTTAGCTTTATATTTAGCGAGAGTGGTATCACTATTCTCGTCTAACTCTCAGCAAGAAAGCAAATAAGTGCATTTCCTAAAATGTCAAACGATTTATTTGACAGACTTTCCTTTTTCCAATTATCTCTAAAGGTTTTCTGCACTTTTCAGAGCCACGTCTGCTTGACTAACAATATTAACTACATGGTTGTTGCTTTTCCTTCTTATTAACTCTTGGTACCCTGATGTGCAGCATCACTGATGTTAGGAAAGATGATGGAGCATGTCCTTGATAATGTGATAGTGTCTGGTCCATTATTGACCTGACACTCTCACATGTCGTAACATATTACACAAATATTTCAGGCCTCAGAGTACAGAGGATGTGACAAAAAGTGTGACACCCTCGACAGCTGACTCAGCACCTTTCGCCAGGATTGAGAGGATGCAGTTTGCTCAGAGTAACATGGAAGGGAAGATTTAGTTCAGTAAAGCATTGTTCAAAGGGTGGAAGCTCAAACATTGAGACCTTGTGGAAAAGCTGGCTGTCTTAACATTGGTACATGCAAGGTCTCCTGTACTTTAGGAGGAGTGTCAGGACATATTTTGGGTCATAAACTACTGAATTTTCTTTTCTGCTCCACAAATAATATCCTTATATCCTTAATATCCTTTGGTCTATTTCTCAATAAATTATAAAACAAACACACAAACCAGTGCAGGTTTTACCCGCACAAATACTTTACAATACTACTTTTTCCAAAAAAATATACTTCTGTCATTTGGACTGATCTCCAGATCTCCAGGTCTTTGGTTTAAATTGCAGAGACTTGAGACCTTTTTCAGGCAGTAATCCATCTCAGCGGACACTTTTGTCACTTGCCAGTTGCATTAATGTCTTGTGGTTATAGAGCTGCAAGCAGAGACTGTTCAGAAAAATCTCCTCTCGGTGAGAAAGCTCAGACATCTGAGACTTGTGAGTGAGAAGCCAAATAGCAGTCGTTTTATTGGCTGAAATGATAGGAAAAACTCATATTATCATTGATATGATGCCCATTTGTGCAGGTAATACTGGTAACATTGTTTTTTGTTAGGTTTAGGGGGGTTAATTACCTCTGAATCTTTCGGCCTTACAAACTGGCCACAACATAAACTCAAACCTTGGTTTCCTCCATCAAGAAGAGGATGGAGGTCCTATCTAAAACCGCAGCAAGCTCGACTTGCTTTCACTGTATCTTGTGTCACCAACTGTGCATCTGGTTCAGTTGATTTAGGTCAATAAATAAATGCAAATAAACAGAAACATTGTTCTCTTTCCCCCTGATATTAGATAAGACCCGCCTTGTTGAAGTTTGGCAACCAATTAAAACTGACAAATGACCATCTGTGATTTAGAATTTGGTTATTTTCCAGCACAGATTTTTAATTTACTTGTTTGTTTTCTGACATTGTAGTTTGTTGATGTAATAATTGATAGCAGACATCTATCAGTTCTTGGATATGAGACCATCCTTGAATTTACCTCCAAAGAGACTTTTGAGAATGGTCCCTGCTCACCACTGCACTGCCATTTAACAATCAGACAAAAACATAATTTCTTTTTCCTGTAAGTGGAACAAAGTGTTACCTGGGGAGGAAGGAAATCAATCTGAGAAGTTAAGCTATTCTTTAGAAACTGGTTAACAGTAAGAGAAGTGGCTAAAACATCAAAACCGCCATTATGACCTTTAAATTGAGAAACTGATGGCAACAACAGCTTTTAGGCAAAGATACCGAGTTAGTAAGAAAGAGAGATATTGAAGTCAATGTGAGAGATGTGTCTTCATTTGAAGTAATAGACATTTTCTTTGTGTCTTTGTCTCAGGGGACTGTTGCTGATGTTGCTTTCTATTACACTTTGCATGAAGAATGAGTATTCATGCGTAAGCAAAATGATATTTGGTGACTGTCTGAGCAGCCAGTAGCTACTTCCCTCAGAGGAGAGTTGGCATCAGTGGCGCTGAGTGTGTCTCTTCTTGTAACGCTGAGTTTTCCACTGATGCATGAGTCCAAATTATTAACTCAAACATGGACTGAATCTTTCTCATTCTACCACTTTCTGAGTCTCTCATCTGTTTAATTTAGATTTCAAATGATATGAATATTTAAGACTTTCTTAATGCAATATTTATGTTGGCAGAAGATTGTGTGATTGTTCGGGTTTAAATGTCACTTGAGCATTTGCAGCTCCTGGAAATGAAATATTTAATAGATTCAGTTCTGCTGTTATTGTGATTATTATTATCTATCTGTCGATCTATTGAATGATGGATTGATTGTACGCCTCTCTGCTCTCACCCGGGTTATAACAAGCATCTGTTTTCCCTTTCTGGGAGTCTGTGGCAAGTTTGAATTCACCATTTGTAGTGGCGGTTTGTTTGCCAACATTTGAGAAGGGGAAATTTCACTTTGCACTTGCCCCTGTTTTTTTTCCCCAGAGCCATAAATCAGTCAAGCCTCACAGACATGATACATTATTATTATTATTGCAGATAAACATCTATGAGTCAGCTTAAAAATCATAAAAAGACATTTCTTATAACTTCAGGGGTTTTACAAAGATACTTGAAACTGGTCTGTCGTGTTATTTTTCTCTTAGATTAGCTTCCTCCAAGTGGGACAGTTTCACAAAAATAAAGACTGACTTGTTTTAAGCGTTAAAAAGTTAGCCACCCTACCCCCAGGTTAACTCCACGTTTCCATGGTAACAATCAGTGACACCCGCTGACCAGCAGCACCAAACGAGCAAAACATGGCTCACCATGTGCAGTTTGTTAGCAATGTTTTAGAGCGAGTGGTGAGAAAGAGTTTCTATATATATATATATATATATATATATATATATATAGCATTGTTATGATGTGTCCCCCATTTAATCAGTTCTCTGGCTTGTGCATTTCCATTTAATGTTAGCTGAGTTTCATCTGAAGTCCTCATGGAGCACATTGTAGATGTCAGACAAGGTGAGAGAAGGCAAAAGCTTTTGTCTGGGCCTTTTTAAGGTGTTTAGATGCTGGTCGACCTCCACTATGATACTTTACATGGGATAAAATTGCCAAATAGCATGCTTAAGTGTCATTTTTGTTCCCGTCGCCCCACTTTACTCTGATTCCAGTCGCATGGATTCATTGTCCACTTCTACTCGGCACTAAATATGTCAAACCTCTCAGGTGAACCTGCAGATGAAAGAGAAGGGGAAGAGCCTTTACATTCTGGGGAGGAGTTGGGAGTTTTCTTGCTGGCTTCCTCACAGTAGGATTATTTGGAGCTGACTTCTATTGGATGCATATTCAGGCAGTTTGGCATTTAGCGATGGCAGGCAGGCAGAGAGACGACTGATCCGCACCGGAGATGCACAACAAGGAGTGACGGAAAGCACCTTGATCCTCGACAGAGATTAAAGCATTTTGAGAAGTCATAATGTTGTAATACTAAAGTCATAATTTCTAGAAAAAGGTGTAATATTATGAGAACAAAGTTTGTAGTTTTATGAGGAAAAGAAATCAAGCAGTCTGTAAGCTTATATGTTAAAATGAAGTTAAAAATCTCCTCTTTTGTTCCACCATAAGAGCGGCCTTAATACTCCATAATATGGTCTGTAGGATGCTGGCTGTGTTTCCTGCTGGCAGGTGTTTTTGGGGAACTGTTTGTTCAGAGTTTTGTACATAAACTGGCTCCGGTACAGCACACGCTGACAGAGAAGAAGGATTGTCTCCTGATTTGCTGAATTTTCAGGCTAAATGAATTTTTCTTTTCTTCTCACCTGAGTATTTTTGTGTTTGTTTAGAGTCATGGCAATGTACCAATAAATTGTTTTTTTTCCTCTGCCAGGTCCGCAGTGTGAGCACAGTGGTGACCCGCCGCAGAGAGCAGCGGGTGGTGGTGATGGTCGTCACAATGGTGGTGTGCTACCTGGTCTGCTGGCTGCCCTATGGGGTGACAGCTCTGCTCGCGACCTTCGGCCCCCGCGACCTTTTGACCCCGGAGGCGAGCATCACGCCGTCGCTGCTGGCCAAGTTCTCCACCGTCATCAACCCTTTTATCTACATATTCATGAACAAACAGGTGAGGCGTCATCGCTCCTGCTGTTCATGTGTCTTCTGCCTGTTTTCTTACTGTAAAACTGCTATTTTATCATAAGGTGGTTATCATAGTTACGATTCCAAGTGGTCCAAGTTGGACTGAATCCCCTTCAGTGTTTTGTTTAGTGATTAAAATCCTTCTGATCGACTCGCCACACTTGATTTTTACAAGTGGAACTGAGACTGTTGACATCACATATGAGAGGAATAATACTAAAAACACAAACATGATGACTAAACACTAAATGAAAGGTGTGCTGTGAGTGAGAAGATTTTATAATCCTGCTGATCAGGTTTCAGGTTTATCTCAGTCTTTTGAAGTTCACCCACTTCCTGCTCTCTTTGGAGTTTGCGGTCCGTCTTTCCCACGTTTCTCCGCCCACATCACATCCAAACTTTGCTTTTTTTCCTTTTCCTGTTTTTGAAAGATGTCCTCAAGAATCTCTTATCAAACCTTTTATTTCTCTTTGCTGTTTTTCTTTTATTAGTAAAAAGCAGTTATACGTAACATTCAGGTAGAAGCTTCTCATCTTTAGCCAGCGCTGAACATTTTGTTGTCTTGATGTGTCTTCATAGGAGAAGTTGACAATACTGTAAATTAATAAACACTTTAAAATGTCCTTATATGTGCTTACGCCTACATTATAGTGTGTTATAAACCATTTATTAAAGGTTTGGATGGTGCTTATAAATGCTAAATGTGGGGGGGGTTAAAATAAAGTGTGGTAAATTAATATCCTGAACTAAACTGCTGTAATTAGAGTCAGCTGTTTGTTGTCTAACAGCAGGCCATGTCTAATTATCTGATCTCTCCTTATTTAGACAAAGAATCCGGGGGCCAGAAAGTTATGAGATTCACACCCAGGGGAGGTTAATGTAGGTGCAGACAGACCTCCACCCTCCATCTGCTGGCACCTCATTTACACCTTCAGACAGAACACACACACTCTCACATCCAGCCATAAAAACACATGCAAACACACAAGCGCACATATAAAAGACGGAGGTGCGACATTATTATTATGGTGTCAAAGCCATCGACACACAACACCCCCCCCGTGAGGTTGTGATACTCATCACTGGCGTTCAAGGACACAAGAAATAATGAAAAAAGAGGAACTAATCTGGTTGATGCCACTGCGTTCCTAATTGACAGCAGAGCAAACTTCAAGGTGCTTTGTCCAGCATTTCACCGTCAATAAATCATTACCACCGTCATTAGTAGATTAGTCTAATAACTGCAAACAAAGATGAGCGTCACAGAGACGACAGCTCATGCGTGACTCCACACTGCTGTGGACGTTTTGACAAGCTTTCCTTTCATCGCTCTGCAAGAAAAAAACTTCTCTAGTTGTATGTTCTTGTTACTTTACCTGATCTGGCTGTTTCTGTTTCAGCTTGATAATAAACAAACTAAAGCAGGCAGAGTCACGTAGCGGATGCTTGGATGGAACTTGAAACTCCTCCTGGTTGAATCACCAGCACAAAAGAGAGAAGAACAGCTGCATTAGATAATATCTGGCTGTTTGGTTAAAAGTCTGTGTACATAAAAACACAAGGTGAGAAGTAAACTACAACTCCGAAGGCGTGTTTCTGTCATCACAGAGCTTAAAATTCTGTTATAAGCTGCTGAGAAAACTCATTTTACAATCTGAAGCTTAAATTAAATTTACTTTTGGATTCTGGGTCAATTTTAGATGAACTTGTTTTCTTCTCAACTGCAACGACGAAGCATTTTGAATTTGTTACAGCTCTGATTCTGATGCACTCTGAGTGGAAACTGCAGCCAAGGCTCATGAGTATTGACGTATTTAGAGCCGTCCACCATCAGTCTGCAAAACTGACAAACAAAACAATGTTTCTCAGAAACCAAGTTGAAATCATTAAAGCTGGCGGCGTTCAATTATCCAGGTTATCCTCCTTTGTTTCTGTGTTGAGTAACGTTGAGGATATCGTTAAAAGAAACAATTGAAATGGGAATACAGAAAAGGTACAAAGGAAGGAAAAAAGAAAAAGGAAGGAAGGAAAGAAGGATAAATAAATCAATGATGGAGGATGGAAAAAAGAAAAAAGAGGGGAAGAAGAAAGGAACGAAGGAACAAAAGAAAAAGGGAAGACAGAAAGAAAGGAAAGGAAGAAAGGAAGGAAGGAGGGAGGAAATAAATAAAAAGAGTGTGTTTGAAATCGCATACATACTCATTCAGTACGTACTGCATACTGCGTACTAAATTAACGATTAAGTATGCATTTACCCGCCGACTGTTCACACTGAAGTATTCTCCAGCAGTACGTCTTCTCTGCGTCACATGACTGTATCGATCACAAGTTTATCACAAATGTAAATCAACGTTACCACTCACTGTAATATTTCCAGTGTTATTTTAAGGAAAATTAATATTATTAAATATGTTAGTGTTAAATATTTTTTCTGCAGGACATTGTATATATTTTCCTCTTAACTGTACCTTAACATCACTCGCCATCACTCGTAATTATTGACAGTTATTTATTTAAACTATCCGCTTCACAGTCCCCCATTGGACAGTCTGAAGAGCCGCAATGCATTTTGGGGCTTTTTGGGCTCACGTCGCACTCAGTAATTCTTGCCTATCTAGTATCCTAAGCTGGGTATTTCCTGTGAACTTAAAGACATAATGTCGAAGATTTTCATTTAAACAAACGTCTGTTAAGTCACTCTCTATCGCTGAATGATGCACTGGCCCACTGATGAAAGCCTGCAGCATTTGCAGTATTACGACCCGGGTGTCGGTGGTGACTTCCCCAGAAAAATCACAAGCGGTGCACAGTTAGGCTGTGTGAAGCAGCGTGCTGTTTTTTCCGGTCTCTGCCAGCGTTGCGAGTAAACGGTCGGCTATGGCTGAACAAACAAAGAAAAGGTTGATGATTACAAACGAGGAAATTGAAACGGACGTGAAGTCCAAAAACACACCTGCAGTTACCGATTATCGCCATAGGTGCCGTGAAAGACAACGAAATTAAAATATTATTATTAAAATATATTCGAGATTACAGCTTTAAAATCCACATACTCTGCAGTTGGGACGCACTACGTACTCAGTTTTACGTCATACTTAGTATGAATAGTACATTAGTACGCGGTTTGGGACACAGCCAAAGACAGGAGTGAAGAACGAAAGAAAAAAGAAGGAAGGAAGGAAAAAGAGAAGAAAGAAGTAGGAGGAAATGAAGTAATGAAAAGATGGAAATTAAGGACGAAGCAGTGAGAAATGTTAGAAAAACATGAGTAAGAAACAGAATGAAAGGAAGGACAGGACGGGCAATCAGGAAAGAAGGACTAAAGGACAGAACATGGCAGTAAAAGTGGGAATGAATGACTAAAGGAAGGACATGAAGATGAAACGGGCAGAGAAAGGTGAAAGATGAAAGAGAAAGGTGACGGGCGGGATGAGTGTGGGAAGAAAGTTGTTTTTAATCTGGGAAAGGTAACGTGAGCTTTGATTTTGATTAGCATGTGATGGTACTATCAGGTGACCTTTCCTTCTTCTGTCACACATCCACACCCTCTCTTTTTATCTGCCTCTTTTTATCTGCTTCTCCCTCAGTCCTGTCTCTCAGGGGGTTTTTTCAGCTGGGCCGCCTGTCTCTTTGTCACTTTTGAGCTCGGGAGACATTTAACTTTCTTTGATGACTGACTTGTCGCGCCGGCGCTCCGTCTAATAGTTACGGAGTGAAGTTTCTCGCTGCATGCGTGTGTGATGATAACTGAACTTTCCACAGATAAACACCCAGGAGGCCGCACTGTGTGGCGCTTTCAGTCTTCAGTTCCTCCCAGCCCATAACTATGGCAGCAGTGTGTTGAGGCGAGTTGAAGACTTAAAGCGCTGCGCAGATTCATGCCGCGGACCTGAGCTGTCGCCATGAGAACCACGCCTTTACACTTTCTGCAGAAGGTGCCGCTGCTGATGTCTTCCTGCGCTTCTGTTCAAATGTTACACAGGATTTAAACACATTTCTGACATTTCAGGAAAATAAAATGTAAACCAGTGCATGTTTTCATTGACTACCAGGACCTGTACACCCCCAGGACCCTGAGGCCAGCAGGGAAGATCGTGGCCGACCCCTCCCACCCTGGATATAAAGTCTTTGAAACACTATCAGAACCAAAACCTCACACCACAAGAACAGCTTCTTCCTGACTGCAGCTGGACCCCCTGACACCCCCTTGACACTGACTCTTACCCCCCCCCACAGTCACTACACGCTGCATTAACGTAAAGTCTCCACAGCGGACTCAATGCGTTATTAACGTACATCTTTTGGATTATTATGTCTTTACATTGCACACATTCTTTATTCTTTATACGGAGGACATTTGCACACTCCGTCCTCTTCTTCTTTAAACACTGTGCAGCTCTTTTCATTCTAAAAACAGATATATGTGACACATTTTCATACTTTTTGTTGTAAATCTTTCTACTTTATAATGACGATTCTTGACTTGTTGACTAGTACTTGTTCTTTATTTTCTCTACTGTGTTTATTGTTCTGATTCTATATGTGAAGATATTCAAAAGGACTTCAGTGGTGGAAAGTAACTAAGTACATTTACTCAATCACTGTACTTACTTACTGTAATTAATGTACTTGTACCTTACTTGAATACTTCCATTTACTTCTACTCCACCACATTTATGTTACAGCTATAATTACTAGTTACTTTGAAGATCCAGATTCAGATTTTTTAGTTATATTTCTTATTAATAATGTACTATTATGGATTAAACTGCAGTAGTATATAAAGTAGTTAAAATTAGCTCCATCTTTACCAGGTGCAACATTAAAGTGATGAACACATTAATTAATTAATTAATTAATCAATAATTATATCCAATAATATAATATAATATATATATATATGATTCTGAAATGGACCATTCTGCATAACGAGTACTTTTACTTTTGGTAATTTAAGTACATTTTGATGCTAATACTTCTTTTACTTAAGTACGATTTGAATGCATGACTTTTATTTGTATTTCTACTCTTTGGTATTACTACTTTTACTTAAGCTGAAGTTCTGAATACTTCTTCCAAAGCTGACATAATTACACAATTACACCCAGGGTCGTGTAGCCAGGATTTTAAGATACCCGTAAAAGTAAAATGTCCGTAAAATGTTCTATTAATTTGGATTTTTTCATCTTTTTAATTCTGCGTTTTAATCTTTTAAAAGTGTGTGTATGTCCTGGACTTTCTCACTACGATGGTCTAAATCTTTTTCAGCCTGTGACCCCTTTAAAACATAACTGGTTACGACCAGCTCAACTATCTTTTTCTTTATTTTATGTTTAGAGGCCTGAAGGGATCAAACTGTCCAGTAATTCACTAGAAAAAGGACAAAAATTCAACAGAAATCTGTTTTTTTCTGGTTTCTCTCCTGTTCATCAACCGCTGTTTTCAAGACCTTTCTCCAATCCGCCAGGATTTAAACAGAGAACATTTATTGTATTGTATTTATTTATGTATTTCTTCATTTTTATTTGCCTGAAAAAGCTAACACTGACTGAGTCATTGCACTGAGTCTAAAAAGTGTTGGTTTGAGTCTTTGATAATCCCACTATGTGTAACTTCATATTATAAACTGTGACCTGAATGGGAGCTCCGGCGCTCNNATGCATCATGACATTTCATTGCTGCCTGTTCTGAAACACCTGCTGGTGTTTTTTATCAGCCACTGTGGTGACAGAGACAGAAAGTGTTGACAAGCAACAGGAGAGCTTTTTCTGACTGGAAAGAGAAACAATGCAGTTACGTTACCCCTGATCCCTCCGATCCTTTTATGATTAATAATTTGGGCTTTCTGGTGGAGTGAAGGCAGTGAGCTGCAGACGGTGGTGGAGGAAGTATTCAGATAATTTACCTATGTAAAAGTACTAATGCCACGCTGTAAAAAGTATTAAAAGTACTCAATGCAGTAAAATGTCCCTTGTTACTCTATTCTCTCTACTATTATATATTCTATCATTAGATTTGTATTACTTGTGCATTAATATAAAAGCAGGATTTTACTGTTGGAGTTGGTTGAGGT
>NTHP01000535.1:82994-114740 GCA_003416845.1 Oplegnathus fasciatus
ATCTTTACATTTTCCCAGGCAAAGTTTCGCAGTGAGTAGTACGTTAGCCGGTTAAAAGGAAGCAGGATTTTGTTTTTGACATTATTTTGTGGTTATTTTGAATGAGAAATGATTTGAAAGGATTCAAAACCGATCCTGAATTGGCCCTCTTCCTCCTAGACAGGCATGTAATGTCTATTTTATTTATGAAATGCATTGTGAGACGTGGTTTTACAGTCCACGGAGGTATAACATTAGGTCACGGTGGACATTGCTGTACTACAACTTGCTTATAACGGAACATCTTGTGTTGGCCTTGCTACAGAGTTATATCTTGCTGCTGGCTTTTTATTATGACAGTGTTTCCCATGCATAAGCTCTATTTGGGCGGCCAGCACAGCGGGCTGGTGGCCAGCAGCGGCGCTGGGTCTAACCTGTGTAACGGCAGCAACAGAAAGTTTGCTGGTCCGGCGGGGAGTCGAGGCGGTCTGGGATCAGACCCCCGGCGCTACAGCCGCTAACTGAAGGTCCGTCTCCAGAGCTGCTGCCCGCTCTCCTCCCGGAGATGTAGTTTTCCTAGCGGCAGGGAGTGAAGCGAAGGGAACATGTAACCTGATGTTGGGTGTATGAACCATCATCATATTACTTATTAATCTTACATACCCACAAATAGATACATTACCTCATCACTATGCATCCTGCAAACAGCTGTTTAAAAAAGAAAAATAGTATTAAAAAAGTTGCGTCTTCCTTTCATTGACTTCCAAAAAATAAAGCAAGTCCTAGCAAGATCAAGATCTTTGACACGAGGTGGTGGTGAAACACAACTGCTTTTGTCCACAGGGGCTGCCGAAACCAACATAAAATGAAAGGTCCCTGTAGTTGCTTTAACTTGAATTTTATAGGACAATTGGCTTTCTAATTTCCAAGTATTCATAATGCTGTACCGTACCAATTAGATCAACCTTGAGTGTATGGATTGGAGTGGGAACACAATTAGTTTGAACTCTTGTGCATATAAAATGCGTACAGTTTGTCCTGTCTGAAGTTTAAAACTAAATTTAAATGATAAGATCTGGAGACAAATTGGTATCATCAGCATAAAAGAGGACATTGCCGTACTGAGTCGGAAAATAATGATGTAAACAGTAAACAACAGAAGGCCTAATATTGATCCTTGTGGGACACCTTAATCATCACTTTAGTAATTGTTTTTGTCTTTTATAATATAATAAACAGGACCCTCCACTATTGTTCCAGCCTGCGCTGTGTATAACAGAGACGGGCTCAGCCGTTGAAACTGTCGCAAGGGGATGCGAATCATCCTGAAGACTGGAACAGAGTGGGAGGTCATGCTGAACATGGATGACTACACTTCTGCACGCCATTTCCGAGTGACCAAGCCACAGTTTGAGTATCTCCTGATGATGAAGTTGCAGGANGGCCTAATATTGATCCTTGTGGGACACCTTAATCATCACTTTAGTAATTGTTTTTGTCTTTTATAATATAATAAACAGGACCCTCCACTATTGTTCCAGCCTGCGCTGTGTATAACAGAGATGGGCTCAGCCGTTGAAACTGTCGCAAGGGGATGCGCATGCAGTTATATTTCAAACAAAATGATCAGGCTGTTTATTAGACCAAACATATTGAAATATGGCAATTACATGTTCACACTCAGTCTATCAAGCGTTAAACACGAAAGTTGACGGTGCATCCGACAACCTGGAAAAAAGTGTGCCTACCGTTTTTAGATATGCCGTGTCGGTTGTTGAGCTGTGATAAGAAAACTGCTGTGAGCAAAGTTTACATTCCACTTTTGTCATCCTTTTTAACGAAGTGCTGCCACACTGACGACTTCTTTGACATGGTGCCAATTAGTTTGGAGCCGAGTAAAGTAAGTTAGGCCGGCAGTCTCTGTTATGTTGGGCAAGTTCAAAGTTGTGAAGACGGGTGTTTTGACTTCCTGTCTTTCAAGTCTCAGTCTATTAAACAATTATTAAAACAGAAACATATTCGTTGAGTAAAATATATTTGAATATTTTTTACTCATCAGTTATTTCTAACACTATAGCCTGTCACTCAAAAATAAAATTCATCAGGTCTGCGTATGTCCCTCCCGCCACCGAAAACAATGGATTATGAAAATAACACCAGCAATTGTCAAGAGCATATCAACCAAACAATCGACCAGCCGACAAGAAGGTGTCTGCCCTATTTTAGGGACTGTTCTAAGAATACAATTTCAGTTTTTAGTTTAACGAGGGGTTCAACTTGAATGTTAGAGGACAATCGGCTATTTAAATTCCATTTGTATAATGCTGTATTGTACCAATTAGAACCCCCATGAGTGCATGTACTGAAGTGTGAACATCATTAGTTTAAACTCTTGTGAAATGGATATACTTTGTCCTGTTTGAAGTTTAGAATGGTATGGTTGAGATCTGGTGACTGCAAAGGCCATAGCATATGATTCACATCATTTTCATACTCATCAAACCATTCAGTGACCCCTCGCGCCCTATGGATGGAGGCATTGTCATCCTGGAAGAGATCACTCCCATCAGGATAGAAATGTTTCATCATAGGATAAAGGTGATCACTCAGAACAACTTAGTATTGATTTGCAGTGACCCTTCCCTCTAAGTGGACCCAAACCATGCCAGCAAAATGCCCCCTACAGCATAACAGACCCCCGGATCCCCTGACTGTAGGGGTCAAGCATTCAGGGCATTCTCTTAATGTACGCCACACATGCACTTGCCCACTTGTGGAGAATATGGTGACCATATCACATGTGCATTCATCTTTGTAATGAGGGGTTTGACAGTTGACAGTCTAATCACGTCCTGACATTCTCAGTCACCTGAGGAAGAGTTGCTCTTCTGTTTTTCCTTACATACCGCACTAATGAATGAGTGTCACGGTCATCAAATGTGCGCTGTCGACCACAATTTCCGACCCTGTTTACTGATGTCTTTCCCATAGATCTAAATGCAGATGTCACTTTAGTCACTCTTCCTATTGAAACACGAGCCAGTTGAGCAGTCTTTGTGACTGAAGCTCCTGTCATCCGTGCACCAACAATGAACCCTCTTTCAAAGTCACTTAGATCTTTTTCCTCTTTACATCTTGATACAAAACCAGAATCAGCTGGGCCTGCACGGCATTTTCATACATGCCACAGAGCATGATTGGATGCCAATTGCTTAATTGTACAACGCAGTGCACCTGTGTGGAAGCATCTGCGTTCGTTATGTTTCTCCACTCATTAATTCAGGTTTTTCCTTTATCTGTCACCTGTCTGTATCTATTTATTATGACTCTAAGGAAAAAGAAATGCAAATCAGTCATTGGTCGTTGCAATGCAAAGAAGATGGTATGTCTTGGAGAATGGTGGTATGACTACTGATGAGATGATCTTATGACTAGACCTCCAACCTTGATATCCTAGAGAGACTGTCGGACTGGAAGGATTTTAAGAAGATCATTACTGATTTAATGGAAGAAATGACATCTTTCCATTGTGAACATGGTAAAAATGAGGCCACAGATACAGAAGATATGGCAGATATGATTGAGCTACATGCCCCCCCCCTTGTGATGAATCAAAGATTCTAATGTGAAATCAAATGGACCGATGGTCTCTTTATGATAATGGTGGTTGTTAGGAATTGGTAGAGATGACTGATGGGATGGGTGGTACATATTAAACAGGGGTAGGGAAATACACTTTAATGCTATAGAAGTCAGACAACCATTTTAGATACATCCCTCTGGATAATAGAGGAAGCTGCACAACTGCTAAGGCATAAACTGAACAATGCTGTAAACTATTGCTGTTTCATTTACCTCGGAAGTCAGAGCTGGGAATAACGTCGCCTCCGAGTTGAGTGTTCCAGTACAACAAGTCGGAAAACCAAGATGGATGTCTCCAGGAAAACCTTTTTGCTGTACTACAGAACAGATATGGAGGTCCACCTCAAAAACATCATAGAAGAAGAAAGAAGGCATAGAAGGTATGTTTTTCAGCATATTTCAATGTGTGAAAAAACTATTTTACTGTGTTTGTTTTAATCGGTCATTCTGTAACCAGTACAAATAGGGTGAGCGCTTTTAAGAATATTTAACGTTAACTATAAATGTAATTTTTCCAATATAATTTATAATATTTGTCTATTAAATGGGATATGTATAACGTACATTTTAATAAATGTGCTTAAAAGTTCAAAGAAGATAAGAGAACTTCACTCATCCCGAACAAACTTTTGTTTAGGTCAGAGCTGCTCAAATTAATTAAAACAGAAATAATACAGTGATCATAGATAGGACTGTCATTTAAATGTCCACTATGCTGCGGTCAACATAGCGACAGTAGGACTTCTGACCTTGTCTCACCCTCCAGTACGACTTGTACCTACTGATGTGAAGTGCACGCCATTTCCGAGTGACCAAGCCACAGTTTGAGTATCTCCTGATGATGAAGTTGCAGGAGAACAGCATAAAAAAGGAACATTGTCACAGGGACTGGTGGTAGACCTTGATTAAGAAGGTGCTGATGGTCCTGAGGTACATGGCCAACCAAAACTGCTTTAGGGATATGCCAGACAAGTTTGATGTGTCACAGTCATCAGCACACAGGATCATCCTAGTAGTGCTCAACATCATTTGTGCAATGGGACCAACCTTCATCCCCTGGCCAAATACTTGTGAGAAAGCCGCATCTGCTGCTTTCCACCACCTCTGTGGCCTCATTGGTGCAATTGATGGGTGCAACATCAGGGTGCAGAGGCCACACATATGAGGAGACTACATGAACAGAGTCATTCTACTCCATCCTCCTTCAGGGGATTGTAGACGAGATTATTCATAGCCCACACTGTGAAGTGTTGGGGCGGGGGGGGAGTCTCAGTGAATATCCAAACAATAATTTATTATCACAAGACAAAGAATCAGATACAATGACCAAAAAAGTGACAATACTTGTGTGCAAAATGTATTAAAATTTCAAGTACTATTAGGACACATTAACAAGAAATGTTCAAATGGCACAGTAAACATTGTGCAACAACTTCAACTACTGTAACACACATTACAGCTTGTCCTGAGAGCTTCAAATGAATTATATACAAAATGTAACTTTCCCATCAAACATTACAAACTTCTTCAAATGGCAACAGATTACAGCTTGTCCAACAGGTTAGTCATCAGAGCCTCAAAACCCTGCTGAGCAAACTTCAGTTGCACTAGAGTGTCCTTGTGGCGCTGTCGACTGGCTTCTTCTGACTCTTGCAGGAATTGCATCAACCTGTCATCCACCCTTCTACGTTTACAAGGAGGCGTCACTGGGCTGGATGCAGTGTCAGCAAATGCTGCGACACTGCTAGAGTGTCTTAGTGCCTCAGGTCTGCACACCTCTCGCCCCTTTGATGTCCCAACAACAGGGAAGACAACATCATGTTGTCACAGTTCAGGAAAAAGCAAGACTGGACCCAAACGTTGATGAGGAGGCCGAGGGGAAGAAGTTCAGTTATTTATTTAATTAGGTGGCTTATAGGCAAGTAGGCAGACAGGACAACAGGACACATTGCCCTCCCAGAAGGTCATCCATCTCTGAATATAACTGGAAGCTCATGGTTCCCTTCCCTGTAGTGTTCTCTTTCACTTTACAAGAGTATTCTATTTCCTGGCCACCTTATCAGGGCAGAAAGACTGCGTCAAATGACTGCCCAACTTTTCTGTTGCGTTTCCATAGCTGTTTTTTATTGGCAGATTTAAGCCGTGCATTGAAGACTAAGAGTTTTTGGGAGACCTTCACCTTCAGTCTCGATATGCTGCCGCATCAGGTCGATCAAAAACAGCGTTTGGTCCTTGCTGAAGCCCTCATTTGCTGGCATGGGCACAGGCAATGGTGATGGCCTGGATGCGGCATCAGTGTTCTCCTGGCAGCTGTCTAAAACACACAAGTCAGTGGTTAGCATGCACAACATTATTATTGGTCTCCAGCTTCAACCAGGTCTGCACTTCTCATTCAAATAAAAAATGTGATGTGGTCTGCTGCCTTCTGGTATACGGGACCGGGGAATGGAGTGCCCCTCTGGGGATCCACGAACATGTTCATGTCCAAATAGACTTTGAAAAAGACCCACACACATAGTTAACATCACAGTCGTGATATAGCTCTGGGATGTTTAATTCACTAATTCATTTATTTATTTACCTGGAAAAATATTTTGGAACAAAACAGTCCCTCTTCATGTTCAAAAGTCAGTCACAGAAATTGTACACTACTTCAAACCAGTTTCCACACAAATGGGTAACTAAAGACCTAAAAGCAATAAAACCACAACTGGTATGACAATCCTTTACCAATGTTTTAGGACCAATCTAACTAAAATATGTCCCACTTTAGCTGACCTCACCCTATTTATAAAAGGAAAAAAAAGGAACTTTTTAAATTTAATTTCCACTTCCAATTATTTTTATTTAATGGGGTGGGGGAAGTGGGGTTTGCTTTAGTGAGGCTAGCCATTGTTGGCAATACGAGTTTATAACAACGTAGCAACATGTCCACAGAAGTTGGACAGTACTGTATGTACGACTGATTTATTGAGACCCAAGTAAGACAGAAGTGCCAATAAACAGTGTATTACTACAGCTTTCACTTACTGTTTATGCGCTGAGAAGCCATCTTGGATTTTGAGGTCGGGGTTGGTTGAGGTTCTTCTGACTTTCGGAAATCTGACTTCAGGGGGTGTTCCAGTTGAAATTTCCGACTGGGAACTCGGAAATTCCCTTTCCTCAGTTTAAATGAAACCCACTAAGAGACCTCACCATCAGGTAGCCAGTTAAATGTTGTTTTTACGTGGCTCCTCTCTCGCCAGTGATGTCCAAACAATACTGACATCAGACTGTGTGTGTGTATATAATGCAGACCTGTTTTTAGAGCAGGTAGCAAAAGCTCTTCAAAGTAACAGCACAAACATGACCGGTGACGGGTGAGAATTTGTGGTATCGGTAGCCCAGAATAAAAACGGCGGTGGTCATATCAAATTGGGTGTGAGTGACATTTTACAGAACGAGTGTGGACTAAAAAATAACACAATCTAAACAGTATTTTACCATAAGGCTATACGTCTCTTTCCTTTATACATTTCATGTCCACCTCATCATTTCACCTGCAGCTGTCTCTTGAAAACCGTACACATTGTTTATACATTTGGCCCCAGGTGTGTTAAGCTTTGATAAAGACGTATCTAAACTGCTGTTTGCGCTTGTTTGTCCACTCACTCAACTGATTGTCCTGCAACTTTAAACAACAAAACCTGAACTCAGATGCACACCACGTGACTTAATTAGTCACATTACCACTGACTCTCTCCAGTAGTGTGAATGGAGTTAAAGAGGAGGCTGGAGAGAAAAGGGCTGGGTCAAACGCACACATAGGAGAATGGCAGGTAATTGTCTCTTAACAATGACCATCATTATCTAACCTTTTCCTCATAAAGGTAAATCATGTTAATTATTTTTACTTCATGGCCTGTAATTTCATACATTTTCCTGAATATCGCTGGTGCCACCATCGGTTTCAGGTCAGCAGTCATGTGTTGATCCGCTGCTCAGCTAATTTTGACATCTTTTGTGTGAATTATATCAGATGACAGACAAAGCGGCCAGGTGCGGCTGTAATACCGTTTAATATTGGTCACTAATAATGCTTCAGAGCAAAAAGGTCATTTTTATTCTCTTTTGTCCGCTTCATTACACTCAACAGTGTTGACATCAAAATGAGTCACCAGAGCATCAGGACAGCTACTACATATGCTCCCAGCATGCAACAGGAGAATGACCAGTGAGTCTGCTTTGCTTTCTGTCTCACCTCATGTAACCTTTCTCCTCAGTGCTTGGGCTCGCTGTTTATTTCTCACCTCCCTGTGTGATCATTAGCACATAGCACGCTTCGTTGCTTCTCACGCTTTTAGCCACTCTGTCTCCCACTGATAAATATCCCTGCTTCCTCACGTTGCCTCTCCTTGTGTCCATCCCGCCGCTTAGACTGCGTCCACACTAAGCTGGCTAAATCTGATAATATCCTTTAGGTGTGAAAACATAACTTTTCAGGTCGTTTTGATAAAGATCTCTCTACACTTGCCAAACACCCAAACAATACAAGAACGGCTAATGGCCGGGGTGTACAAGAAACAAATTGGTTTGAGCAGCGAAAAGGTGAGGTAAAAACCCAGCCCTGATTAAGAGGGGGCAGACGTGGTATTATTCAAATGGAGACAGCAGCGAACACTATGGAATTAATGTTTCCGTACTTGTTTGCACTCAAGAAAAGTGGTAGTTGTGTGACGAATGGAAAAAGAGCTTGAGATAAAAATTCAAATCCTACCTACTTTCTCACCTCTGCACACCTGGGCAGTCGCTGTATGAAGTGGGCATGCTTGTCAGTTAAAGAAAGTTAGAGCTCCCCCAGTTGGGATGTTGGAAAAGAGTAGGGGGTTTCAGACGTTCTTTGACAACCTCATCTGAAATATACTCACTTGTTTCATCTCTTTTGGTCCACACAAACAAAACAGTGCCCCACAGCCAACATCTGGTGAAGAGTCTCAGCTGGTTAAATCTCTGTTCTGCACCTCTCCGTTACATATTCTGTGTTTTAATATATCCAGACTTCTGCTTTGGTTGTTCTCATCGACATATTTTCCTGTTTCTGTGGTCAGACGACTGAAAATATAACAATGATTTGATTGCAGCTCAAATACAAAAATCTGTTAATGATTCAGATGCTGTTGCACTAAGATCAAATCACTATTTGTTAGGGTTAATGGCACACTGACATTAAAAATAAGTGATCACAAAGGAAGTAAACACAACATAAAGCTGTTTTCTTAGATTGACTGTCACAGTTCTTAACCGTGTCTGATAAATCTTGTGTCATCCACACTAAAATGTGGCTTTTTCAGATTAATGCACTCTGGAAAACATTTTAAAGCTTTTTTGGGGTATATTTTTGGGTATAAAAAACACACCAGATGGAAAAATGGATAGAAGATAAAAATATGAGTTGACTTAGAGCTGTAGTCGGTAGGATTGAGAGGAGAGTGCAAGTACAACTTCCAGGTCCCTCCCCCTCTTTCTCTCTGCTGCGCTCCAGCTCGCCTCCAAAGCCCCTCCCCGCAGAGACGCTCAGTCTACTCCTCCTGGCTCTGATTGGTTGTTGTGATTCAGGCGCGGTGGATTCTTGCAAATGGCCTTGGGGGGCAGCAGGTGGAGCCAGAGGAGCCTGATTTTTTATTTTTTTTATTTTTTTTTCTCACATTATGCCTGTGAATATTCTCATTCATCCAGGTCATAATTATCTCAAGGAAATTGAATCGAACGCAACTGGATTTTTTTTGGTTTTGTCTGTGAAGACGTTTCACCTCTCATCCAAGAGGCTTCATCAGTTCGTGCTTGTTTGACCAGGCTAGACTTTTGAAACGTCTTCACAGACAAAACCAAAAAAAATCCAGTTGCGTTCGATTCAATTTCCTTGAGATTCTCACATTATCTGTCTCATTTATACGGAGCCCCGGAGTGGCCACAGAGAGAGAAAAATATGTTTCAAGGCCACGTTTTACTACACTGGGAAAATGTGGGATATAATTTGTTCCCACGTTTTGATGAATTTGTGTGCACGAGATAAGTGTGTATATACAGAGAGTCCTCACAACAGACCGGCCTTTCTTACTGAAGCATGAAGTGCACCTCAAAGTCAGCATATTGCTGACGATGTAATCCACAAGCTCTCGATAGCCTCGTTAATTGCCTTTTTACTAACAATAATCCCTTGTGTAAATGACCCCACTGCACAGTAATTGTTCATGTGTAGTTTGCGTTATATTTGTATTGTATTTGTTATATTCTTAATTTGTTTCCTGTTAACCCGGAAGTTTATTGTGAAAAGCCACTTTGCATTTAAAGAACAGAAATGGACAGTAAAAAACAAGGAAGGAAACGGTGCAGAAACGATAACAGAGCACGGGGAGAGAAACAAATGAAGATAAATGGGGAGAGTAGGCTATAACGGGAGTTAAGCTCCAGTTGAGAGTGGCTACAAGCTCTTAGGTTGGTCTGTGAACTCCAAAGAAACTGAGTAAACGGCATTAGACCATCAGTCCTGGCTTACATTACAAGTGCCTTAAGCAGGTGCCGGCTGGAAAGAATGACTTGGCCTTGTGCACTGCCAGGATTATTTAGTTATTTAATTCATGGTAACAAATTAATTAAAACGTGGGAATTAATTAATTAAATGTGGGAATGAATTACATCTCGTGCGCTCAATGTAGTAAAACGTGGACTTGAATTTCTTTTTTTCTCTCTCTATGGCCACTCTGTACATTTACTACTATCAGGACATAGTGACAGTTTTAGCAAATGACTAAAAGTTATTTTTATACAAGTTTCCTACTACAACTTAAAGGCAACTTTAGACTGTGTACAGCAACAATCGTGTAAGTTTATTGCATGTCACACTGTTCGTACAGTCTGGCAGATTTTATTAGTAGTATCAGTTCGATGTCAATTTGAGTGAAATTCGTGAATCACATTCAAAAAAAATGGCGAAATGTTGCGCCATCCAGTCTATTCTGCGTCATTTCCTGTCTTATTCCGATTGGTTTGCAGACATGGGACATAGCAGCTGTCGCGTTGTGAGAATTTGGTCCTAAATGTCAGACAGTCAGAATTTCATGGCCTGTCTCTAAATTGGCTGTTGACGAATCTGCAATCTTGGACCACCACTTTTGGATTGATGACCAAAACTCTTACCACGTTTCTCTCACGACTGTAAACTTTTGTCTCAGACATCCCAAAATCGCACCGTGTAAAGGGGCCTTTTAGTGTGGACGACTTATTTGCTCATATTACATCGTTCATTGTATCATAACATGGTAAACATGTTTGTGTTTTGGAGTAATTTTTCTGTCTACAGCAACACCACATGAGCTCACAGCTGTGATTACAGATGAGCAGCACATAGACACTACAAAGAAGAGGGAGGATAGGACAGTAAACACACATGCACACATTATCGCACATTCATTCACTCATATCGTGACTTTTTTCTTCTTAAGAGCTCTGAAAGAGCTCCCAAAGGGAAAGTCAAAGGCCATGTTGTGTAATGAGAATATTCATCACAGCAAATTACTCAAACAGTTGCGCGGACACACACTCGGGTCTACACCTGAGCACTGAGCCATGTGATGCTTGTTTATTGTCTTGCCATTCAGTTCCATCCATCATCTCCCACCTTTGTCCTTCTCTCCATCCTGCGGCTGATCGCGACGATGAAGACGAATGCTGCTGCTCATCTTCACCTCGTAAAAACATCCCCACCAATATCCTTGACCTCTCTGGGTCCTGCCTGAAATGTGGTCCTTCTTTCTCTCTGCCCTTTGCTCATAATCTCTCCTTTTCCCATTTATTAACCTTGTGAGAGTTGTAACACAATGTGAAGCTTGGATACACAGGACTCATGTGGAAACAAAATACTGTGCTGCTCAAGAGGCCAAATATAATGAGAAAGGCTTCCAGGAATACAAAAAATATAAAAAGGAACAAAAGTGCAAAGCTTTAGTGTTGCTGGAGAGGCAGAATATAATGAAAAATAGGCAGGAAAGTTTCCAGCAGTGTCTTGTGCTTTGTATGTTTGTGACACATTTTAGCTTTCCAGTTAATGTTTACATTTTTACATTACTTAGGGCCGCTGACAGTGCCACTGCATAAATTCCTCATTTTATGTAAAGCAATAAGCTCATTTTCAGTTGTGTTATTTGTTAGATGCTGTTGTTAGATGCTTACCAGCTGTGAACATCTTGGCAAACAAAAACAACGGACAAGACAAGGCAAGCCGAGCTCAGCTGGACTATGATGGATCCTGTGGGGAAAATTGTCAGAGACTAATTGTCCCTCTCCTCACGTAGGTTGTAGAAGATTCCTCCTCACTTCTCAAAGTTGGTGAGATGCAGGGGATTTTTAAGGTTCAGCATCGTCCTCTGTTCTAAAACAGCTGCTGTCTTTTTGCTTGGAATACGGATTGGAGTGCTCTCACTATGGATGACTTTGTGCAATCATGTCGACATGAAACGTGGAAGAACTGGTAAACAAATGCAGTACACCTACTGCCAACTGTTGAAAAATGTGAACCCACAAAGAGTGTTTGACATGTATTGCTGATGGCACAGAACATGTTATGAAACAGGCGCAGCTAAAGTGAAGGATAAAGTGAAAATAACCACTGTTTACCTGCTTTTCAGCTACCTCCAACATTGGTGATGTCTTTAGGCACACACACCCACGATGCTCCTGCCACATTTCAGACTCTCATTCCACACTTCCCTCAACAACACATCTATGATTTATTGGAAAAGTGGTGATACATAAACTTACATTTAAAGTCCAAACAGAAGAATCCACAGGTTAACAGGAATGTGGCAGGTAAAAGGTACAGATTAGGTTAGGATACGGTCAAACTACATCCAAAATCCATTATAGAATATTTCAAAGATGCCAGTTAGGCCTCGGGGGTGGGGGGATATTTTTTAAGGCCTCCCGTGATGTGATGAAGGGTGGTGCCTGGAAAGCTGTCTACCTGAACCTGAGCGACCCTAAACTGCGGTATGCGAGCCAGGTTAGCATCACCCACTATTAGAATCAGTTTGTTAGCCTGTAACTCCCAAGTCTGAATTTTTTTTTCTGTCCTTTGATGAACCGTGGGCTCCAGGCAGGAGGCTAGGTCAGGCTCTGCCGACAACACACTTCGTGAGGTGTTGGTGGATGGAGATGCAGTTGCATCTCCCCCGACCCAGCTCCCAGTCTCATAATAAGTCCCTGTGGAGGTGAATCCTCCCTCACTACTATAGGTTAAGGTACCCTGTGTTGATGAGGTTGAAACTGGGGTTGAGCGGGAGGAGACGATCCAGCCTCTGTGTTTGGTGGGAGCTCTATGGTAGGATGACTCTCGGCCTAAGGAGGAGCGGGGTAGGGCAAAGGGGAGTTGGAAGGGCAGGCCAGGACAATGCCAGTCATGGAGCCCAAGGGGGAGTCACCCAGGGTCCAGGGCATGTGGACAGAAAGCTGAAGGGTCCAGCAACCAAGGTCACCAGTTGAATGATTGCTCTCCACTTGTCCAATCTAAGTAGCTAAGAGTAAAATAGAGGAAATGAAGAACAGGTGAACAGATGCATGTAGGAGTCAGGTGACTGGGACTAGTGGGGAAAGTCTCAGGGCACCTGGAGGATGAATGAAAAAATGGCAAGTCTGGAGAGTTCAGAGAGTGGCTGAAGGGAGGGACAGGGAGGCAGCCAAACTAAAACACTTCAGTGTCTGCCTGAGCCCATCATCTCCACTTCTTTGTCATCTTCCATTGCATGATCTACCACTTCCTGCCTGCACCTACACTTGTCACATTATTAGTTAGTAAGTTAGTTCCCCCTGCAGTCACCCAGGTGGTTTCTGACCCCCATAACTTCAGCGGGGCCTGGTGGACTTTTACCCTTTTACCCTAAGAGTTTGGGTTTTTTTGTTTGTTTGTTTGTTTTTTTTGTTGCATCGCAACTTACTAACAATAAGTAAACGAACACATGCGATAAAGGCACATGAAAGTAACCAATAGAAAGAGAGGAAGTAAAGTAGTTTTCATTCATGGCAACAGTAGTAAACACTGATTTACAACCAAACATTGCATTGTGTTCTATAATTATTACTGTCGCTTACCTCCAAGTCAAAGTTATTATCCGTCTCTCTGTGTTTGATAAACTGGGACTGCCTTCCCAGCTACATGAGAATCGGCGGGACCACTCTTCCACCTGGGTCCCCACTCATTTTCCTTGCTTTTACGAAGCGATCCCTCATATTTTTCCACACCTTTCGGCAAAAAGCCTCATCTTTTGTCAGTGTGGTGGCGATCTCTCTCCATGAGTTCAGAACCATTTGGCTGTCCCTGTGGTCTCTTATGGGAGGGTCGTAGAGGTGCTTGTAAAGGCGTACCTGCTCGGCCAATCTAGCTTCGAAGGCGTCCATGTTGAAATGAAATGCTCAGCGCATGATTAGTTTGCACATTAAAACATCCTAGGTCAAGATGTACATCAATTCAGACTTGTGCTGTGTTATTTCTGAGTCTGCCGAAGTGACTTTCACATAAAAATGTTTTTAAGACACGAGATGACATGTTGAATTGCCATCAGGTTTAGGAGGAGCATGTCTGAAATGGGCTTAACTGAACTGAAGATTTCCTCTGCAGAGATGGAAGAACAACCATCTCTGTGGAGTAAATGGGTAAGATGGCTCCTCTGAGGTTTTCCACAGAGCACTTTCATTAAATGACCATCTTTTCGATTATTGTCATGTAGCAAAAAATTTACTTTTTGTCCTGAATGCCGAATGCTACATCTGACATAAACCAGGTTTCACTCATTACCCGGCTAATACCATCTCTGTAGTGATGCCTGGTGCTGGCAGCTTCGTGCTTTTCTGTGGCCGTGACTGGGATTAAAACATGCTCCACGCTTCAGAATGGTGTTAAGATTTACATTCCAGCAAGACGATGACCTGAACGCACACAGCCAAGGCAAGGCTGACTGAGGGACTTGAAGGACCTGAAACAGTTCCCAGATGCACCCCATCTGATGTGAACAGAGCTTGAGTGAATCTGCATGGAAGATCGAAGAAACTGCCAAAATCCAGATGTGCAAAGCTGGTAGAAGCGGACAGACGTAAGAAGCTGCAATCGATGCCAATGATGATCCTACAAAGACGTGAATAAAAGCTCTGAATCCTCATGAACTGAGATATTTTTCACTTTGTCACGAATCTACATTCAATGGCCCAAACAGGCAAACAATAAATGTGGAAAAAGTGAAGAGATGAACACACTATTTTCGTAACAAGGCCACTTATTCATTTCCAGAGGGAAAGATGAGGACATCAGGATGAATATATCAGAACAATTTGTCATGCACTCTTGCCTCCAATTCAATACACTCCTCAGCTTGAAGTACAGCATGTTCCAATGAAACTCACATCAAACAAACTCATTTTGTAAAATAACCATTTTAATTCTGGGAAAATGTGAGATAAAAAGATGAAAAACATGACGCACAACAAATGTGTCCACAGAGACTTTCAATAGGTCATTGTTGAACTGCTCCTGTATAAAAGTCAGCTCATATGGATGTCTTTTCCTTTCTGTGGTTGTGCTCAAGAAAAGATGATTCACACGTTTGGTTGTTGTTGTTGTTGTTGTTGTTGTTAAGGGTACAACAACACACACTCTTTTTTTTTAGTCTTTCCACTCCACCAGGAAATATTACCTTGGAAAAGTCCTGACACATTTCTTTAGTAAGTTTCCTGCCTTCCCTCCTTGATGTCTCTCACAGCCTGCTGCATCCTGAACTTTGTAATAACTGCTTCCTCACAGCTCATCTCAGACCAGAATCATGAAGCAAGAGAGGAACACATGACGGCTCAGACATTGTTGGTTTTATTGGTACATTACAAACCCAAGCAAAGGAAATATGTAAGATTTGCCCTCCTCTCTTCCATTTATAGTTTTATAGCTTTAAAACACTTAATTCAACTCGTCTCAGAAATGTCCAGATTGTAATTTATATTTTTACAGCAACAATGTATGAAATCAATGTGAAAGGGATTTGTACAGCAAGATAATTATCACCTAAATCTGCAGCTCCCCTTGGCTTTATGGAGCTTTATCGTGAGTTTGGAGCTGAGCATGCATGCTGCGGCCAAAAACAACTATAAGAGTGGTGATAGTGAACCAAACAGCAGACTGACAAAATTGGCGACTAGCTGGAGAACATAGGGAAATATCTGGCTCTTTAGCTGCTAAATGCTCCACTGAGGAGACCAAAAACAGAGCTAAAAGAGAGTGAATATTGGACTTGCATTCATCAGGTGGGCAAAAACACGACTCCAAATGAATTATCATATTGTTCTGTTTGCTAACAAGTTCAACATCAACTTATAACGCGATGATATGTTCGTATTGTGTTCACAACTTATTTCTGCTGCCCCCAAGTGGCCAAAAAATGAGTTATTGCAGATTCAAGTTCGTAAGTAATCGTTCTCTCCACCACTTGATTATTATGATATCAGTACAGAGAGATATATACGATCCCTTTCATCAAACTTGACAGGTCAAACTTTTGACCAAGGGGTCGTCCAATCAGATCACTCCTTTTCCTCCAGAAGTCCCTCCTTCCTGTTCCTCACCCCTTGTTCAATCAAATCGTTCCACGTCACTGGATGTCCCATATTCCTGTGCCCTGTCCCCTGACCTATCAAAATGCGGGGTGGTGAAAATGGACATGGAAAGTGTTGGAGTTATAAAAACGGAGAACATTTTAGTCTGAAACATTGGAAAAAAGAAAAAACTAAACATGATCAAGAGAGATGCCAATTCCAGGGTGACCTGCGAGACGCCTGTGACCAGCTATCAAGAATCAGCCTCATGGGCACGGTTGTATTTGTGCCGGGTGCAGACGCCGCCGCCTGAAATGTTTCAGGAGGAATGGACTTCAGAATAGGGAGGAGTGTGGGGGTATGTGTTTAACTAAAGCGCGAATGAACTGTGTTTTTTTTATTTGGAGGAAGGGGAAAGTTTCGGACCCCTCACCGTGAAAGCACCGCTCACCTCAACAGACTGGGCGGTGTTAGATCTGGTGGCATTAAATGACGTCAGAACCATCATACAGGTGGAAGAGGAACCGTCCATCGATGCAGCCGCAGAGGAGTTTCCATCCCTTCCCGTCGGCCTGCGTAGCCCTAAGAAAGTAGTATCCAACAGCATGTGGCAGATGAAAAGCGGCGCTTCTGGTAGATGGGTTTTACCGCGCCACCCGTCAGGTGTCCCGGGCTGAGGAGCCCTTGGACGAATTTGTCTTGAGTATTTCAATTCTGAATGCAGGGTATTTCAGACCAATCTACGTGTACCTTGGCTGAAAATGGCTGATGAAAAAGCGGCTAAGCTAAAGACTCTTCCATAGCAGTCAGACCCGGAGAGACATTGTGCTGGTGAAAAAATCCCTCTGTTTTCAGACATCTGCTCTTCCTTTCCATAAAACCCCGCCCTCCCCGCAGTACATTTAAAGCTGAAACGGCCAACAGACTCTGTAAAAGCCTGGTCTCTCCCTCTTACACCACCATTGTCGTCGCCGGCAGGGAGCCCAGATACTACTCCTTTTTCTTCACCATCACCACCGCCCAACTCTCTTTCTTCACCACAGCCACCACCACCGCGTCTTCTTCAGCGTCCTCACCACCCAGCTCTCCCCGTAGAGCAGAGAGTGATGAAATGGACGGGTTGCTGTCCACCATATTTTTGAACACGCTGAAAGCCATGGTGGTTTGACTGTTTGATGGTTTGACTTGAGCAAGGTTCTGTACGAATATGGGACTGTGTGGAAGAAAAAATACGCTTTCAGGTCCGATTCTGTGGCTGATTCAGATGAGTTTTATTCACTGCGCAGTGGAGACAGAAGTTCACAACAAAGCTGAGTGTCTCTCTAACCAGAGTGAGTTTCTGGCCAGGATTATATTCAGGCTTACAGGAAACAACAGGCTAAACAAAAGGTGTGGGCTGGGCTAAACTAATTCTGAGAAAGGCAAAGAGACATTGAAATTACCAGCACCCAGGATGTGTACAGTATTCTGGGTCAGCCCCAGGGGGGCATCTGAGAGACCCAACTCACAAGAAGGTTCAAGTTACAGCTTGATTCCACTGGGTACGTTCTGGCTGCAACGCAGCCGCCGGAGCTGATCGCGGCCACTCTAGTCAATGCTGGCGATTCCACAGGAACGGCATAGAGCATCCGGTCAATTTTCAAAATAAAACACCCTGTGCAGACTCCTGGTCGTATATCGCATCACTACATCTACATTACGACATAACCGGTAGCACCAGGCCAAAAGAAGCACAAAAATCAAGGAAAAATGACCAAGTCAACAACATCGGGCGGGCAAAACGCTTCGCTTCTGAAATGCTGCTGGTGGGGTATGAAGCCGTGCGGAGGACGGAACAAAACCGCGGCACAGCCGTGCCTGGTGGGAACCAGGCGTTAGCCTCTATACAGTGGTCTATACTGAGAATGCAAATGACGTTTGTCTCACAGCCTCATGTTAAACAATTGGATGAAAGGAAGAACACTACAGGGGTTCTTTTGGGAAATTTCGCACCTTAATTAACACTAAACTGATAAAGGAAGCTAATTTCCCAGGAAGGGAAATACACTCTGATACACAGAGAGCTGGCTCTGTTCTGAATTTACAAATGTCTGTCTGGAGAGAAACTCTTATTAACAATTGGATAAGTAGTGAATTAGAACCATAATTCCACAGTTTCTACAGTAGTCATGAAATAGATACTCAGATGGTACTTGAACCTTGGTGATGTAGTGGCTACCCTTGGTTGTGGCTAGTTTTGTTTGCTGTACAATCAATATGAAGAAGAAAGCTACTTCTCACTGAGCAGAGCAGTATAGAATTGGCTGGTGAAGCACAGCTAATATGTCTTCCTTTATTTTGGACTCTCCATTTCTGTCAATGGTCAAGGAATGGTTTGTAATCTGTCATCGACATGAGTTAAACGCTATGCTAAAGCACCACGAAAATTGATTTTTCCTCTGCAGGCGAATCCAATGACCTTGACAATTCTACTGAAATGATATATTGGTCCAAAATGTTACTGTTTTGAAATGCTGGTGTGACCAAGCTGTCAAATGTGATTATTTACTGGGCATAAATCAAAGAGGATCTTATTTAGTGGCTTAATTAAACTGAAATCAAACTAAATTGAGGCCTGGAGGCTGTTTTCATAAAAAGGCTATGATTCATTTAAAAATGCTGAACAAATTAACACTGTTATTCAAACCTTTACATGAGAGGGACAGTAACAGCGTCAGTCTATTTTGCTTTGACGATCTCCACTTCCTCTCTCCGACAAGGGTTAAATGTGAACGGCCTCAGGAGAGAGGAGGAGGAGGAGGAGGAGGAGCCATCTGTTGCCGTTTTTTAAACAGCTGCTGTTCAGATGTGCACACACACAAACACACACACTCCCGAGGCATCGTTGCTCCAGATGGCACAGCTTCATCGCCAAACATGGAAAGTTTGGAGAGCGTACACAGGAAGAGGCGCTCCAACATAATTCACAGACGCACACGCTTACATATTCAGACAAATGTCATTAGAATGGACTTTGTCACGCCGGGCAAATGGCTGCTCCACTTTCACGGCCTTCAGATTGAATTTTCAGAGCGCTCCATTACTTTGCTTTAATTAAATGTGGAAAAGGAGACACACAGAGGGAAGCAGAGTGAATGTTCCTGATGTTCACTGCTTTATGGAAGCAAGTTTGGAAAACAGTCATTCCCAAACTGGGCTTAAAGGAGTAAAAAAACACACACACACACACAAACGCCTGGCAGTGTTTTAAGAAGTGATTAATATTTAATCAGACGTGCTGTTAGCGAGGGATGTGCCCCCTTTGAGCGGCGGGATGATGAATGAGCGCTCACGGCGAAGGATAGCAAGATAAACACCGGAGCATCGCCAAGACGACAGCGGGAGGCGGGGACATCTATCACACCAAGGTTGCCACGACAACCTGTCACCGGTGGTCGCCAGGCGACCGCTCTGTGCCGCTCGCCTCAAAGAGCCGTGGCCCTCAAGAAACACACAGCACAGGATCCAAGTAATCGCCAAGTTATACAAGAGCAAGAGGAGGAAACAAAAGGGGGGGAACTTTTTGAAGGGGGACAAAACAGTAGCACACACACTGAGGAGTGTGTGTGTGTGTGTGTGTGTGTGACATCTGGCCTTCAAAAACTCTTCCTTGGTTTGTTTTTTTAAGTCCCAACAACCAAATGAACCGTCGCCTCACATGGGGAACGGAAACAAAATTACATTTACATAATAATGTCTGCATGTGGATCGTATAATTGTTTCCAACATACCTAATATCTCTGAGTAATTAATAGTAATTTTCATGTAAATTTGGTATGAAATTAGCTCATGGTTTTTTTTGTCTCTGAGCGACCCTGTTTCACAACGATAAGACAACACCACCCCACCTCTCTTTCTGTATCTCTCTCCTTCTCTACAGTTTTTTCTCTCTCTCTCGTCCTTGTTAACAGTTTCTGTTTCCCCAGGGAACAAGAAGAACCTTAATGACTGAACTAGAAAGAGAAAAGATGTCTTCAGTAAGAAAAGCCCACTCTGCAAAAAAAAACAACCCTTCTACATACAGTAAGAAAATATTCTGTAATGTAGAGAAATGCTACATTAAATTAATTTAGCAGATATTCTGGTCTGAATTGTAAGTGCACCCCTTCCAAAAAAACAACTAAGAGCATGTTCAGTGCAGAGGTTTGTTCTGATACCACTGAAGCCAGATCCGAGAAGAGCTCTGAATGAGATGAGCGACCACATGGTCCCTTAGTGTGACCGGGTGGCCAATTGTTCAGAGGCAGAGGAGCGCAGTGGTTACACCAGTGAGTCTGCGTTGGAAAGGCAGCATGTCGGCAGAGCAGCAGAAGATTCAGTGCTTCATCTATGTCTACGCAGGATGCGTTCAGGCACAGTGTTGAGTGTAGGTTACCTGTGTTTTGGCAGCGCTCAGACCCCATTACAGTCATTGTAGTTACACATAAAACGGAAGAAAAATTGACTTGAAGCGTACAAATCGTGTGCGTAGTGTGAAGACGTCTGTATTGATATAACAGAAGCGTGTCCGTTCAATCAGACACGTGTGAGGCGGACGACTGGAAAAACTCTCACACCTCAGCAATTACATAATTGCAGCTGGCTTGTTCAAAATTTTAAACATCGCAGTCGACGCCACGCAGCTCCTTGTAGCCACTCACTTCCTCTTCTGCCTCCTCTTGTTCTCTGCTTGCTTGTTGCCGCTGCGTTTTAGAGATGTGCTGTAAAACATCAGCATGCAGCCACTGTAAACATTTTAATAAAGAGATGTCTCACGCTGCTTTTCCTGCTTTTGTCAACTCCAAGTGTGACGGCTCAAGCGACACACAGCCACAGAGGAAATGGCATGCTGAGCCTCCTGTAGGCCAGCACCGGAGTTTTGAACTGGATTCAAGCTGCAACAGGAGGCCAGTGTAGTGAACAGAGAGGCAGAGTCGTTCAACAAAACGAGCTGCAGAGGTCCAGTGACCTTTGTGTAACAGCAGTTGACAAAACAATCTCACCAGAATGAAATTTCAATTTTTGCAGAGAACAGCAGCTCAAGGTTTCTTGCTGTCTGAGACGGCATCACCACAGTAATTGAAATAGATTTCTAGAAATGTTTATAAAAATCATATCGATACGAAAGACACCATCAGACCAGATATTTGCCTTTTTTGATTCATCTGAATTTAGGAGTTAACAACATGAAGTCTTCTGATGGTAAGGAGCTTCACCGGGAGGTCGAGGCACACACAAAGGTTAACACTACCCTGTCACAAGGAATCATATCTTGTGACAACCCTGCAATCCACTTATTAGACTTGTTTCTTGTCAGCTCTAAATATAGATTAAATCTCTTAGATAAGAAAGATTATTAATCACTGTGTAATAAGATTTTGAGAGGGTACATACAGCTCAACTTCAACAATTTCACTACAACTTACCAAAAGTAAAAATGACTCGTACTCTTGGAGAGTGCAGGTCTCTGCTTTTGCTCTTGGTCAAGGACATCGAAGTCGGGCTGCTAGAAAGTTGATGAAATGAATAAGAATACTGAATAATACTGAGGTAAAAGTTTCCCTCAAATCCCCTCATATTAATATTGTGGACTCGTCTTCAGTCTAATCCTGCAGATATAGAGCCTGTGTAAATCTGTGAAAACCGCTGACTCTGTGTTCCTCTGACCTTTCTTTCTCTGATTGTGACTCTACATACAGTGATGATGCTCTGGGCTCTCTCACATGTCCATGAGTGTTAAAGTAACGCCACCAACAACGTCGTTATTAAGGTTAGTCTTCTCACTGAAGATATCGGATAATCTTTTAGTTTCATTCATCAAACTTCAGGAAAATCTTTGTCAAAACAAGAACACAAATCCTTAAATTGATTAAATAAATCCACTTCTTCCTAGTGAAGTTTCTCTGGTTTCTTGAAACTTTACTTGACTTGAGTCTCGGAAACATGAAATAAGAGACTTTAAAAATGTCTTGAAGTGAGTCAGTTTGATTTTTTCTCTTGTTTTCTCAAAAGTGGACTACGTGACTTTTTAATATAAAGAATTTTTGCCATGTAGCTTGGCGAATTGACAGTTAATTTTTTTGTTTTTAAGGAAAGCTACAAGTACTGTAGCTACAGATCTTTAGTCAAAATCAAAACATATATTACACTGACATTTGCTCACATTTAAGATAAGTTACAACACAATTAGCAGCAGGAGCGATAATGCTGTCATGTTTGTTTTTATTCTGAACATGCTGCAAACGTTGCAACTTAATTAGCTACTTTAAAATTAGGTGCACCTCTGAAAGAAGTGGGTGTTAAAGGGTTAATGACTTTTTTAAACACTATACTATTTTTGGTTCTGACACCCTGTTGATGAGTCTGTCAGACTACGTCGACGGTAAAGAGACATCAGACACTCTGCAGAACATTGTACCTGCATTATTTTTGCGACTTTATGAAAATAATATGTAATAAATAAAATATCTAACCATATTGTTCATGTAACTTTTCATACTACTACAAAAACCACTAATGTTAATAAACTTAATTTATAGAGCACCTTTCATACGCAAAATGCTGCTCAAAATGTGTCACAAAATAAAATAATCTGTGTTCAAAAGGGATTTGGTTTGAAGTTATTTTAAAGAAAGTCACTGTAAAAGTATTTGGTCTCTCTGAGGAAGTTATAACGGATAATAAAAGTCTTCCTGACAGACTAATGAGGAACTTTCTTTGTTAATCAGGATTTTTAAAGGGCATGAAGACATGTGTGACCTTTACTGACCTGCACTGCTGACCAGAACAAGCTGCAGGAACATCTCTGACACACAGATGATGCAGTACAGTATGTTTCTGAGTGACAAATGTACCTCTCTGACTTGGAGGAGAAGAGGAAGAGGAGGGAGCAATGATTCAATATTGAACCATTCATCCTTCACATCATGACGTCTTATAATCGGTGACGTGCGCTGGAATATTTCTGTACATCGAGGCGCTCTGTGAACACGGCCTTTTAACAGGACGCCTGCTGTGCGACTCTTCTTCTCACCCCTCTCCTCGTCATCAGACTCACTCTCACGGTCTTTGTATCTTCTTTCCACCTGTGTCTGCCTTTACCCTTTTCTCTGTCACTTTTTTTAAGATCAGTTGTTGGCAGTAAGAGGAGAGGTGGACCCCCCCTCCCCGAGGCTTCATCCCACCTGGTGCCAGCTGCCAGCTCTGAACACAAGGTGACAGAAGTAACACCTCTTTATTTTAGGTGATGCGTCACGCAGACATGCCATTACAGCGTGTGACTAATTTCCAGCTGTCAGTCATGTAGAGGATCTGATTTTTCTCAGACTTTATGGCTCCATTTCTAATTGTTTTTACCTTTTTGTTATGGATGATTTTATATGTAACTGTCTTTTATACTGTTGTTATATGCGTGACTCTGCTGTCTCCCTGCGCTCCCCTGTGGTCCGTGCTATATAAATATAATATCGTGGAAAAACTGAAAATGCTTGCACGCTGCTTTCTTGTTCACCATTTCTTCTTTAACATGACTGACAGCTTGAGTTTTAAGATTCATTATTGACATAAGTGAAGCTTGCACTACTGATTTTGTCAAATAACTGATATAGTTTGGTGGTTTTCCTCAAGTGAAGGTGAGGATGCTGCCACACCTTTAATGATATATTACTATTACACAACATCGTCTCTCGATTGGATATCTTGCGGGAAACCAGAACATTAATCCCATTCTTCCTCTCTTAAGCGATGAAGACTACAAAACATATAATTTAGCCTCTCTGATCCACTGTGCCTGCTCTGTCTGTTTGTTTTACAGTTGTTGAAATCATGTCCAGTTTGATGGACAGAAAATGTGCAAAGGTGATCATTTTGGAAACTGACTTTATGTCTTTTAAGGGATATGTTACGACCTCAAGTTGGTCTAATGGGAGAGGGGAGTAACATAAAACTAGATGAAGAATATGAGGAGTCAATTTGTTCTGTATTTCAATCTTTTAATGCCATATATGGAAGCTTAAAAGTACTCTGGAGTTTTTAACTGGTTATGAAAAGGTCTCAATTTAAAACCGACGCCTCTACATGACCTACATAAGCAAACGAGACCAACAGCGAGAAGATTGGCTATTTCTATTAGTTTCTAATAGTTATTCTTAACGACTGCCACCGGGTCGGTGCCCACTGAAACAGCGCTGGGGTTTGCTCTGGCTGAATTCCAGTTGCTTCAGCCACTAACTGAAGGTCTGTGGGTGCGCTCCTTTTCCTGCAGCCGGGGCGAAATCCGGTGACAACTGATGACGAGCGGCGAGGGAGGAGTATATCTTTTAAATGGAGGGGGAAACATTTGCCAGTGGGAGGAGGCGTACACGCCGCTTTCGTCGGTTAAATTGAACGGGGCATCCAGCTGAGACGCCTTTTAAATGGTGTGCAGACTCTGCGCATCGCAGGCATACGGCGGCGTCGTAATGGTGCGGACCCAGTCTCCAGAGCTGTTGCCAGGGACTGTCAAAATCAACACCAAATGAAAAGTTCCTTAGAGCCGCTTTAAATGAAAGGTCAGGACCAGTTTGTTTGTTGTTATTTTGGCCAGGGCTCAGACCTCAGTGCTAAATAAATTACCCCAAAAGAGAGGTTTCAGTTCTAAGCCTAAATCATTACCCTGTCAACACAAAAAGGAGAAAAGGGAATGTAACAAAAATGGCAGCTCTCCCCTACAGGGCTTCCTGCCAAAGGGACAAGGAGCTATGGACTAAGTCCTGATAACATTGTTGGGATAAACCGGCAGCACAGGTGACCAAAAGGCCTCGAAGTGCAGCTCCTCAGCCTTTATATACGCCTAGATGGACTGTGATTGGCTGCAGGTTCCCAGATTCACCTGCCAATAGCAGGGGGGAGGAGGAGGAGGAACTACCATTAGGCCGTTGTGGTCTTTGATACCTCTATAATCACTTAAGTTTTTTCAACTTTTCCCTGCACTTTTGGAAGGTCCTCTGGTAACCCTGAACAGCCAACACTTGCAAGAGTTCTTCATGGACTATGCGTTGCTACATCCAGCTGTTGCTGCAGGAGCGTCTGCACCTCATCATTTGACCAAGTCGTGGTTTTGTGGGCTGCCATTTTTTAAAATCAGTGTCGCACAAACACAGAAATTGCGGTCGTTGTTGACTGAAGCTTGGCAATTTAAAAATGGTGGGTTTGTACAGGGTGGTGAGCAAGTGACGATTCTCTCTGACCAATCAGTGGTCTGCAGTGTTTTAACGTCACCTTTTAGTATCGGCTCAGCTCGGAAAGTACCAGGTACTATCCATAATGGAAAACCAAGTCGAGCCGATCCGTACTATGCAGTGGAAACGTGCCTTAAAGCTGAGGCACAGAGCCTGAGGAGCAGCACATATTAACACATTTCATCAGTTACACCTTCACCTATGGGGGAATGTAACAGGATATCATCACACACACACAAAACTCCTTCACATTTTTATTGCACTTCAAATGTTGTTGTTGCTGCATTGTGATCAGGCTAAATATCAAATTTCCAAACAAGCCAAGATAAAGAACAACACACTGAATCTCAAAAATGCACTGCACTACGAGGAGCGTCTCCTCCCCTGCTGCCTGTAAATTCATCCCATTTGCACAAATAAAATTCTGGTTTTTATGTTTGAGTTCAGCTTTCTCTGCTGTTTAGGAGCCAGCTTCCTGCCAGAGATCAAATGTACCTCTTATCCCTTTGGTATCCTTCAGAGTTGCATGATAAGACTTGTTGGGTTGATAAACATGAAAGTATTTCCAGTTTAATATTCAAATAAAACCCAGTATTTAAATAAAAATGGCACGGCTGCATTGTTCTGATGGAAGTTATTCTGGAGGAATGTACACTATCCTGAATTTCGGGAAGTGTTGAGGATGTTTTCATTAACAGAAGACAGCAGCAACAGCAAAACATGACCAGAAAACAAGGTTACATGGTTCATTTATTTTGGCATTTTACAACAGTTTTGCACAATGAAATGAAAGTTTTAGCCCCTTCACGTTACACACACGGGATATATGTACAAATATCTAAAATTAGAATAAAAATAAAAACAATATATGCAGTTACTTATATACATATATCAGATAAACATCTTGCTAAAACATGATAATCTTGTTAAAGGCCTGATAGTCATCAGTTTCAAGTAAAGTCCTGGTTCTGTCTGCATGTCTTCAGGTAAACTAAGGACAATATTTGCCAATTTAAAGTCTTAAATGTCTTGTGTGTATAATACATTTGTTTAACAGCTAATGACAGGGCAGAGGTGTAAAGGAAAGTACAGTAATTAGTTTGACAGTGTGGTCTATTGTTAGTCTTGGACAAATAATCAGTCTTGACAGCAGTGAAGGACTTCGTCTTCTCCTGTACGGCAGCCACAAGAGGGAGTCCTGACTTAGTGTGTGTGTGTGTGTGTGTGTGTGTGTGTTCATAGCAGTGCAGGGGGTATGACTTTGTCAGCAGCTGGAGGCAGACATACTCAGATATATTTAGTTCCTCTCTTTCTCTGTCGCACACAGAAACAGATGAGACACATGCCATCATTCACTTCTTCATTCTCTTGCATGGAGTTTTGTTTCATGCTGTCTTCCCTTTGATTTGTGTCTTTTTATTGCCTTTTGCCCAGCAGGAGTACAAAGAGGTAAAGATGGAGGTACTTCTTCTGTTTTACAGCCTTGGGATCTCTCCCTTGTGTTCTCTGTCTTGAAATTACTGTATTTTTTAAAAATCTTTTTCTTTTCCTCCACCTCTAAAGGAAACACATGCTCCACTAACCTGGTCCCTTTAATGTAGTGACGGCCATTAGTGTCACAGTATTTATGTTTATATTGTGTTTTATATTTCCAAAGGGAGACTCTATGCTGCCCCTCAGTGTTGAAGAACAGATGTAAAATTTAATAAAAGGTTGACCCAAGTCACAGAAAAACATATTTCTCATTTATCTGCCCTGTTTTTGAGTTAGGAGATTGGGTCAGCAATTTGTATTGTTGTTTAGCTTTTTTTGTTTTAACAGATAAATAAAAGTTGGTTTAATTTAGCTCCTTTTTGTTTGTTATTATGTTGTAGCCAGCCTGAAGCCAAACCTTCCCAAATATTTGAGTAATAGGTACTTTAATGGGTGAAATTTCCTTTTTGTTGTTTATTCTTGGGAGCTGGGAAGTCTGTCCAGGTTTTTAGGTATCTGGCTCTGAATCCTCCTAATTTGTCACCTCAACACAAGTAGTGGAGTGTAACTGTATTCATGGTGATCACATCGAGTGCATGTATAATTTTTCAAAATTATTTGATCACATTAGCAGAACAAGATGCTATGATATAGATATAAATGATATGGGGAAAGCAAGATATGAGACTGTATTAGTTTGATTTAAAAATACTTGTGTATTTGCTTTGCTTCAACATAAATTCGAATGAAATAAATCAACATTTTGGGAAATAAAATTATTCACGTTCTTGTAGAGACTTTGCATACCGTACAACTGGTTTTTTGCACAGATTAAACTTACGTTTTCACGACCTCCCCTCTCACGAGCTTGGTAGCTAATGTAATGTAAGCTGTAACGTTGGCTAGAAATTGCTAACACAAGTTAATGTTAGCTAACAGACGGAGCAACGTTGGTCAATGTTTCTCCTGAAACAACTTCAGCGGTATAATTATTTTTAAAATTAATTTGTTGCTAACATTATTACAGTGGATGTGCGCTATCCTCATCTACTGTAGTTTATTGTTGGGAGTTTGTTAGTTAGCGTTAGCGGCTAGCCTGGGCTTGTAAACAATTGTATAACATTAGAGCCTGAAGGAAACAAACACATTATTATTCAAGACTGTACATGTCTTTATGTTAATGACAGGGGGGTTAGCGGTTTCTCCCTGTTTATAGCCTTTATGCTAAGCTAAGCCAATCACCCGCTAGCTGTAGCTTCGTATTTGACACACAAGTATGAGAGCGGTATCAATCTTCTCATCTAACTCTCGGCAAGAAAGCAAGGCAGCTTTTGTTAATTATACAAATGATATGAAGACCTATCAGTATTGGACTATGTAGAAAGCCTTACTGTTATGTTTATGGTTCATTTTGCCCTGCACTTTAACCTGTGCTAAGAATGAGCACTCTGCCTGAATGCTATGACCGAAGTATTTTAAATTAAGACAGTCTGTAACTTTAGCTATGTTTTGAGCAGTTTAATCTGCTGTAATAAAGCTCACTGAGCACAGTTTTTCTTTGTGGTCACTCCTTTTTTAATTTTGAAGATAAACAGCAGGCACTTGTGCATTTTCAGATATCATCAGAAAGTTAATTTCATAAACCCACAATATCCTTTTGAGCAAAAATCAGATTAAAGAAAGAACACAGACAAAAACCAGCACTGTGACCAGAAAGGAGACAAATCAATAATGTGCAGTCATGACCTCACTCGCAGAGGAAACTCTGTCAGAGCAAAGTTACAGTAACTCAGAGGGGGGTTTTCCTGTGGGAACCCAAGACAAACAATACATCAAAAGGGACAAAACTCAGGATGAAAATGGCAGAAGAGATAATTACAAGCCTCAGGTTTAGTCTGCTAACACATAAATGTGTTTCTGCCTCTGCAGGTGTACAGTAAGAGTAAAGGAGGGGCAGGATATCAACAATGACTCCACATTTCACAGGCTTCCTATGGACGATGTCTTATTTTTACATTGATTCTTAATGTTGAGTTATTTCTTAACATATCTTTTAAGAAAAACGTACCGTATTTTGTATTTTGAGTATCCTGCCACCGGCAGTTACTTTCAGTTGAGCATTCTGTTGCTATAGCAACCGCTGCTGGCAGAGTTCTGTGGCAGTGTAACTGACATTGTTACGTCCGCCATTTTGTCCAAAATGTGACCAAGCAAAATATTGACAGGCACCTTTTATCTTCTCCTTTGACGATTATCTAGCTGTTTTGTGATTTGTTAAAGTTAGTTTTATTCTGCGATCAGTTTACGGCTAACCAAGCTAGCTACTACTGTGTGAGGCTAATACCAGAGTGTAAGGCCTAAGTGTTGCCTTTTCTATGTGTTTTGGCCTTTCGTCCACACGCAAACTCTGTTTTAGGTCACTGAAAATGGACCTTTTGGAAAACTCCTTTCGGATTTTCAGAAACTCTGTTTTCAGTCTTGATGTGTAGACATGGAAAACGTTGTAAAACGAAGTGTTTGAGAAATGATGACGTCTTCACCTCAGTTCGCTCATGCCCATTGTTGCTTTGTGTAATGAGCATGCACCTGAAACAACAACAACAATGGTGGCCTACCAGTTCATTTACGTTTGCTCAGCACTGTTAGGTCTAATTACAAGTTGTCAAATAGCTATAAAAGAAAATAAGCTCACTATGCATGCTCACAATATTCTTCTGTGGTATCATTGACTTATATTGCCACCTACTGGTCCGGCATGCTTGTTTGAGCGTTTGGAATCGTTTTTGCGTTCTCGTGTGGATGGAGATATTTTGTAAAATGAAGGTCGTGTGGACAGAATTTTTTTTTTTTTTTTAAACAGAGGGGAAAAATATCCGTTTTAAAAAATACCCATACATGTGGATAGGCCTAAGTTTAAAGCTTTACACTACTACTCTAAGTAACAGTTAAATGACTGTTTACGGCTAACTGTCTTACTTTTACTCTTGTTGATCTTTCAGAATCAGAATCTGCTTTATTGGCCAAATGTGAACCCATATACAAGGAATTTGACTCCGCTTTTTTGTTGCTTTCAATGTTACACACAGTTCCAAGAACAAATTTCAGGAAGATAGATGGAAATAGATATGCTACAGCTAAAAACAAGGACAACAAAGCTGAACAAAGATAGGTAAAATAAGCATTTAATTATAATGTGCACACGAGGTGAAAAAAATAGATAAGTATATAAAAGCAACAATGAACAACAACATACAATGTCTATATACAAGTCAAACTGTAAATTGTAAACAAGAATGCAATAGTGCAAAGAGTGCTGGAATAAATATTAAATGGGTAGTAATGTAATAGATCACTTTATATACATGAAGTAGGTGGATATGTACGGTATATTCATGTATACATCCCCATCCAGGACCTGTCAGCCTGGATCCTCGACAGTATTGAGATCTTGAAGATCTTCAGACTCTTCCTATAAACTCTTCAAAAGAGTTTTTTTTATTATTTTTTTATCATTTTACCCATTTTCGTACACCCTCTAAGTGCAAGATTTTTCTCCATCCTGTTACATTTTATGGCACTTAAGAAAAGTTGGGCCACAGACGTTCTTGAAGAAATTTAAACTACTTTCCAACTTTTTTATCTTTAGTTGTTTGGAAGGCCATTTGCTGTCAGGTTTGACATTTTTGAATGTCTGTATCTCAACCACTTTAAAGATTGGGTTGGCATTTCCAGAACTGCACAACCTCAATCTCAGATAATGGAGTGGAAGACTTGCCTCTAAAAGCATGCTATTCTCCTTCCTCTTACTTGTCTTCGTGTTTATTTTATAGTTTTTACAGTTTAGAATCAATGTAATAGGTTTATGACCAAAAAAAAGCTTTTAAAATCCATTTGCAGCTGCCCAGTCTGATTATTAATTGTATCATTTGACAGGATTTACAGTAAATAAGTACTCTAATGAACAGGCAGCTCCCCGATCCTGCTTTAACAGTGCATGAAAGCAATGGGGATGCTTGAGTTCTGAGTTGATCAGAGGAAGCATCAAGTAGTTTGACTGTCAGTTGCACAGAATATTTGGCTCTTTCTTTTAGTCATCCCAGGCAATTAATCCTCCAAGCATTGCAGCACAATTAAAGTAAAAGTCGATCAGGTAAATAGTGATAAATGTGTCCCTTATATTTATAAATGCCAAGCCTGTCAACCAGTTAGCTGCAGATAACAAATGATATTGCTTCCAGCTCTGCATCCTGCTGTGTTTTTGCTATAAAAAGTACCACACCTACATAACTGTACATGCTGGGTGCTTTCTACATCCCTCTCTCCTGTAATAGTCGCCGTAACACCAATATTTAATGACGCAATGAGCCTTTAATTTAATTTTTGCACATTTTTTACACATTGTACAATTCACTGGAGGAGGAAATATCATCCTCAAGAGTTGCTGAAATCAAACCTAATCTAGAGACATGTGTATGCTGCCATTTACACCCTCATCGTCAATTAAATTACACAATTAAAGTAAAACAAAAAGAGCATAACATCTCTTAACCCCATCTTGACCTTTTCACCACATCTCTCGACGTCAGTGTTTTTTGTTTCCCAAGTTACATCTCTCTCTCTCTAGAAGGAGCCACGGTGACGATGATAACTGTTGTGAATTCTTTTAAAGGTAGCTAAAGTCTGAAGTTTTCTGTAAGCACCACAAGTGCTTCCCTAAAGGCTTGGGCTTGAATGGCTGCTGCTGTTAATGTGTCTGAGAGCTCTCGGATCAATAAAGTCGAGCCTCAGCTCTCTGTGACCCCCCCCCCCC
>NTHP01000535.1:128935-140247 GCA_003416845.1 Oplegnathus fasciatus
ACATCCTCAGCTAATTACACTACTAGGGCTGCAACTAGCGATTATTTTCATTATAGATTCATCTGTCGATCAGTTTCTCGATTGATCGATTCGTTTTTTGGTCCATAAAATGTTTCACCAAAGCCCAAGGTGACGTCCTCAAATGTCTCGTTTTGTCCACAACCCAAAGATATTCAGTTTACTGTCATAGAGGACTGAAGAAACCAGAAAATATTCACATTTGAGAAGCTAATATCAGAGAACTTGGACACTTTTTCTTCAAAAATGACTCAAAACGATTAATCGATTATCAAAATAGTTGATTAATGTAATAGTTGACAAGTAATCGATTAATCGTTGCAGCTCTATATGCTACAAATAATTTTTTACATTCTAGCTTCTCAGTTTGGACCTAAAACTTCTCAAATGCTGTCTGGTGGACACTTTTATCCAGGGAGTCTTTTACTTGTGTACTTAATCCACACACATTAGCGATTTTACATGTACATTTCAGTACTTTGTGTCTTTATAAGAAACGCTGTTCAATCTTTGACATGAGAGAAGGTTCAGACTGACTCAATTTCTTGAGATATGCTTGTTGGAAACTGGTTCTGAGTTGATTTTGCTCTATAAGAAAGACAAGAAGAGCCATAAACGCCCCTCTTTATGACCTTGTTCTCATGGCAGCTTGGGTATCACTAAGCTAGAGGGGAGGGGGGTTAGCAAGCTGACTCTATGCTGCATCTGACGTCTGTTTCCTGGTACCAGAACTGTAAATAAATTCAATTTAAGACAACGCAGCATGTTTCTTTATTCATCAGTAGCTGAGGACTCCAGCTGAGGAAATATCATGAGACAAAAATAATAATAATAATAATAATAATAATAATAATAATAATAAAAACGATGGCCGGCTCCTCTTGTAGCGCCACCGTTTCACATTTGCATGTCCACACAATGAAATATTGCATTTACAAACCCTGGTCATTAGAGCTCATCAATACCTCTCGATTATCTATCAAATAATTAATCGTTTGCCATTTTTTAAAGCATAAATGCTAAAAAAAAAATCACTGTTTCCAGCTCCTCAAATGTCTTATTTTCTTCTATGATTTTAAACTAAATATCTTTGGGTTTTGGACACAACAAACAATTTGAATACGCAACTCGTGCTGGACATTTTACGGATTAATCAATTAATGGAGAAAATAACGGAAAGGGTATATTAGAATGAAATAATCTTTGGTTGCAGCCCATCAGGTCTGGGGTCTTTTCAAGCCCAGTGGCAACCTGTCTTTTCCTTTTAGTCACCACAGATGGCTTTATAAGGACACCGTGTAAGACTCTTCCTGCTCTGCAATACCGAGCTCGTGATTTCAATGTGTAGGACCAGGCAGACTGTGCTTATTGGCAGTAGTACGCACTTTTCCAGCGTTCTCCTTAATGCTGCATTTTTATTTTTTATTTCTTCCGATACTGACACCCCAATGTGGGATGTGATTAGCTAAAGTAAGGGCAGGGGCTGAAGTAGCTAGACTGTGCTAGATGCTCCAGTTTTGTCCGCTACTGTCTTGTGTGAGGAGGTCACTAAAAACCTCACGTGACACAACAGGTAAAACGCTTGCTTCTGGGCGTCGTCTTCCCTCTAATCAAGGAGTTTTCCCAAAATGCGCGGATGAAAGATGGCTGCCAAACTCCAACACTTACATACTGTGTGTGGAAATTCATTTGACATAACATCAACTGTAAATCCAGAACGCTTCTTTATTTGCCTGTTATCTTTGGTCACCAGTTGTGATGTGCGTTTCTCTGCCCTGCAGGATTTATTTCCAGACTCTCATATTTTATGACTTCGAACACTGACATCCTTGTATCAAAAGCTGATGTAAATTGTACTCTGACCTTTTGAGCTGTCTGCTGAAAGTCTTGCATTTGTTACAGGAGACATCCACCATGAAGTAACTGTGGTAGAATATGCTGAAATATTCCTTGAGGATTTTCCAGAATGAGCTAAAAGCCGTTTGCAGCCATTTATACAGACTATACAGTAAAATGTATGAAGACTTTATTCATGTATATTTACATAAATCTGCTAAAATGGGCTGAAACTCAACACACCAGGCTTGAGAGACTCTTTCTTTCATGTCTCTGTGGTTTCCAGGAACAGGACATTCATATATTTTGCCTAATAAGGGACAGTCTTCTGCCCCTTGGCTACCCATAACCCCTTGCAACTTTTAACACAGTATACAACCCTTCTTTTTTTCTACCGTATTTTCACAACATGATCTAAAAAACATTGTTTCACGCTGTTCAGTTGACCTTTTAACACGGCTTAACACTGACATCATGTTTTTAAATTATTATATATATATATATACATGTTAAATTACAGCTCTATAATGAGACAGAGCTCCACTCCTCTCTCACATCTTTCATAATACGAAATATGGCCTCTGCCCCTTTTTATAAGAACAGTCCCCATCGAGTTAAATCCTGGTTCTGATTAGCAGAAGTGCAGCCACTGAAAAAGCACTGCATTAAATGACATTACACACCATTAAATTACATCATTTTGGACACACTCTATGCCAGTCTGATTGTGTGTACTGGCTGTGTGGATGTCCGAATGAAACACGGTGTTACAATACTATGAGTGCACATATTATTAGCATGAAGGGCCCTTATGGGACTCAAATCCCTGCTAGAGCCACGAGCGAGGCCGTGCCATACATGAGAATTCACCAAATGAGAGTTTTAAGTGTTAACAACCTGTGTGTGTGTGTGTGTGTTTGTGTGTGTTCAAAGCAGCTGACTGGCGAGGTGTCCCGCTGAGTTTCAGTCTGACAGCAGCTATAAACTCACTTTACCATCCTCCTCTTCTCTCCTCTTTTCCTTCTTTTTAACAATCAGCTCTTTTCTTTCTAGGTCATGTGCCGCTGAGCCAAAAGCTGTTCTGCCTGCAGCCGACGCTGCAAGACGGAAAACAGATTAGCTTCGTGTTTTTGAGCGTCCTCTGTGTGTGTGTGTGTGTGTGTGTGTGTGCGTGTTTTACGTGTGTGAGAAACACATAAACTGGTGTTTACAGGGGAACAACAGGATTTTTGAGGGTTAATTTGAGAAGACAATGTCGTCGAGGCGAGAAACCGGACAATGTGCTTACACTAAAACTCCAGTTTCCATGCAGATTGTCAATCATCTGGTTTCTCCTCTTTAACCTTTCATATTACTGAATATTTTAAGTGCATTTAAGTTGACATGTTCCATAATAACATCAACATTATTAACTTTACTGTGTACATGTGTTTTTCAGTTAAAGTTCGACTTTAAAGGAAAGATTATGTGGCCAAATGATCAGGTTTCTCTAAAAGAAACCAGCTTTCTGTTAATCTTGGTCATTAAGGGAGCTTTCACACCTGAGCCGTTTTAATCGAACCCTGGAGCGTTTCGTCGGATAGTCCGGTTCGTTTGGGGTGGTGTGAAAGCTCATTCGAACTCTGGTCCGCTTGAAAACGGGGGTCTCGGCTCGCCTCCAAGTGCACCAGAGTTCGGTTCACTACAGGTGAGAAAGTGATCCGAACCAAATACAGGAAGTGAACCAAAAAACTGTGCATTGCGGATGATTACTTTCAAATCCATAACTTATTATGACCATAACTCGCTCGTCGTCTGTGTAACAAGGACAACACATCACAATCCCTCTCTCTCATCAGGGCCGCCTTCTCCTTCTCACTCGCTGTCCTGTCAGCTGCTCATATTATTCGCCTTCTTGTAAAGCGTTTGATTGATGGAAACACAAAAGCAAAACCAGGAAACCCAAGACCACATAAATTTGGTGTTGCTCTGTTATTTCTGAGATCAGGAAGTGTCGGCGAGTTTCACTCGGATATTTTGTCCAATAGNCAACCCAAAGATATTCAGTTTACTGTCACAGAGGACGAAAGAAACCAGAAAATATTCACATCTGAAATCAGAGAATTTGGACACTTTTTCTTAAAAATGACTCAAAATGATTAATCGATTTAGTTTGGCTTTTATGAGGCGTTTTATGGTTTTATTATTTACACTTATTTTGTTTACTATTATCATTATTATTTATTTTATCCTGTTTTTGTTTTATTAACATTTTACTGCTGATTATTATTCTTGATTTTATCCTGTGTTATCTTGCTAACATTTTACTATAATCTATCTATTTTGTGTAGTATTTCATAATTGTTTTTTTTAGTTGTTGTTTTTATTACTTGTATTATCCTTTATTATGCTTTTTTGTTGTTGTTGTTTTGTGTGCATTAGTCTCTAAATCCATTATTAACTTCCTACGTTTTGTCAGTGGCTTGTAAAGCACTTTGAATTATATTTGATTTGTTTGAAAGGTGCTATATAAATACATTTTCATTGATTGATTGATTAGTAGCGTTAGATAGCAGTTTAACATGGACGGACAACCCTGGTACAGTAATATCATGTTTCAGCCCTTTAAATGAAAGAAAACCTCCACAGAAAAACACACCGTCTAACTAAAGCTCATATTCATGTTAATTAATGAATTATTAATAAATTACTAATAAAGCAGAGTGTACGAATAACACAGTAAACCTAAATTAAACCTAAACAACCAGGGAACACAACACCTGGTGTATTTAATATAAAGAACAATGTTATTATTGTTTTAATGCTGTTTAAAAACCTCGCTTGTATCTGAGAGCAGCTAGTTAATAACATTACAGCTAATAGTTAGCATTAGCCGATTAGCCGATTATTTTGGTATTTTCGCTCCAGGTCTGGGAACCGACCTCGTCCAGGTCCACGTAGGGTCCGGCTCCTTCAGGAAACATCTCGTCCACTGCGGGTTTCATGATGTTTCAGCGTAAATTCAGCACAACTTTGTATATAATATGAATGTTTGTGGCTAGCTGTGTTAGCTTCTCGTCACACGTAAACAAAACAACCGTGTGCAACACTGAACTGTGCTCGGCTGACTCAACCAGCCTGTGACATTTAGTCCGCTCTTTACTTCCTGTAACAAAACTGTATATAAAGTGAAGATTGAGCAGTTTTTCTACTTAATGATTAAATTAATTAATTTAAATAAATATTAATTTAAATATTTTACTATATCAGGGCTGAAAAAAAGTATTCAGATACTTTACTCAAGTAAAAGTACCTATTAACTACATAAAAATACTCCATTACAAGTAAAAGTCCTGCATTTAAAATCCTATTTAAGTAAAAGTACAGTAGAATATACTGAGTATCAAATTCTGCAGTAAAATGTCCCCTCTGACTGATTTATCATAATATATGGCATTATTAGATTGTTAATGATGCATCAGTGTGTAAGCAGCATTTTATTGTTGTAGCCGCTGGAGGTGGTTTTAACTACTTTATATACAGTTATTGTAGGTACTTTAGTCCAGTGGTTCCCAACCTAGGGGACCGGCCCCTCCAAAGGGTCTCCAAGATGAATCTGAGGGGTTCTGAGACGATTAATGTGAGAGGAAAGAAGAAAAAGTTCTGCTAAAGATTTTTTTTTTTTTCTAATCTCTGTGAAATATTGTAATGACAAAAAAGTTATTGAAATGAAACCATGTGTGGAGTCATAATTCAAAATGTTTGGAAACCACTGGTTTAATATTTAAAATTGTGTTGTATTTTAGAAGCTTATGTTTTTTTCATGTAAAATCTTGACCTGAAAAGTAACTTATCGTCACTCCACTACATTTATTTAGTAGTTAAAGTACAAGATTTCCCTCTGAATTGTAGTGGAGTGGAAGTATAAAGTAGCATAAAATGGAAATACTAGTAAAAGTACCTAAACATACAAACACAAGTACAGTACTTGAGTAAATGTACCATATTAACTCCTCATGTCACTTAAATCTCTTCTATCCTGTCACAGGATTTCTGTTGGTGAGTGAAGCCGTTCTTTCTGGAAATAATGCAGAATATCGGTCACAAATTGATGAACAATGCAATATCAACTTTGATTTAATTAATGATAATACTATTATATTACAAAAGTGTACTAACAAGGTAATAATAGAATGCATTGTATGGAAAAGAGCATGGTTTACTCTAATTCTATTACCAACAAAATAAATATATTATAACATTATAAAAAGAGTAATATATACACTTAATCTGTAATTGTGAATGTCTTTGTCAGTTTAGTTAGTTTTCTATTTACAAGGACTCCTTAAAAGTTGTAACCAGTTCTTTAAAAAGAGAAGAGAAAAGAAGGATAAAAGCAATGTTAAGGAAAAGAGAAATTAAAGAAGATTGAAAAGATTTTAAGTAAAAAGAGAAATAAAGCGAATTAAATCATTTTATCGACATCATTACATATTTGGAAAATGTTTTATTAATTTGTGTCACATTACATGAAGATATTGTACAATCCTACAGAGGGGCTACATACTCTACATTTGTATAATATAATGTTTGTATACACTACAAACAGTGATATACTTGCTATGCTATACTTTTCCTTCACTCATTTCATTTCTATATTAATTTCTTCATAATCTTTCCTTTCTGTCAAAGTAAGAAAAGCATTTCCTTTTTATTTACTCAGGATCCTATCGGCCCCCTTTCAGTGTTCATGCCCCGCATTGGTCTCATATCCCAGGGTGTCTCCGAGGTGCTGGTGGGCGAAGAAGGCCCGGGCCATCTCGTTGATGTGGTTGTAGGCGCCGATGGATCTGAAGTACTCGATGTAGTTCCAGAAGTCAGAGGTGGAGTAAGGCCAGTAGGGGACAGCTGGTGGTTCATCATATGGCACTGAAGACAGGCAGCAGGTCAGAGAAGAACAGGAGACAACTTAAAGTCAGCATACTGAGAAATTCCCAGAATGCCTTTACACAACCTTCAGACGGGGTGTGAACCTGTAGCTTGTAAAGATGAAAAGAGAAGAAGAGCAAGTTTTTCCACTCCTTCGATTCAACATGTTGTGCCTGCAGTGCATTCTGGTCTACTGAGGCTTCTGTTGTTGAAGTATCTCTGTGATGGATTTCACAATATTAATCAAACTTCATTAATGTTTTATAAAAAGATGGCAGCTCTAATAAGAAGCCTTTGGGTCCCTGATATACTGACACCAATACTTTACATTTACGGCTGAGTTATTTGAATTTTGCCAATAAGAAAAATCTACCACCAGTCAAGAACATGTTATTATTCATGTTATTATTCAGTATAATGGTGAAAATAACATTAAATCAGCTTTGCAAACCATTTTGGTGTTATACCATAATTTTAAAAAGGGACATAAGGGGTTCATGTTACGCACTCAAGGAAATATCAATCAAGCTGGTGTTGGTTTATTCATTTTAAGAGTGGCGTTCATCTCTTTTTGTGTATCCTGAATTTACAAAACAAAGCAGTTACTGCCAACTTTCATTCTGGAGCATTAAGGTATTTATGTGTGTTTACTTTTGTGTCAATGTCTTTAGTGTCAGAATATTTGCTGTGTGTCTAAAATGTTTTCAGTACAACAGAAAACAAAGACAAAGCTTCTCTTTGGGGGGGATTTCAAGCGATTGAATTAAATAGAACAAAAGAGGAGTGGTGGAATGAAACTAAGTTCATTTACTCAAGTACTGTACTTAAGTACAAATTCAAGGTACAATTTTACGCAATTTTATACTGCTACTCCACTACATTTGTCTGACAGCTTTAGTTACTTTTCAGATTACTATTTTTCCTACCCTTCCTGTTTGGTGAAAACCACGTATCTCCAAATTTGGTGATTTTGAATGTGAATTTTTCTGACAAACTGAAGGATGAAGTGTTCCTTTATGTGTTGAGAAACTTCTCCTCCTTCTTAAACTAAATAAACTATTTAAACCCTCCTTGGATCAGCTGGAAAATGCATCGTCACAAAGCTGAGAACAGGCTGTTTTTCTGAGCTCACGAAACTTTTTAGAGATACGTGGTTCTCACAGGACAGCAACGTTGCAAACGTATGATTATCTTATAGACCATGATGCATTGCTGTAGATTAAACTAGCCAACAGTATATAAAGTACACATTAATGCAGCAGCAATATTAATCCAGAAACATCAGATATAAAGTAAAACACTGACAGGGAACATTTTACTGCACAATGAGTACATTTCGCTGAAATACTTACATACTTTTACTTAACTAAGGTTTTGAATGCAGGACTTTTAGTTGTAGTGGAGTATTTTCACTGTGTAATATTTTACTTAAGTAAAGGATCTGAATATTCTTCCACCACTGCAGAAGAGGAAGTGCAAGAAATGGAAAACTATCTATAATATCTGAGGCATTTGGTGTTTGTTGCAAATATGAAGGCACCTAAAAGGAGAAGTGTTATTTATATACAGTACCTCCTTCTGGGATGACTCTGGCCTCTGTGAGGAGGAGAGGGAGAGAAAAAATTAACATTCCCAAGCATTCCAGGGCTTCCCCAAATACAAAGACGGGATTCAAGAGCAGAAAACTGAGCTTTTTCCCAGAGGGCTGCAGGATACTTGCTCCCTCTTCAAATATTATTGCTGAGCATTTCACACACACAGTCTGAAAGTAAAGAATTCCTCGTCTGACAGAGTCCTCTTTGTGCACACGCAGCCACCAAAAACAAAAGCTCGCCTATAGGTGCAGCACAGTCACATCTGGGAGAATCATACATGATTCATACACAGCTGAAATTTGTGCATGCATATATCAAACTGGGTTTTATTACTTCACCACTACATGTTTTTTACAGAACAAATGAACTAAACTTCAGTTACAACACTACAGCTGTTGCCTTCAAGAGAATATTAAACCTGAAGAATAATTTACAGATTTAAAAAAGGGGAAACTCACCGCTGAGATGACAGGCAAAAAGGCAGAGGAGAACACTGAGCCAGACCAGCAGCTTCATCTTGATCTCCTTAATGAACAAAAATGTGATGCTGTAGGTTTTAATCCAACTATCAGTACATATAATGATCTCTAATTCATAAAAAAAAAGTCTGTTTTCTTGTAGTTTACCACCATTTTGAAAGAGTAAAAAGAGATTTTGGAGGACGTTTACCTGTAATTGGTTTGTGAAGCCGTGCAGAGAGATGCTGCTGTTCATCTGCTGCTGGTTCGCTGTGGTCTGTGGTGTGTGGGGCTCAGTGGAGGAAGGACCTCCACCACACAGCCAAGCCATGCCCAGATTATACTGTATTTACACAGAGAAGCCCTTCCTTGATATTTCCAGGTGGTATAAAATGTTGTTTTTTTTCCCTTTAGGTGCACAAATACTAACTTACATCACATTACAAGTCTTGATTTCAGTGAAAAAGTTCAGACTAACCAATCTGAATCCAACTCTTTGCCACTAGAGATGGTTTTGTGCTCAAACTTTGACACCACATTTTATTGATTGATGAGCACACATCGAGCGTGCTTCACAATCAGCAACAATCAGAGCAGAGAGCTACGCAGTACAACTTGACTTTTCTACTCCGGGTCAATGAGTAGTCATTGGCCAGAAGTGCAAAAAGGATATTCCACTGTAACTTTTTTATTCCCCACAGTAACCATAACTGTGGTTAACTTTTATCTCACGTTGGACATAAAATACTCAAGTCTGTTTATTTATTATTATTATTTAGTTTTTATCTTTTGTCTATGTTGCTTTAAATTTGCTATGTGAAGCACTTTTGGCTGCATGTTTGTATGAATGTATGATGCTATATAAATAAAGTTGAGCTGAGTCAGTACAACGCTCACCAGATAAATTATAAAAGTGATCAACTGCTTGATAAATACAGTTTTAATATACACAGAACTCACCCCATGTGTTTTGCCATCACCACAAATATGCTTGTTTACATAATATAACATGTCCTAACANTTTTTATCAGGGATGTGAGGAACAGTTACAACATGAGGATGGTGCTGGAAAAATAATGCACTAAAAAAAATAACTTGTAGGATTTACTTGATTAAATCCTCGTAACAATTTGCACCAGTACTTTTTAGGTAAATTTTACTGCTGTAATATCAAGTACTACTCACTTGGCAGTATCAAGTAAAATGTACTTACCACTAAACGTAACATTTGTGAAGATATTAAGTAAATGTTAATTAATTATATTTAAGTTATAAGTTATGTTTATTTAAACTAATTAAGTAAAGCCAATTTAATTTTTTCATAGACAGGAACATTGCTGTCATGAAAATATTAAGTAAATCTTATATATCCGCAATATTTACTGTTATGAAGTAAATGAGTAGATTTTATTATATTTTTTTCTGTTTCACATTTTCAATTACTTAGTTGTATAAAGTTATATTACTCACTATAATTATGTAAATGTTGCTAATTTTCTTTTGATAAATGTTACCAAATAAATGTAATAATTTTCTCTATGCATTTAATATACTTTTATCACAAATCACAATCACAGGAAGACAAATCACAACTAAAATACAATACAATTAACCTGTTTATTTTGTCAACATTTAACAGCAATGAATCACTAACTTCACATCACCTGGTAAAGTCTGGAAACAAGTATTTAAAGGTGCATTCAGTAAAACCTCTGATCGTTTGGAACGACAACCGTGTAGAATTAACCTCGTACAATTCGACTATATGGAATAGCTTTATATCAGGGCATTTCGTCGCTGGAGCCCATATTTTAAACAAATAAAATCTCGGCTGCCATAGCTGGACCAGTGGCATGACTGGCATTAATCAACTGCACATGCATACCCCACTGATACAGAATGGTCATTTTTGCTGTGTTGAAAAAGTAAAGTATGACTGAATGCTCATTGAAGTGTCTGTTGTTCTGTTAAACAATTCAATCTCCATTCACCAACATGAAGTTATCAAAAATATAAAACAAAAATATCACTGCTAATTATTTGATCCTACAGCATACACTGCATTTCAAAATGGTTTTTTTGACCCCAGGAGGCATAAAATATAGAAGGGCATATCACATGACAAAAACAGAAGATGAGGTTTTAACCTGACAGAGCTACATAGGTAGTATTGACATAACCAAAATTCAGAATAGTAATATTTGTAGAATTAGCAACATAAACAACCAAACCAGTCATCGATTTGTCAGTAGATAGATTTGTTTGTGTCAATATTAAAGACAAATCCACTGCATTAACAGATCTGGAATGGTGCTTTTCAAATATTCAATTAAAACCTTGCAGCCCTCTGAAACGGTGCAATTGCAACATTCAAACCGGCACTCTGGACTAGTGCACTTTAAGTATGCCATTAAAACCTTAATGCATTAAAACTTTTTGATCAACAGCTAAAGATGCTAACAGTTCTAGATAAAGAATAAAATGTTAACTTTTACAT
>NTHP01000535.1:154167-188739 GCA_003416845.1 Oplegnathus fasciatus
TACAGTATAAATACAATTGTATGACATTATGGTTGCTATAAAGTACAAGTATTGCTGTCTGTCATCAAGTATTGATTTTTTAAGTTCTGATTTAATGAGACTAAAGTCCTGGACAGGATCAGTGTTGTGGACTGAACGATCCAGATGTTAAATCACAGCAGCTGGTGATATTCTGCAGAAAAACCATGTGACCTTGATGAACACTGACAAGTTATGAACGACTTTGTGAATGTGAATCAGGCTGCTGGCTGTCATAAAAGACTCTGACATGTGTGTTAATTACCTGGAACATGAGTTTATCTGAACTTCCTCTTTCATCGTACGAGCTCGCTGTTAATGAGTCATCGATTTATAAACACTCACTGTTAAAATACAAAGTGTCTCTCTGGACTGGACTTTGATGACAGGAGGGCCAGCGAGTTCACTAAAAACCAGCAGGTAATTCTTACTGGGGTCGAGGGTGAAAAATCACATTTGAGCTCCAGACGAGGTTAAAATCACTGAGCGGTGCAGCTACAACATTAATAGTACTGTTGTAGCTGCCTAATGAGAACTTGTACTTTTGATACTTTAAGTACTTTTTGTTGTTAATACTTTTATACTTGAGTAAAATGTTGTATTTTTACAGTGTAATATTGCTACTTTTACTNNAAGTAAATCTTCATTTTCACACAGTCCTGGTTATTCTGAAGCAGAAAATGTTAAATACATGTGTTTCTGAAGCTGATAAGAATGGCTGATGAATGGAAGTAGTAGAACAACGCAGTTTTTGGCCTAAAAGGTTAATTAATGTGTTTAAGAGGTGGTTGTAGGAGGATTTTGTTACCTTCACAGAGAGCCAGGCTAGCTGTTTCCTCCTGTTTACAGTCTTTATGCTAAGCTAAGCTAACAGGCTGCTGGCTCTAGCTTTACATTTACCGTACAGACATGAGAGCGGTGTTAATCTTCTCATTTAACCCTCAGCAAGAAAGTGAATAAATATACTTTCCAAAATGTAAAACTATTCCTTTAACAGAGACAGAAAAACTGACACCAGATGGAAAAGATGTGCAGAATCAGCAGGTTGGTTTCACCATCTAATCAAATGTTCGATCAAGTCAAAATCAATTATAAAAATCCTTCCAAAACTCACTAGAACTGTGAGTTCAGCACCCGAATGGTACCATCTCTCCTCACGGCGTAGTTCGCCTCGATGCACTTTCCCCTCTCGAAGGAGGCGGGGAGCTTCTCGATCTCGTACCACCTCCCCAGATACTGTCGACAGAGAGGGTCCATTAGTGCTGTGTACTTCAGTGCACACTGTGCGCATATGAATGGATGTTTATGTGTGTGTTCACCTGTTGAAGGTTGAAGTTGGGCTGCACCTTCGGGGTCGGACAGGGACCCCAGTGGTAGGTCTGAGCCGACACCAGAGGGAGCAGCAGGAGGACAAGGGAGACGGCGGACATTGTTCCTTCAGGAGAGGAGGGAAGATTATGGGTGCTGAAATTCAACATCAGAGTACTACTGCACAGTGGTGGAAGAAGTACTTTTACAATACTTGCATTTAAAATGGTACTCAAGTAAAAAAGTCATCAAAATATACTTAAAGTGCAGAAAGTAAAAGTACTTGCATGCAAAATGACCCATGTAAGAATAATCTATATTATATTATTGGATTATAATTATTGATGCGTTAATGTGTACATCACTCTAATATTGCAGCTGGTAACGGTGTAGATGATTTTTATTTATTTATATATATTTTGTATTACTTTATATACTGCTGGGTGGCTTTTGAAGATCAATAAAGTCTTATTGATATAATTTATTTGTTTGTTTGTTTATATTTTCTAGCATTAATCTGAATCTGGAAAGTCACTAAAGTTGTGGAGTAAAAAGTACAATTTTTCCATCTGAATTGTAAGTATAGAGTACAAAGTATAAAGTGGCAGAAAATGGAAATACACAAGTACAATTTTGAAGTACTTGTACTTAACTTACAGTACAGAACTTTCAGTAAATGTACTTTTACTGCATATGTGACAAAGGTTGCATGAAGCTTTCTGTCTGTCTCTCTCTGCTTGAGGCTAACACCTCAAATCTACATTAGTCACTACGAGCATAATACACCCAAATCTCCACCTTAACTGTCTGCGGTCAAGTTGCATTGTGGGTAATGTAGGCACCACGTTTTGACAAGGAAGAAGAATGTGTGGAATGAAAAAGACGATATCTCTGGTTCTGCTGTACGGAGCTCCTGAGTGGTCACATCATATTTCTTTTTTTTCCAGTTTGTGCGTTTGTTTTACTAAATCATGTGCGAAACGAAAATAGTAAAATGTGCACACGAAATACTTAAATCCTGCACACAACGTACTCACAACAAGGGATGTCCATGTTAAGGAGAGTTGACAATATGTCTCCTTAATGCATCTCCATGCTGAAATAAAACTTTATTATTGAATATCCATAATGACGTGAAAAAAATGACAAATAAATGTAGCTACAAGCTATCTTGTCGACATTGCTCCTTCCTGTCCTGGTTTTATAAAACTGTGGACCGTGAGTATATTGTACCAACACCTCTGACACAAATCAGCAGATGTAACAACCATAAATCTTTCTTTGTCTCTTATGTCAAATGTAATGTGTCAAAACTAAGGGCAGAGTAAAATAAAGTAGTTTCTAAATAATTAGATGTAAATAGTTGAATGAGGGATTAAAATGTATAAAACTAATTGTTAGTGAAATGTTTTATGCCACAGCTTTAGGTTGATTCTTATATTTACCCTTGAAAGTGATGTAAGGTTTGAGTCTAGTAAAGTTTTATTTAATTACTTTGTGTAGGAACATATTGGCTGATGCCACTATTTTTTATGGTCTAATTTGTATTATTTGCATTTTTATTTTGGATTAAAGTCAAATAAGGACGGAAAAATAACATATGTAGCTCACAACCGACTCCACAACAACTCCAGTCCATGGAGGTTGTTGGCTGCTATACCTTTGTACACCTGAAAGTATTTACATTTTAGCCTCTTTTGTCCTCCGTAGAGATTAGGAGTTCACGGTTTCATGGAGTGAAATGCCATCTTTTCTTTTGTTTGTTTTTACACAACATTACATGTTGCCACACCTGTTCTGCAGGTTTCACATAACAGCTGCACATGCACACATGCCAATAGGCTGCTTCTTTTCAGCAGGAGATACTACTGTGTGACAATAACCAAAAAAACATTGTTTTTAATAGTTTCTAAAGGGACTTCAGCATAATGTTAAAGAAAAAGATGTAGTGGTGGAATATTATTATTATGGTGAAATTAATTTAAGAGCACAGAGGATAAAAACAAATAGAGAACAAGTTCTGGTGTAAATAATCAGTGTTATTATTATATATAAAAGGGTTATTTAAACACATTTATTTTGTTAATTCTACATTTTAGTATAATGCAGACATTACATAAAGACTGTCTTACCTGAGGTGTGAAGGTGTCAGGTGGAGGTCTGAGGCTGCAGCTGATGGAAACTGTCTGTGAGTCTCGAGCTCTCTCCGGACAAACACAGACTGGGAGTGTTCACGTTCACGTTACGTCACTCCGGCAGCACGAGGCAGCTCGTTAGCCAAATTGTCATCACGCGCACATTCCCACATTGTGACAATGCAGAGGCTGTGTGAAGGGTTAAATATTTTATTCATTCAGTTCCCACAGTGTTTTTAATTTGATCATTCTGGAGGTTCATCAGAACAAAGTTGAATAATTTATGTTCTTTATATTCTGAAAGATTTTATGTGTTTATAATAACTTTTAAATTATTAATTGAAATTCAGATTTATGTCTGTCTGATGGCATAAGTAAGACGTATCTTTTTAAGCCTTTTTAATGTTAGCCCAAGGTTCTATTTTTCCCGTTCTACTATGTTTTATGTGTTTTATTTTATTTGACTGTTTTTATGCTATTTTATTGTATTTTGGGCATTTTATTCTATTTTATTCTCTGTACTTTTATTTGCTGGATTTTATTTAATTGTTTAAATTTTGGTTTTCCAATATAAAGCACTTTGTAACACCGTTTTTAAGGGTATTATATGAATAAAGTTTTTTATTATCATTATAAGTGGCCTACATTGTTGTCTACCACAGTGTCATTCTTCATGCGACCACCAGATGGCGCCACAGTAGGACAAATCTAATTCTACACATACAGTAGTAACTTTTAAGAATTAACATGTTATTGATGTGTAGTAGTTTCTATCTGCTTTAACTGTCTTGGGATAAATTTTAACTGATGTTTATACAATGTCCATGCTGGTTAGTGAGTGCTGTCTCCTATAAATTGATTAATCAATTAATTAATAATAAAATAAATAGTCTTTTACTGACACTGGACAAGTAGCCAGTTAAATTTTTTCTCTCTCACGTATTTCTTAATTTAACCGATCGGTCACATTTTCCATAAATTTTATCTCCTAATATGATTATATAATTGCTTTTTTTTCAAAGCCTTCACATCACTGCCAGTAATATAACTCTGAAAGAGGAAAAAGTAAATCTATAAATTATCTTTTCCCCCTGTAGATACTCAAGGTTAAATATCAAAATCAGCTCCAATGTGAATCTTTCCTCCGGTCATTAAACCTCCACATTCCCAGAAGCAACACCCAGAACATGACCTCAGCGTCCTCAGCCCTGCTGAGAGGGTCATTCATACGTTCATCTGCTCGTTTAGCATCGAAACTACCTTCATTCTGACATCAAACAAAATTTACTTTTATTCTAGATGGATAGAATAGATGCAAAATACTGTCAGTAAGCCATCAAGTAACCCAAGAAACTTATTTCAGCCATTTTAGCCCTGAATGAGTCCTTCCTCTTTCTACAGCTGATTGTCACATCCAAAGATTCAAGTTGATATCTGTGTTTAAATTCAGCAGAGGACAAACTTCACAGATGGAGATCTGTAGCTTCACAAACACACAGGTACTTATTGAAAACTATCTTCAGATGGCGAATAAACCTCCAGGATCTGGATAGATTCACTGACCTTTGTTTGATTTGGAAAAGAGCTGCTATCAACTCAAACTCATCGTGGAGGACACAATGTTGACAACACACAAAGCAACTACAGACATGTAGGTTGGTTGTGCGGTTAGATGCACCTTTTCTGTAACATATAACATGTAAAACATGATTTTACATGTTAGAGAAGTCAGAAAAATGTTATTCAACATAGCAGTAATTAATTAATTATTAAGAAGAGTTTACACTACCTGGAATAGTTATTGTCCCAAGACCTTGAAAATAGCTTGAAATATGTATTGTAAGGATTTGTTTTGGGGGGGATCTGTGTCACAAGGCGTCCAGTATGTAAAAATACTCAATAGAAATGCAATATCTTCAACTTAAAGCTCTAAAGTCTCTTGAACATGAGGTGAGATTGGGTGGTCGAATTGTTCTAATGTTTATTCCAATTATTATTTTATGTGCACGTTTATTTTTCTACTACTGTAGAAAAAAGGCTGCTTTCACTAAATCAATGTGACATTTTCAGTAAGAATAAAAAGGCTGAACACAAAGGATAAGCATAAATACATTTTGGCAAAGATTCAGAATAAGAAGTCTTTTACTCTTTCCAGATGCTTCGAGGGTCTAAAACAATGACACCAAACAGACACGAGGATCTAATAAAGATTATTTATTTCCAGTGTTTGTTGAGGGAGGGCATTGCACCCATGTTTTGCTGTACACAGGCGAGATGTTCACTGTTCAGAAAACATTGTCTCATGCAGTTTTAAAGATAAGTTTGTTGGTTTTTTTTCTCCCAGGTTGTAAGCGCCCATGCATTTGACTGCACTTTAAAAAATACAAAAGGGGGGAAAAAGAAGTATAATGAAACATAGACGTAAATTTGAACGCTCCGATGTCGCTGTGAGTTTAACTAAAAACAGGAACGACCACAAAAACAAAACGAAAAAAAAATCTCTGGAATGCCTGTGAGGTTTTTCTCTCCTAAAAATGTTTTTAAAATTCATTCTTGTCTTGACAACTGTTGGTAAAAACAAATTTAAAAAAAGGAAAAAAAAAAGAGGCACTTTTTCTTTTTGAGATAAAAACAATTCACACATATGTAAAAACTTACTTTTTGGACTATAACTGGACAAAGTTTGGAAATAAAAACTACTGTACCAAGCATTACATACTATAGTATCAGCATTTCATTACTGTTTTTTTCAGTCTTTATTTGATAAAACTATAATAATCCTCCAGTCCATCAAGCTAATATCTGGCTGTTGTGACTGTACTGTGAAAAAAACACTTCCCACAGCACCCAGCTCAGAAAGCAGCCCTCAGTTACATCCACATACTTCAAGTACAGGCAAAAAAAACACATACATATTGTTTTGAAAATGACAATATTGTCACAAGCAACTAGTGTTAGTCCAAAGAGAGTAATACATTCTTCATACCGCTTATAATAGGAAGAACTGAACCATGATTCCTTTAAAAAGAGGCTTCCTCCTGCATTCTTCAGTCAAGTTGACCCCTTTTAGTGCTGTACGAGTCCGATTCTGTCCCATTAACGCCACATATCAACAGCAAAGTCACATTCTTGCATTCGTAGGGTTCGATCTCGCAGGAGGAAGTCCGAGTTTGTTCCACGTCTGTTCCAGTATGGCCAACAAGTCAGTGGAATTACACACATAAACATCTCTTCAGCATTATTCCAGTAACAATCACGTAAGCCTATACACAGTATGTACAGTAGATACATAAAGTATACTTTGTAGAAAAAATATTGTGCAGTAACCTTAGCTAAAATACCAACATTCGTACATTTACGCATTCACATCCTCACAAACACTCTAGACAGGACCACTCTTGCTGTTTCACAGATACTGGTAGAACCGAGAGCGGACCACTTGTGCTCCAGACAGTTTGTGTGGATGAGCGTCTGCCCCGAGGCCGGCTTTGTTTTTGCCTTGCAGCCCGCTACCGTTAACGTGCTCCCCTGCTAGCGGCTGTGCGCCCGGGGACGCAGAAGGAGGAGGTCTTTCAGGAGCTACGTCCTGGGCGTCTGGATGATCATCCTCGGGGACGGCTTTGGGCGCGACCTCAACGCTCGAGTCAGAGCCTCTGCACCGCTCTCTAGCGATCCAGTCCCGGATGGAGAAGTCCTGAGAGGAACATCTGGGCTTCAGGCGGTCCAGAGCGGACAGTTCGGCCGCCTGGTCCATCCCGCCCTGCTCCCTCCAGTCGTTGATGACCGCCAGCTCTGCGAAGTCTCTCTGCCCACCCATGGTGTGCCTCCGGCGGATGTTCTTCTTCTTCCCGCGAGCGTCTGGAGTTCGGTTCTTCTGGGTGAACATGTCGTCAGCAGATGTGCGTAACCTGAATTTGAGCCGCTCTGTGATCTTGAGGTGCCAGGCTGGTTCGGGACGCTCCGACTCGCTGCGTGAAGACGAGCTGAGGCTGCTTGTGGACCGCCCTTTCTTCATCACCTCCAGGACTCGAGAGAGCCGCGTTGAAGACTCCGCTCTGCCCTCGCTACGCTCCCCACTCCCAGCTACACCCTCCACTGATGATTCACTGTCTGTTTTCTGTCTTAGGGACCACCTTCTGGAGAGGGTGTCGCACTCGATCATCTTGTGTGACGGGAAAAGGCGCCTTGCTTCCAGTTTTGGTGTGGTGCTGCCCTCCGCTGCTCCACTCCCCCTTGGTTCAGTCTTTTCCAGACTCTGCTCTGGGCAGGGTGTAGACTGGCTGCTGCCACCGCCTGGGGCAAAAACCGGGAAGTCACTTTCACTGTCCGTCTCCATGGGTCGTCCCTCGCTAATGAGCTCACTGCGTTCGTCATCCGCCTCCTCCCCACCCTGCAGCTCCGGACTGAGTGCGCTGGACTCTGCTCCGGTCAAGAATGTGATGGAAGAAGTGGTGGAGTAGTCTGAGGTGATGGAGCTCACCTCCGCACCGGCAGACGCCCCTGGACCTGCTCCCAGTCCGACACACGCTCCTGCAGGAAGATCAGCGGACGCTCCTGCAGTCCACTTTTTCGGTCTTGACCGTGGCACTGACGCTCCAGAGCTCATGGTCCCGAGGTCTGAGGTGTTTTCATCGAGCTGGGATGGAGGATCCGACAAAGAGGACTTCCCCTGAGGAGCTGTTTGGTAGCCAGAGATAATTGGGGACGGGGAGGGGGAAGGCGAGGGGTGTCTGGGTGGAGTCTTCTCCTTCAGGAATAAGGAGTTTCGATGCTCTCTCTTGGCTTTAGGGGTGAGCTCCACAGTTCTCCCGTTCTCTTTCCTCTCCTCTGCTCGTACTGGTTGCTTTGCGCTGGGTTTTGTGTTGGGGCTGGGACGAGTCTCGCTCTGTACCTCAGTCTGGAGGCCGTGGTGGTTCGGCTTCTGGCCAGGGATTTCCTTCTTGGGGAACACAGCATCCAGATCATCATCTGAGCTGCTAGGCTGCGGCTTCTCCTTTGACTTCTTTCTTTTGCGGCTGGCTGCAGCAAAGATGGAGGAGACCAGGAGCTCTCGGCTGCACTGGTCCTTCCCTGAGCCCCAGGAACCCTGCAGAACAGGACAGAAGGATACCAAAATGAGCGTTTCTGATGCTGAGAAACACGAGCCGGGAGCACGTTAAAGAGAACAAAAACCCTTCACCCCTGCCTGGAAACTTAAATCTGTACTCCACCTGCTCCCGTGAAGCACCACAAACCAGAGAAGTGGACAGAGAGAGGAACATTAGCAGGCGTCATTGACAGGGAGCACATTTTTGTTTCCATGCCGGCCTTAAAGCAGAAGCAGGAGAGGCAGCAGCACAGCATGAAGCATCCCCGCACGAGCCTGAGCTCTGGCATGACTGAGCTGAAGAAAAGCAGCCACATAACAGCAGTGCGGTAATGAGAAGCACCTGCTTTTGCTAACGACACAATCTGAATTATTGTTTTTCTATCTCACAAGAAGCAACTGCATAATCCTGAGCTTTAAGTTTAATGTGTCATGAAGCAGAAATATTATGAAAAGAGGCTGTGGCTCACTGGATGTACAGTACGGTTTGTCCGGTCGGTAATGATGGACTACTCATGGCATAAACTTAAAGGGTCTGTTCACCTAAATTACAAAAAAACACATTTTCTTCCTCAGCTCTTGTGTTATCCACCCATGCAGATAGTTTTGCTTTTGAGACATCCATCTCTGAAATGTCTGCTTCCACCCTGATACTTTGGATGTGAATGAAGTAGAATTTGTGGTGCTCACACCATTGAGAAATTACATTTCAACAACGTCCTGGTGTCTGGATCCACACAGCAGGCTGTGAGCAGTTTTCACTGGGACTATTTCTTCAGTAGAAAGTAGTTCCAGTGAAAACTCTTCACAGGTCCGTGAGGTTACTGAAGCTCAATGCACGCCACACTGTGAGATGGGTTTCAATAAAAGCTTAGTTACAATCTGTGTTTGATATCACATTTGAGGTATGTTAAATAGTGTTGTCTGGTGAAGTGTGGCACAAACAAACACAACATCAACTTGCTAACCAATCTGCATCTCTCATGATTTGATTAGATTGACGAGGAAAGATTTTTACCACCTTTATCGTATGACTGTGTAATTTTGGGCTTTTTAGGGACATTTTTTGTAAAGAGATGTTGTTTCTGATTTTTTTTTAACGTAATACTTTCAATGCTGTACGTACCACAAATTAAATTCTGTTCCATGGTATTGGGGTGGATGCAGAAAGTGGGATATCTACATAAGCTGGGCACATGTAACCAAGACCATCTGCATGGTTATATACCACAAGAGGTAAGTGAGAAAATGTTTTTGTGATTTGGGTGAAACAACACTTTAAGTTTAGGTTGCGATAAGTTTATTTGATGCCGATCTTGACTGGAGGTGGAGGCGATCTCTCCTACTCGTCACCTACCTCCTGTCATCCTACACTACCAGAGGCCTGACGGGGTTAACGCTGGGCACACTCACCTTTGATTTAGCTGAGTCACTAGTCGGTGAATCTGTGGGTGAAAGAGAGAAGAGAGGGACACGTTAGAGGATTTTTACAACACAGACGAACACATCAAGGAGGTGCAACATGGGAAGATGAATCAGGGAGAAAAAAGGAGAAGAGAAACCATGTTGATGAGAAGGATCGTGTGGAGTGAAGACACAGAACGGACGAGACTGATGATAAGTGAGCACAGACATGAGCAGACAACGGGCCATGCTTCACACGGGGACAGATGAGCTCTACGTTACACTCAGGTCCACGTCTACCTGGCATGTGACGTTCTTCCCAAACCATGAACATCGAGTCCACGTCAAGTTCTAATCTTTCCTCAAGTTTCTTAGTGATACTGAGTGCAACTTCAGCAATGAACACAACAGGTACGTTTAACAGCAGCAGGACAGCGAGGCGGATAATGTGCCATGCAACACGAGGATGGCGATTGATGAAGGAAATCCAGGTGAACCATATCCTAACATTTATCTATAAAAACATCTGAAACCACAAATAGATAAGGCTGGGTATTGTTTTACATTTTTTCTTTTTACCTCTTTCCATGCGTTACTTTGAAAGTTTCCCTACAAAACAATTTTTTTCTTGTAACAAAAGAAGTTCTCAAACGTGGTCTAAACCAGTGGTTCCCAACATTTTTGGCTTATAGAAATATTTACTTTCAACCTGTCGTCATCACTGTCCTGTGAAAACCATGCCCATCTCCAAAATGGAAATATGCGCTAGTAAAAATAGCTTTGTGACTATGAATTTGTCAGATCTCCCAGTGGGTTTTCTAAAGGTTTATTGAGGTTAAGACTCAACACTAAATCTTTCAGGATCACCAGATTTGGTCCACAAGCTGTGAAAAGTGAGAGTCAGACTGTTTTATTTCAATATTTTTAGAGGCATGAAGGTAAAACTCTCCAGTATTTTACAAGAAAAAAAACTAAAGGAAAAGATTCGAGCAGAGTCTAAAAGTAAATGTAACTTTGTGTAGACAAATGTGATTTTTTCCTTGTGTCCTACCCTGGTTATTATCTCACGACCCCTTCGATTCATAATGCGACCCCCAGGTTGGGAACCAGTGATTTAAACTCAATCAGCCTGAAGAAAAGAGTCTAAAATTGACAAAATTTTGATGTCGGTCAGGAACTATCTGATCAAAGATTAAATAAACAACGTAATGTATCGTTTGACACCCAAACTAACAGAAAAACTCTTTATTTCCTGATTTTGACGATGTTTTTTTTTAGCTGAACTGACGAAGCAATGTGAGGTGACGTGAGCTGCCATGACAACAGTGACACGGTGATGACAGAGAGACGGCTATGGAGGAAACCAAAAATTAAAAGAGAAGTGACGGGGGGGTCACAGAGGGGCTAGCTATATGAAAAGAGACGACACTACATGAGAAAGAGAGTGTCAGCAAGGAAAACCTATAATCAGTCCTCACCTGCTCTGTAATCACATCTACTTGTATCATCCGTCGTTTCTAGCTAAAATTTGTTTTTGTTTGTGTGACATAGCCAAGCCCCCCTATACACCCCTCACAATACAGATGATGGCACAATATGCAAGTGCACACTGACTGGTGACGTAGAAACCATACCATGCTATCTCTCCTGTTGGCAAGCTTGCGAGACAGTGAGGAGAGACAGCGGAGAGCCTTTCAGACAGTAGCACCGGCCTGTGTTAGGTATACTCTGATAGAAAACCCACAACACCGGACACCGTACAGTACCGTGTAGCCGCTTTGCTTCCCCTTTTCCTCACGGTTTCTTTGTTTACTGCCTTTTTTTCTTTCTCTTTGGCATTTTCTTGCACTTTAAAAGAACTGCGGGTTCCTGCAGACTAGGCAGCTACACTGGGGGCAACAATCCTCCTTCTTCCTACAGTTCCAGCTGTCCATCACGGACATTATAGAGTCCATCAGTGTCATCATGGTGTGATAGACTCCTCCCACTTGGCCTGTGTCAAGATCAGTATGTGTGAATGCTGGGAAAGCCTTTAGGACACCCGACAGAGCCTCACTAGAGACAGAGGAATCAGAGGTCGCCTTTCACTGTAAAAACATCTATTTCTCACGTGGGAAACAACATGCCGTATTAGTGCAACAGTAGGCAGGATAAAGGAGGGGAGAAAACACAGCCCGGTTGTGGAGTGGTTGATTAAAAAAGGAAAAGGACATCTAAATCTATTAAGTGTTTAAAAGACTAACAAATACCGAGGAGGGGGTATAAATCTCTTAAAGCAAATGAGGAAGCGTGACAATTTATTGCATCCTTTCAACAATAAATTGCCCACTGAAACCCACACAGGCATTTGGACTCATGGTTAGCCATAGACATTTCTATCTAGTGGCAACAGCCAAAGAAGCAAAAGGGGAAGCTTGGCCTAGGGAAGAAGCAGCGTTATCATCAACATTTGTCACTAGTTTAATCACCGGTCCCTCTTTGACCACAGCAGAGAAAGGGTAGAGAAAGGTTAACCCACCAAAGAGTTGTTCTGCCAAAGGCAGCGCGTTACCTGATACTTCACCCTGCGACGTGCCCGTGCGGCCGATGTTGGTGAGCAGGTGGTCGATGTTGGGGACGGGCTGAGACTCCACCGCACTCTCCTCCTGGGACACAGTCTGAAAGGAGCAAATGTGACACAGTTAGGACCAGATTCACGGGGAGGTATTAGAGAAATCTGCAGTCCTAAAAGCTGAAACATGTTATAGTTGCTGAGAAAACTACAAATCTACGAATCCTCCATTGGGTTGTATTAAACGTATTTTGAATTGAAATGAACTGGAGATGCTTAAAGTCGAGCGTAAGGAGAGGACAGAGGTGGAAGAACATAATTTAATGGCGGTGAAGCCTGTACCCACCACTGGATCTCCGTTTCCCTCTTCAGTGAAAAACCAGTCATACTAGAGGAGAGAAAAAAACATTACAAATCAAATTTTTGTGTTTTACATGTGAAATTTTGGTTTATCTTTAATAAAATTAAAGATCTGGAGCTCACATTTTGAATGAGGGTCTCCACTATCCTGTACTGGTCTGGCATGTGTGTCACCATGTGGGTCATGTTGTCCTCGGTGGTGCGCACCAGAGTGGGACCAAACACGATGGCCAGGTTCCTCGGTTCCATCTAACGAACCAGAAACAAAGTTTTAATTGTACATTTGCGATTCTCTGATCAAAACTAATAAAGAAATGTGTAAGTTACTCACCTTATTCTTCTCTGAGTTTTCAGCCACAGTTTTGAGATGAGCTGAGAGGAACTTGAGAGTCTCGTAATGATGATCTGGCAACTCATGAAGCTGCAGGTAAATAAAGAAGAAACAGAGACATTACACAACAGGTGGAGACATTTCCTAAGGATTCCATAATGTTACAGTGCTCCAACACATCGTGTGGACTGGTTGTAAAAAAAAACCCCAAAATGCTTTAGAAATAAATAAACAAGTAAATAATAAATAATTTAAATAATAAAAATGATATATAACAAAGAGGGGATAATATATAATGTAAAAAACGGATTAAATGAATAGTTGAAGCAACTCACCAGCCTCTTGAGCACTTTGAGTCTCTCCACTGGGTCCTCTGTTCTGTTGGCCTCTATAAAATCTGCATATCTATCTGCAGGGAGCAACGAAAAATTAGGCAAAGGCTGGAAGTAAAACAAAGTCAATGCTTTACTTGGGTGTAGTTTTCATTTTTGGCCACTAGATGGCACGAACAACCTTTGAAAAAGCAACGTACCATTGGTGAACAACGGCTCTGGAAGTTTACGGAAGAAGGACTTGAGTAAACTGCTGATCACATTGAGGTCCCTCCATTTCTGTTGAACATGAGATTAACATATGATGGGTAATTATGACTGTAGGCTCACAGGAATATGTCACATCCAGTATCAGGGTGATGTAGCTCTGACTGAAGCTGGTTGCAATTAGCTGGACGATCTAAAAATGCACATTTATGCTTTGGGATTCACTAAAAGTTGCTCTAGACACCAAAAAATGACATAAACATAATCTAAAGACTGCTAAGCTCGCTGTTCTGTGTGCACACATCTAGATAAAACTGCAGCTTTAAGAATATTTCAGTCTTGCATCCAATTTTATTTATCCCTCACACATTAATAATAGCAGCACTGCAGAATGTGAGACTCCAAGGAGAGTTTAATTAAAGCAGCATCGATCGATCAAGCGACACTCACATCGTCCTGGATATCGATATCATTCATGCCCTTGTTATTGAGCTCCTCCTGCATGTTGGAGATTGCAGCGTTGTTTCCTGGCACTCTGTAGATGCCCGTGTACTCCAGCCCCCTCTCTTCCACCAGCTTACAACAGACCTCCACAATGAGGGGCACAAACTACAATAACAGAGAAATGCAGAAAATGTTATTACTACGAGGAGGAAAGGCGTATTCAAGAGCAAAAACAGATTAATCAAATCTCACAAAGTTTTACAAAAGGATTGTCTATTTTCTGCACAAATGTATTCCCTCTTTTTGGTGTTTTCTTATAAATGAAATCAGCACTGACCTTGTTGTTCTGTGCAGGAGGACAGTCGTCCAGCCTCACTCCAAACGTGACTCCAGGAGACGGCTTCTTCTCGAAAGGTTTCCTCATCAGCCCCGGGATGCCCCTCCTCCAAGTCCCCTTATCCTTGGGAGGGCTGGTGTCATCTGAGTGCAAAGTGTGGCTTATTTACCATTTTTAGTTTAAATTATAAAACAACTGGTTGTTTTTTCTGTGCAAAACACATCAAATGCTGAGAAAAAACTAAATTATATTACATATAAACATAATTGTTTCTTTTCCTACCTTTGTGCATGTTCTTCCTCTCCTGCTCAGGTTTGGGTGAGTGTGGACTTGTTGCTTTGGTCTCTCCTTTACCTCCCAGCAGCGTCTGCCTGATGCTTAGCGACTGGCGTGAAGGTTTGGGCGACGGCTCCGTCTTGCTGCCTGTCGGGCTGGGTGGGACGTGGACGTAAAACAAGAAAGAAATGAGCTTTTCAAGCAGCGCTAACTTCTCCAGCACGGTGTGGTGTCAAGTTCTCCCAAGTGTGAGGACCTCCCCTCCTCTTCATCTCAATCCCCTCCCCCCTTCCCCTTACCTCATCAAGGTGTTGTACTCCTTGATCTTCCTGCTGATGAGGTCATGGCTGGTGAAGACCGCGTTCTAAAAAAAGAAAGAAAAAAGGAAGGAAGGAAAGAGGAGACAATAGGTGATGTTTTAGGCATCAGGTGCAACAGTTCCCTTCACGCCCTCCCTTTACAGGCCATAACGGATCTTTATATAACCTGCTGCTATCAGGTGACACAGGTAAGACCACTGGAATGCCACAGTGCGGACAATGTGGTTAGGTCCTAAAAAGAGGGGAAAGACCGGCTTAAATTTCTAATGAGGCGAGACCCGCCTATTTTAAGACAGTGAGCATATAGCAGGAAATATCCAATATATTGTCTTTATATGCTCAGTAATGTTACATTTGTGACACGTCTTATTGTGAATGGGAAATCACTGATGAAAACAATTATCCTAAATCTCTCGTACTTGTTCCAATGTTCGGATTCATCAAACTCTCTTAACTGGATAAACTTGTCGTAAATCGCTCGTTTTAACCCGATGAGAGGTGCAAATAATAATTATTTCCACTATCAATAAATCTGCAAATACTTTCCCGAAAATTGCCCAAGTTGGCTCATTAAAATGTCTTGTTTTGTCCCACCAACTGTCCAACACCCAAAGACATTCAGTTAACTGTCATATAAGACGAAGAAAACCAGCAAATATTTACGTTTGAGAAGCTGATCGATCACCTTAGCTCCAATTATTTGCATTATCGACACCCCTAAAAATTGCTATATAAGGCTTTCTGTTCCACTCAGTTTGTGGGCAAGTTTTATTCCCAAAAACAGAAATCAGCAGATGATCACATAACAAATTTAGCAGCGTCACTAGCTATATTACAGGACCCGAAACCATTAGAAAATAGCTCAGCTGCCAGTGACGTGTAATCAGAGCAGCAGCACGCTGTGACAGTAACACACATAAAGAGGGAAAAGGTCTGACATAAAGTTAGATGCTAAAAAGTGGGCCATGACTTCGATGGGAGGAGGCCAAGTGGATGTGACAGTTACTGTAGGACAATTATGCAGCAGGTGATGTCACACTGCCAGGTGATATAACAGAGGATGTTCACCTGGACAGAGACCTGCACTAAGACCCTGAGGCAGCTGTCCTAGTGAGAACTACCGAACTGTACATTACCTCTCAGTAATGTGACAACTAGTTATCTATTTTGGCATATTTGAATTATATTAATATTCAAATTAATTCCATTCTTAAATGAAATAAGTGTTTTCCCACTGTGGAGACAGACTATCTGCACATGACTCACACAACAGGTCTGGACCACTCTTGAATTTCGTACTTGCAGGTCAATGAATCTATCTGTACTAGTGGTTCTTCGCATGAGGCCCAATGTCTCCATGAATGATTCTCACCTCCTCATCCAGGTTGCTGTTCTCCTGTATAACTCTGATCCAGGCCAGCATGTCCTCTCGGTCCTCAGCCTGGAACAGGTACTCGCAGTCCGACGTGGTCAGCCGCAGCACGTTCTTACGCTTTGTGTCGCTGTACGAGATGTCGATCAGACAGGCCTTGATGCTGATCGGCAGGGGCTCGTCCACTGCCTGGCAGTTGGCATGAGCCTGCCCCTCCTTTTTGTCTTTATATAGGCAGAGGTAGGGGCCTCTCAACACGGCGTACATCTGTTTCCACGGGCGCATACCCCCTCCGACACGCTGCAGAAATAGGTCACGGGAAAGAGATGAGTTTAAAGCAAAATGGAGGGAATTAAACTGTAATCTTTCTGTAAATGCTCCTATTGTTGGCATCATAACACATAATCACTGCCTTGAGGGCAATATGGGAGACAATATGAGACCTCATACAAGAAGGTCAAAGGCAAACTGGTCAAACAGGTGAAACAGAGTACAGCATAAAAAAGTCAGACAAAGATAAACGCTGGAAACAAGGCCAGCCCTGCTACTGTTTATAAACCAAGTTATGGAGTAGGTAATTTTTTCTGTGTCAGTGTGTGAGTCGGTCCACACCTTGCCCTTGTCTGTGTTTAGCTGCTTGAAATGCAGCAAACCCTCCTTGGTGGCGTCACAGAAGACGTCTGATGAAGAATCCCTCCTGGACCCCGAATCTTCAGACGACCTGTCCACAGCCTGTGACGGATAAGAGAATAAAAAAAGACTGAAGCGTTTTGTTAAAGAAGGGTTGATGTGCCACCAAAAGCTTGTTAGTTCCAATTTCCAACACCCAGAAGAAGTTGATGGTACAGTGATCATCAATATTAGACAAGGGTTGTACTGTTCATCAGTCAAATTTTCAAAGATAGGTTGATGTAAATACAGAGAAACAGTAAATAAATAGAAATAGACTCCCTTTGAATCAATCATTTACCCGAGAAGCCTGAGGTTGCGTTGACAGCCGTCCCTATTTTCCATAATATATTCACATTTCAATAGGTTTTATCTTCTGGGTGTGAACTAATGAGCTGATAAACCTTCATGCAGGAAATGCAGATAAACCAGTCATGTGGCAGTTGAGAACAGCTGGCACTGAACAAACTCATGTTTGATGTGAATGTGGGTTGAACTCACCTTCCTAAGACTTTTCAGACCAGGTATTAAGGACCTCCTGAATGGAAGACAAAAAAAAATATTATGATACTGAAAGAGCTGAAAGTATTCTGAGATGAGTGAGAGCAAGAGAAGCTTGAGGAGCACAAAAATGCTTGAAATACAAATGAAGTTTTGTTCTATAATGAGATATACAACATCTGAAAAAGAGATTCATCTAAAAAATGTTCAAAACTAAAGCTATTGTAGTTTTTAAAGTCATTTCTACAGTGTTTTCCCATCAAATTGTATATCAGGGGTATTGTTTGCTTGTTTTTTTAACCTTTATTTATATGACTTTATATAACTTACCCTCTGCTCTCTTCCCGGTAGTTATCCAGGCCTTCATCATACGACTTGGACCGCTCTGTTTTAGTGCCAGAATCTGACTCAATAATTGTGAGACGGAGAGAATCTATTAAGAGAGGGTTAAACAATTATTTGTACCTGTTCACAGCTTGTACTGTCAAGTTCAGTAATTGCCATTAATTTGCTGCTTTGACTTTGAACATACCTTGGTCATGTGACAGCTGGCGTCGAATGAGAGGGGACGGAGAAGGGGGGCTGGGTGGGATGGTGGTGATGATGGGTGTTCCAGATATCACAGCACAGGCGGGGATGTGTGTGCTGTCCTGGTCTGTACTGGGGCTGGATGGTTCATCTGAGGACGGAAACAAAGTCGAATTTAGCTACACGAAGAAGGAAACGCTGAGCATCTTAGGTGACGAACAGTCAGTGTCCAAACATAGCTTAGCAACCGTAACTAGGCACGACAGGCGTGTGAAGCGTTGTATTTCTCCATGGAGCCAACCTAGTATAAGCGATAACTTAACTCAGCACACACCGATCAGCCACAACATTAAGTACACCTGTACAATCTAATGTGATCCAATACAACAACTCTAACAACCACCTTTCAATATAATGCACTCCAGTACAACAACACCACCACCCACTACAACCTCAATAATAAACACAAAGTGGAATTATTACCTTTCTGACAGTGTCAACAAAAACTGAAAGATTATAAGCTTCGTAAAAGTAGTACCAACACCATAACCTCATGAAAACCAAAAACACAAGTGTAAAAGTTTAAGGAACTGACTAAACGGTGTGTTTTACTGCTTTAACGTGAGCTACAATCGTTAGCATATATGGCTAACAAACTTACTACCAACAGTGGTAAACAACTGTTACTTCAGATGTCATTGACACATCATTAGCCTGCTAACTACATTAGTTTGTGGGGTTACAGGTTACGTTTAAATGTGTGGAAGCCTGCTCTTTCTTTGGATTTGGAGAAGTTTACTCTCAAATGTTTTTAATGACCTTTTGACACCCAAAACACGATCAAAAATGTAAGGAATTGATTAAACTGTGAGTTTTACTGCTTTAATGTGAGCTACAATCATTAGTATATCCGGCTAACTAGTTTACAGTAGTAAACAACTGTTACTTCAGATGTCATTAACACATCATTAGCCTGCTAACTACATTAGTTTGTGGGGTTATAGGCTACGTAAAAATGTGTGGAAGCCTGCTCTTTATTTGGATTTGGAAAAGTTCACGCTCAAATGTTTTTGATAACCTTTTGACACCCAAAAACACCAGCAGAAGTTTAAGGAATTTATTAAACAGTGTGTTTTACTGCTTTAATGTGAGCTACAATCATTAGCATATCCAGCTAACTAGTTTACAGTAGTAAACGACTGTTAATTCAGACGCCACTGACATATCATTAGCCTGCTAACTACATTAGCTTGTGGAGTTACAGGTTACGTTTAAATGCGTGGAAGCCTGCTCTTTATTTGGATTTGTGGAAGTTCACACTCAAATGTTTTTAATAACCTTTTGAAACCCCAAAACACAAGCAAAAGTGTAAGGAATTGATTAAACAGTGTTTTACTGCTTAACTGTGAGCTACAATTGTTAGCATATCTGGCTAACTAGCTAGCTACGTCCAGTAGTAAACGACTGTTACTTCAGATGCCATTGACTTGTGGGGTTACATAAAAATGTGTGGAAGCCTGCTCTTTGTTGGATTTGTGGAAGTTTACGCCCCAGCAACTCCTGCCAGCCCTTTCTCTTATAATGCTAACGTTAAAAGTGAAAACACAAGTCAGCTAGCTAGTATACTGTGTGATAATACATACAAGTCTGCAAGATAAGCAGCAAAAAAAAAAAAAAAAAGAGTATTTTCCTTGTCATATTTATGTTATAACAGTAGGACTCTAGACTGTAAAGATATGGTTTTAAAAATAGCCAGATGGAGACAGCACTTTTAACCAACTCATGGAGCTACCGTTAGCTAGCTATCTAACTGTTAAAGCTGATAAAATCTGCCAGTTGTCATTTTAGCCAGCAAAAATCAACGGTGACTGACTGGAAATGATAATCCTGGTCTTGTCTACCTCGGTCTGAGATCAGGGACCCATTGTTTCAAAAAACACAGAGAATTTCGAGTGGTAAATCTGCTAAAGTAAGCTAGCTAATGTGCCAGAAAGCCAGGCAGGCGTAGCAACAATAACTAAGGGATGCAAATTACTATTAAATGAGAGGATGACCAGGATTCAACTAAACTCCTGCACAACTTTGGCATAAATTCAGCTGTAGTCTGCACCAGGAAATATCATATTGTATGGTAAATCATCCAAAAACAATGCTTAACTCATCTCTGCTATCTAAACCTGCATAAACATTTCGGCAGAAGCCATAAAATGCTGTGATAAGGGCACATGGGGCTAAAGCTAAGTGATAAAGACAGAGACGCAGTCAGCCAGTAGATGGGTGTTTCTGTTCCGATACGCTGGTGCACACCTTCCCTTTTAAATACACATAATGCTGGGCAGTCAGCTAACATTACATCAGCACAGACAGAACTGTGTCATACAGTCTGATATGCAATATCAGCAAGATGGCAAGCCCTAAAAACAAATTTAGAGACGTGTACGATGAATCATATCTGCGACTGTGGTGATGCAGGACTACCTACTGTACATTAAGTGTCTTAACAGTGTTTTTAGAATAAAGTAGAGCAAAGGCAAAATTGTTAAACGCTGCACTGAAGTCTTCTCGTGTGTGATGTGATACCTTTTTTGAAATATGGCTATAAATACTTCTCATGAAACTGTCACTGCTATTTCACTTACTGAAAACCCCACAGTGCCTTCACACTGCTGTCAAAAACAACTAGAGCAAATAAGATCTAAATGATTAAATTCCTCCATGTGCCAACGCACTGATGCAAATCTTTAACTTTCAATGGCACAGCTTAATATGAAACATCTGATCTGCTTGTTAGTTGTGTACAGATTACTGCTGTGAAATCTCTCTCCCTTCAAACCTCAAAACACATCTCCCATGACATTGCAAACCTCATTTCTGCCAAGCCAGGCAGACGCCTATTTCATTTAATCACTTGTTTGCATACCTCCAATCCTGTTTCTGGGAAAACGGCGACAGTCAGTGATGTCTGACACGTACGATTGCAATTTATTCTTCAGTTGTAGACATTAAGATTGACTTAGCTTTGTACAGAATATGCAGATCCATAAATGTTTAAACAAATAGTTGCACATTTTGGGAAATATTTGCTTTTTTGCTCATCTTTTTATGTAAAATATGAAGCTACAGTCAGGAGATGGTAAGCTTAGCTTAGCATAAAGACTGGAGACGCAGCTAGTCTGGTTCAGTCCAAAGGTGAGGTTGCCAGTCAACCGGCAGAGATTCCCAGAAGTACCAAGAAAGAGTTTGACATATAACCCCCTGTAAAAGCATAACCTGTCATTTATACAGCTTTTGAATGAGTTTAACAAACACGGTACAACATGTTAATTGCTGAGTTTTTGTTAATCTTTGGACAGAGCCAGGCTAGCTGTTTCCCCCTGCTTCCAGTCTTTATGCTACGCTAAGCTAGCTGGCTGCATATTTATTGTACAGACACGAGAGCAGTATTGATCTTAACTCTCGGCAATAAACGCATTTCCCAGAATGTCAAACTTCCTCTAAGATCTACCCAAATATAAAACTTCAACCATTCTTACGTGATCAATGTGAAAAAAAGAAAAGATTTCGGAAAGGGCACAGCACATCACTGGTGTTCTTAATCTAATATAGAAAACTAAAAAGCTGAGGTGTGCTTGTGTATACAGAGGGAAATGGTGCTGGAAGAGGATATGATTAACCCCTGCAGGCTCTGGGGCAGCGAAGAAACATATGAGCTGCTCTCATTGGTTGGTGATGAGTCACCGATGACGACGCAACTGAGGACGCAAGGTCAAGTTCAAGCTTGTTAGGTCATGTCAGCCGGTGTGAAGTGATATAAAAGAAATAATGCTAAACTTCATTTTATACGTCACAACAAGCAAAAATAGAGCCCAGTTTCTGAGAAAAACACAAAATAGGAAGGATTTCTCCTCATCATAAACAAGAGGGGACATTTTGTATGTACTTTAACAGTTCTGTGCTCAGTACAAAATGTTTGGCAGACATCTGATGTACAGCAGTCGTTCCACTTAATGTTTGGAACTGTACTATGAAATCTAATTGAATCAGATTGCTGCAGGAATGCTCTTATTTCTCTGTTATGTCACAGTCCATTAGGACGATGTTCTTGGGTTTCTCTTGCTGTACATCACTGGGGGAAATATGAGACATTTCAGGGAGTGGGAGTGTGTCACGTAATCACACAACTTGAAGAATCGATGTCATCCTGAGTTCAAAATGCCACGAGGAACCAGTTTCTTTTAGCATTTAAATACCCGTAACCTGGGTAATGTATAATATGCCTTAAATTACTTATTTTCATGACCTGGGACAAGTGGTTTCACTGGCAACACACCGAATTACATATTCAATCCAACACTATTCTAACAAGCAACAAAATTCCCAGGGTATTTCCTGTAACTTCTGATGATCCACAGCATATTCACGATGACATTTGGACACAATAGATTTCCTTGTAGTATGATAAGTAGGGCAACAATGGACAGGCTTACACTTGATTTTCAATGCATTTTTTGTGATTAAATGCACCAACTCCTGAGGCAGAAGGGAGCTTCCCATGGAGAGAAGTTGGGCGTTCACTGTAGATTATTTTAGTACAAGTATCCACAAAAACAGCAAGCTATTGAAAGTGCAACCACATTTGTGTTCCTGCATGAAAATCCCACCTGTTCCACCTTGCATGCAGAAAATATCACACTGCAAAGCCACCCTAACATGCTGTATACAGACACACACCCTGTGTTATTCTCTCTTGTGAATGCTAGAGAGCATGTAAAACCCCTGATAGAATTTCACAATGGAAATACCATCTAGTCTATAAAAATAATGCCCACTCGTCATGTCCATCTACTGTATGTAGTATACATGGTGCCAATACAATACACGTTTCGGTACAAATGCCAAAACTGTGGAATATAAACACGTTTTTCTATAAAACCACTGTTTCATTGAGCAAAATTAGCCAAACTTAACTTCATCAGTGTTGTATTGTTGTTTTTGGACAAGGACTTTCCCTAAATAAACTACAGCCTAAATTTCCCTGATTTACATCTGCAGCATTTCCTGATTTATATAAGGAAATATCAGATCAATAAATAAAGAAGATTAAGATCTCGCCAAGCATTTGCTGCCAACTTTCGATACTTGATGCTATAAACAAATTTTGGTCTGTAGTTTTGAAGCACAGCCCATCAATATTACGCTATCAGCTAAATTTCCAGTAAAAGCATGGTGTGCATTTGGTAGAAATTCAAACTGGCTCAAGAGTCTGCCATGCTTTCATGCATAAACATACTTTTTCACTCACACAAACACATGCTGTGTCATTTCTTCACACCCTGTCACTGCGGTTGCTATGGAAACAGGAAGAGTTTGGTGGTATAGAGACGAGTGCAGTCTTACCTATGAAGGGGATTGAATCCAGGGAGTCATCCAAGTTGTTGGAGCCAGACTTCTGTCGTGTGTCTCCAAACCTTCTTAGATGCATCTCCCTGAAGCTGTCATTAGACCTCCAGCACATAGCTCCATCTGCAGAGCCTGCCTTCACCAATGGTGGTGACTTATGAGCCACTCCTCCCTTGTTGTCATTAACAGCTAGTACATAGGATGGAGGGCGAATGTGGGGTGCTCCGGAGTTTTTGTCCCTTCTTAGGACAACGACTGTTGCATCCGGTCCTTCAACGCCCTCTGCGAGACCGCCATTAGTCCGTACGGGGGCGTTGGCTTTTGGCTTTTGGGTTACAGCTCCATTAGTGGTGGAGGAACCAGATGAAGAGGCAACAGCTACACTTTGTAGTTGTCTCTGCGTGGGCAGTTTAGAGGAGGGACCAGAGCAAGAGGAGGACCTGGCTGCCAACCCAGCCTCTGACCTGCTCTCCATTTTCAGACTGTCAGCCCTGCTTCTGAGCTGCAGGTGCAGAGGGGAAGGGTAGCCCAGGTGGTTGCCCATGATGTTAGCTCTTTGGTCTTTAAGAGGGTCTGTGGTTTTAGCGGAGGGTAAGGCAGGTGAAGGGTCTGAGATGGAGTTTTTGACAGGCAGACGTGATGGTCTCATAATGACATTGTCTGTCCTTGATGTTAGTACAGAATCCGTCGTACCTTTAGTAAACACAGGAGTAGCTAGAGGCGAGTTAGATAATCCACTTCCTCGCCCCTCTTCCTCTTGTCCAGTGAGACTCCTGTTCAGATGAGGTAAAGCTCTCAGGCCTGCTCCCTGCCTGCTAGCTCTGGCTTCCTCTCCCCGGCACAGCAGCAGCCTGTCCTCCAACCCTGCCCTATCGCCAAAGACAACCCCACCTGGCTCTCCAGGCTGCTGCCCCAGGTAGTCACAAGACCGCGCCCGAGGTTTGGTGACTCCTGTGGGGGTGGAGAAAGGCAGAGCATCCTCGGAAGCGCTCCGAGGCCAGTTCCTGATTGGTATTGCTCTCTCTGTTCCACCTCCAAGCCTCTCTTGGGAGGCGCTACGTAAGGGAGTCACTGCAGTACCCTGGCTACTTGCATCCACCCCGCGGTCATTGGAGGTGCTTCTCCGCCTGACCTGTGAGCCCAGTGCCCCTCTTTGACTGGTGCTAGGAGGAGGCGGTGTACGTTGCTGGGTATAAGCGGAGCTGGAACTGGCGGCCGCACGTAAGCTGTCCAAACGCTCCTGGATGGTGCGGCAGCCATACGTGTGCAGCCTCTTGGCATCAATATAGTCCTTATAGGTGGTGTAGTTTTTCCAGTCAATGTTCTGGTGTGGAGAGGTGGAGGAGGCAGTGGGAGAGGGTGAGTAGTGGTTGGAGCTGGGTGAGATGGCAGTGGAGAACGTGTCCGGTGAGGCAGCGGTGAGAGGGGCCCGTACAGGTGGAGATAATGTGTCAGGATAGATGGGTCCAGGTCGAGAACTTGAGGACGGGGAGTAGACTGGGCTTTCTGTGGGACGGGAAGAGGGGTACTGCAACTGTGCACCCCCAGGTACTGAGGGAATAAGGGGTCTGGGTCTAGCTGGGACGGAATCTGCTGAAAGACCGTACCGGTTTTCCTCTGTCCTGTGGCTGGGTCCAGCCCGAGCCACTCGGGACCCCCTATCAACTGGATCAGGAGGCATGGCCACTGTCCTCACATTCTCATTACAGACACACACCACTGTCTGAGACTTTGACGTCTGTTGGGGTGGAGGAGATGGCGGAACAGGGATTTCCATCCGGTAGCTCTTTTCCGTGGCCCCTCCTCGTCTTCCTGATCCCTGAGCCGGCCCTCGGGGGGTCTCACTGACTGCGGCGGGCTCTGATGTCTGAGCCATGCCCGCAGCCTTAACTTCTATCCGAGGGTAGCAGATGGGAGGGGGCTCGGGGATGTTCTGGGCATTTCCGCTGTACGCCTCATTTCCTTTGAGGTATGCATCCTGGGAATACGCCTGCAAGAGATTATAGGACATTATGTCACTTCGGTTTCTGAGAGGTTGGAACGCTAAACTAGATCACATTAAACTGCTGGAGACCATCACACCCAACCAGGGACAAGACACACGTATGGAACAGGGAGCGCTGTAGACCTGTGCGGAAACTACAGCTGAACTTTGGTGCAACCTTTTCTATCGCTAGATGACTAATTTACTGCCACATCTCACCTATGACTTCCTCTTCCTCTGCCATTACAGCTACAGTATCAATCTCTCGTTTCTGAAATACCTCAACTGCGCCACGGCACTGTGGTTGCTCACATTTTGAAAGCAGAGAAAGAATGGTTATCCACTAGTGCCATTTATTGACAAGAGTCTTTGTGTGAGCTGATGAGATTATCAGCAAGACAAACATTGTGACTCAGAGAACTGTAAGTGACAGATAGACCACTGGATTCAGCCTGTCTATAGCAATAAAACAACACTAAACGCAGACACAGCTCCCCAGCACTGTTTCTCCAAATCACTCCGTTAACAGTTGCTCAATCTTTTCCTAGGAGACTGTAAACAAATGTTACAGCACGCCATGATACAAATTAACTGCCCTGAGAAGCAATAGATGTGGAAGAGGGGGGAAAAAAGGGATAGCTAGAAAGGCAAATAAGTAGGAAAAGAAGCCTGGAAAGTCCAGAATAAACCCAGCCAGGAGTGAGGATTAAGCTGGCAGGGGCTTACCCACCTTTGGTACTGGAGAGTGTGCCCTGAGGCATGAGGAGAGGGTGAACGGGGGACGCCTCTGTCTGCGGTTGGCAGCTAACGCTACTTCTGTCAGCATGGCTCCACAACTCTACTGTCACTGTAGCAACTACAGTACTTTCCTTGATTAAAACTTGAAGAAAAACACTCAAATTTCTAGTTATAACTCTGCGCGCTCCCCACGGACGGCTTCAGAGAAAACTCCTGGTTGCATATTGAACATGCCATATTTCCTCATCCCTTCAGCGCACAAGCTCTTGAGAAAATGAAAGGGAGAGAGTTGTGGTGTTGGACTTTAATCGATAGCACTCCACCTGAGGTGTCAGATTACAATTGCAGCCGCAGTGAGTCTGCTGCTTGGTGCCTCCCTCTGGATTTGCATAAGTCATTCAGTTAAATAGAAACCAATTTCCTGAATATGGAAAGTACAGAGCGAAATCTTTCAGGTCTGCTGACATGTGAACTCAGAGCGTTTGTTTTTCCAGTGCACACATCCTTCTCACAACCTGCTATTCTGGAAAATACAGAAAAAAAAACAACCAGCACTAAACCACAGTACACATACAGCAAAGGAGGGAAGTATATTGGGTGTTTTAGGGGTTTGCCCGTTTCTACATGAGCTAATAAAAGCTGTAAAGGTGGTGTCATAAGAGCTGTGAATAATCAGGAAAGAGAACATGAAGGAAAGTTATTAGTTAGTTTAGTTTCCCTTCTTACCAGAGCAGTGATATCCCTGGAAAACTGCAGTCCACAGGTTAGAGAAGGGCAAGCAGAGAGAGAAAAACAGGGAATAAAGAGAAGTAAACAGGTGAGCATAAAGAAACGAGAGAGGTACAACGCCACCGATGGAGGTGAGACTGGCGCCTTCTCTGACTTCAGCACAGGCTAAAAATACATTCAGCTGAGCTGAGGCATCACAGTCGGAGAGGAAGAATAAGATGGAAGAAGAATAGAGGTGAACTTCAGACCTGAGTATCTTCTGAGTTGCTGTTCATACCCATTATTTCCTCCTCTTACCCCACTTCTTCCTCTACCTACAACACATCTGCTGTCAAAACAGAAAAACATATTCTGCTGGCTTTCTCTCTCTCTCTCTCTCTGTCTCAACATACTCAGCATTTCTTTCCTTCGCTCTGTCACTCTCACCTGCTCACTGTGGTACTTCCCCTCCCCCTCTCTGGTTTCTCTCTCCACTAGCCTCTTTCCTCCTCTCTGACAGCCTCTCGCTCATCTGTTAGACGCCGCTCTTGTCATATGTTCACTTTTGGGCGAGCATAACAGCACGCTCGCCTGATCTGCACCAGCTTCCTCCCTCACTCCACTCCTGTAAACAGTGAGCTGAGAGGAGTCAGCTGACTGCAGCTGCACTCCCTCTGGTAGTGAGTGGGCTCAATGTCTCCCAAAACACAAAAACAGACCAACACGAACACATTTAAAAACAGACACAGATACATCTACATGTGCCAAATCCATTCATCCTCATGAAAACATAACGCAATATTGTAGACACCTCATGTATTCTTGCATTTTTTTAATAATAAAAAGGTCACACAGAGTTGACGTACAAGTGTGTGATTAAATATGATTAAATACTGAGAAAAAAGACGACTAAATTATATACAAAGAGACATTCACATCTTGTATTCTACTATACTTAATTTCAACAGTTTAAAGCTCATAAATCTGTCTCACGGCAGCCAGATTTTAAAGAACTATAAAGTAAAAAACTATCTCTAGTTGGCACATCAGACACTGAATACAAGTTTCATGTTTTCCTCAATGGGGAGAATAAAACTAATTGCTTCATTCGTATCCCTCAGCCTTGTGAGAGCTCAGACTCGTTCCAAAATGCCAAAAGCAAGTTTCTGTGGCTTTTGGTGAGCTGCGGCCAAGCTAACGCGCTATGTGTGGAATTTAGCAACACAGTGGGATCTGACTCAGTCCTCTGCTTCAAGAGAGAATTTCCCAAACAGAGGTGAATAAACGTGTGGCGACTGGTTTGACGTGGCCCGGCGCTGTTTTATCGTCTGTGGGGCTCTGGACCCTGACTGGCGGCTTGCATCACTGAGCTCATCAGCGTGATGGGTCGAGGGAGGGAGGGGCTGCGGCAGGAAGTCTAGCTCTGCTGCTCCTGTTATTAGCTTTTTCCTCACTGAAAAGTTCACATTTTTGGAAACTAGCCCACCCATATATCCACGTCAATCGGACATGAGACACTCAATGTCAGTGTTGATGATCGAGATCAGAAATAAAAGGCAGGATGGGCAGGTTCTTGCATGGATCAACCCTTTGACTCTCTAAATATCAGGCCGCATTGTGACCGTGTTTCCGATCTTTATGATTAAACAGCCAATCTTTGGTTCACTGAAGCTTGTATCTAGCTTGTCAACACTTTCTTTGTTAGGGCGTCAGATGGTGGGCATCGCTTCCAAGAAAGTTTTGCTAGGCTACGCTTGAAGGAATAGTTTCACAATTTGGGAAATATGCTTGTCCGCTTTCTTTATAAGGGTGAGATGAGAAGATAAATATCAATCTCATGTCTGTGCCTTAAATACGAAGCTGTAGTCAGGGTGTGTTTAGGTTAGCTTAGCATAAAGACCGGAAACATGTGGAAAACAGCTAACCTGGTACAAAAACACACCTACCTACAGTATAAAAGCTGACCAATTAAAAGGATGCAAATTGTTTGTTTAACCTGTCCACAAACAAGACATGTAAAAGTGAAAATTTGTGGTTTTAGGGGTCATCGCAGTGAGATTGCCAGATTTGACTTGGTGTGCTCACCGACCACATCTGACAACCAGCGCTGTAGTCGAAGATTACTCTCCCTAAAACCACAAACTGTCATTTTTACATGTATGTTCACGTACAGGTTAAACAAACAAGACACAGCCCAGATGTGCCCTTCATGGCAAGGTTGAAAAATACATTTTACTTCCAGTTAGATCAGCCCGTGGTAAATAAAACTACATTACAAAAAGGGTAATAAAACTGCACAAATCTTTTAAACACAGTTTGCTGCTGTATAAACATAAAAAAGAGCATTTTTCGAGCACACTTGTGATATTTACTGATGAATGAAAGCTTACCAGCTGCAAAATGTCCTCATCCTTTGGCATCACACAGAGTTCCAGTGAGGCATCGCTGAGGGAGGCAAGGTTGAGGGGTGGACGAGAGAGAATAAGAGTGAATGTGAGAGAGAGAGAGAGTTGTAACATAGGGCTCAAACCGTGGAAAGCCACTTCTCAAGAGAACGAGATTTACTTGTAAGACATAACCTTTAATAGCTGCAGTTTAATGAGGTGTGAATGAGCGTTACATGTGTGCTTCTCGGCAATAAGAAAATGAAACTTATCTGGAAACCTGATTGTGTTTTTCCTAAAAGGTTTCACAACAGCTCATTTTCGGTGCTGTGAGTGTTGGCAGTGATGAGATTAGACTGAAAATCTGGCATCAGGGTCTGAGTCAGTCAGGCTCTTTCACTCTGAAGCATATTTCCCTTAAAATGAACCATGAAATTAAATGATGGCGATCTCACCTGTTCTGGATCAAGGCTATGACTTGCGAGTAGGTTTTCCCAATGATGCTCTCTCCATTCACCTTCACTATCCGGTCCCCTGGACGGAATTAGAGAGTAAATTACAAGCCTGCTGTTTGCTGCTAACAGCAACATGACAAATAAACTCTGCACGTCTGCGTTTCTGCACTCAGCTGCTCAGAAAAACTCTGGAGGAGCTCCGTCCAGCACGAACACATATCCGTGTTTAGATCAAAAGGAGAATGCCAATACTTGTTTATTCTGAAGGACCCCATGCGAGGATCAATCTAGTTTTCTAAAGATGGCCATCTTACAGGAAGAGAGGCGAGGTGAGTTTAAGGGAGAAACTAGATAATTGTGGGAAAACAGAGCTCTCCCGTGTCCCAGGAGAGGAGAATCAACAGATAAAAGGAGACAGTTTAGAGGGCTTGTCCAGGCCACTTAACATTTCCTGTAACACAGAGTGCTAACCTGGCAATAATGCTGACAGTACAGAGCTTCAGCTGCCACTCCATTTCGGGGAAAATTGGAAGGAGCTGATTCACTTTTTCACCAGAAGGGATTTTAAGTGTTATTTGCTGCTTAAAATTAGAAATGATTCACGTGTTAATAAGAGAAGAAACAAAGTGGGAGAAAGAATCAAGGGAAGGTTGGAAAAACAGTGTGCATATTACACTTTACTCAACCTCCCACAAAGGAGCCATCTGTTATTTTGTAACTCGTATCTGTTTTGCCTGGCGGGTTACAAGGAAGTGGAATTACCTACAGTAAGGACGTGAAGAAATCTTGGCATCAAACAGCGCTTTGAGGTCAGATGTGAGACAGGCAGAGTTAATCATAAGATCTGCCGGTTATCAGAAGGAGTGCAGATGATCTCCTTAGAGACTGTGTGTGAGTTACGTGTGTGTGTGTGTGTGTGTGTGTGTGTGTACCTGTGCAGAGTCCAGCTCCGTGGGCGGGGCCTCCCTCTTTTACTTGCTTGACGAAAATGGTGTCCATTGGCTCCAGACGGTTCCTCTGTCTCCCTGGCAACGAGAGAGAGAGCACATGCACCGAGGCGATTGGTCACACAGTGAGGAAGAGCAGCAGCAGGATCAGAACTAGGCCACATTGCACCGGAGCTGCAAACTCAACTGCAGCGACGCTGTGGCATCAGTGCACATATTTTCGGCAGTTTTTCGGCAGTTTTTCCACTTGTGTTGTGATTTGTAATTTAATGATTGTTCTCACTCACTAAAACAATGCAAATGCCAAGGACCTTCTGGTTGTAAAGTGGAATAAATAGGTGACTTGCTGCCAAAATGTGAACTTCTATTTACTATTCTATTGACTGCCCCTACTTTGATAATTGATTAATCGTTTAATTCGTTTTTAAAGCAAAAACATTCCCTTGTTCCAGCTCCTCATCTGTGAGGATTTGCTGCTTTTCTTTTACTTATGTGATAATAACCTGAATATCTTTGGGTTTTCGCTGTTGGTCAGACAAAACCAGATATTCAGAGACAATTTGCTGACATTTACAGGAATTAAAGCGAAAAGGCCAAGTCATATGCCCCATCTATAATTTGTGAAACAAGTAACAGAAGAGGCCCCCACATTAGCCTTCGACGCCAGCTAAACAAATAGTACAATATGTAAAATTCTGCGGTTTTAGCACCATCCCACGCGTAACCACTGCTGTTGTTCTCTAATGCAGCCATGAAGTTATAAAAAGGCTTTAACTTAGAGTTTTTATGGTGCTTTGGACAAAAGCGCGAGCCAAATGAATAAACGCAACTGTCAGAAAATAGTGAAAAATTACAGTTTCCCGCAGCCCAAAGTGATGTCATCAAAAGTCTTGTTTTGTCCAACCAACAATCCAAAACCCAAAGATATTCAATGAACTTTACAATGAGAGAAAAAAGTGTGAAGCGGGAACTCAGGAATGTTCTTAAATGATTAATCAATAATCAAAACAGTCACTTGTTTCAGCTCTATCCTGCTGTGTAGAGGACTTCTACTTCTTACATTTATTGATATATTTAACAGCTCTGCAAAATGCCTCTTCCTCAGTGGCATTAGAGACAAATAAGCTCCAAGGTTTTACGAAACAAGACACAGAGAAAACTAGTTCTTCCTCTTCTCAAAATATTCCTTCACATCTCAGTCTTTTCCTCGTGTTTTCACATCCTCTGTCCCTTCAAACATCCATTGGCTCTGCTCTGCTGTCAGATGTGTCCTGAGCTGCAGAACTGGACGGTGAGGAGAGGTCAGAGGATGCTGACAGGGCTGCATGCGAACAAGCCACAAGGGAGTTTGGTTTCACATGGCAGAGGAAGAGGCGGCACGCCATGTCGTGGGGCGTGCTCTGGGGATGCTAGTTGAGGAAATCCAGCTAATTAAGACGTATAAAATCCCTAATAACTTCTTTAAAATGCATGAATAATATGTGTTTTTTAAAACAGTAATTACGTGCATGTGTATGCGATAAAAAGAGAGTGACTGTGTTTTGATTAAGACAGCAAAAAGACAGGAAAATCGTCTTTCCCTGAGCCGTAAGCCTCAATCTCAGTTGGCCTCAGCTGCCTCTTAGAGCCCACAGGCTTTGAGGAAGTGCAACAACATCGTACTCTTCTTTCCTCAGGGAACGCTGGCGAAGTACGCATGCTCTGTTCATGCTGCTTCACATGTACACAGCGGCAGATACATTCATTTATGACCCAGAGGTGCTCAGTGCAATGAGAGCTCTGTAGAGCCCTGAACAGCTGGACTGGAGCAGATGTGGGTTCAAAGTGTTGCTGAGGGGCAACTTCAAAGGTGAGGAAGGGAAAGAGTTTTTTAATCATCAGTTTACTCGAGTTGGTTCAGGAACCCAAACCTGCAACACGATCGCCTTCCTTTAAAATCCTATAATCTTTATATTTGTGGACATGCCAGCGTTTCCAGTATGGGCTGTAATGTAAGTATGTCACCTTAGATGTCCTTTTTCCTTTTGTGATGAGGGCAGGACACTCTGCACGTACACTCTGCCTGTTGCTGCCTCCCTCCTGTGGCTGAAAATGTTACAGCAAACGATTTAAAACAATGTCCTGATTCAGAGATGAGCTGTCCGATAACATCTAAGAGCAACAACATCACCAAAGTCAGTTTAAACGGGCTGATTGGTATCAAACACTCTGGCCCATTTACACCTTACAAAGATGCAATCATCACCAAAACCTTTGCTGGAAAGATATTTCTACAAAATGAAAGATCACAGGTTTGATACCCATCATAGCTGTTGTGTCACTGTAACCCTAACCCATAACCTGCTCACTATTAAATACAGTACAGCGTCTGACTGAGATGTCACTTTACTCACACCTTACTGACACAGATGTACCTTTATACTAATATTACTTACTGGTTACTACCTGTTTACATCTCCATTTATATATTTACAACTACAGTTTATACCTGCATACATCACAGTGTGGGTAAATATTTACTTTACTACCTGTTACAAGCTGTTTAACCATCACAATATATACATTTATTAGTGCACTGACTGTCTGAAACCCTGTTCTTACCTGTCCATAACCTGTCTTCATTACAGTTTATTAATTTTATCATTACTTTATTACATTATATTTTATTTTATATATATTATATTTTATTCCTATATTTTAATTTCTGCACTGTCATGTCTTAGATTCTCTTTTTTACTTGCGTGATTTTCTTTTTATACATACTGTTTGTTTGGAGGGAGCCTGAGAATTAAGAATTTCATTACCAACGACTGCTTCACTGTAATTGTTGTGCACATGACAATAAAAAAAAAACTTGAAGTTGCAGGCTTGTTTTTGATCCAGTAGAAGGCAGTGCAGCACATAAAACGACTCCTCTGCCTCAGTGAGGAACAGTGTGAAATTGTTCAGGTCAACACTGTATTTCCATTCCTGTTCTCGCTGGTTTTGATCTTACTGGACGACGACAAAAAACTTGACACGTGAAAAATAAGTGCTGCGATGTGTCTCTATTGCAGCACATCACTGATGCATTCATGTGCAACATCTCGGTGACACAATGTAGGACATGGCTGACCGGTGCTGTAGGTACAGATGTCAACAAATGCTCCCTCTACCTCCCCCCCCTCCTCTCTCTCTCTCTCTCTGTGTGCGAGGCAAATTCCAGATCCCGAGCCAATCTCAACGAGCTCCAAATTGGATTCTGGAAGTTTCCATGCCCCGCAGCTGGATGAACGGGATTAAATGTGGAAATCTAAAGCTCTGGATATTTTTAATGCTCCCAACTGTCTTACCGAAGCATAAACTACTGTGTGGATTAATGAAATACATCAGCCCGCCTCAACATGACTTCGGCTGTTCCAAAACACAGAATGAGAGTTGAATAACCTCAGCTGCTCCTGATGTTTCACCAGTGGACACGGCACTCAATACTCCACGTTGATAGGATTTTTTACACTGTGGTGAGCAGGTGCCTTCTTTAAGCTAAAAGTATATTTATATAATAATCTGTTCAAACTACAGTAGATGGCACATATGTGAAGTTTAAAACATCAGCGCCATTCGGTACGTCATTATTTAAGTTGTCAGTGTTGTAAACTGTAAATAAACTAACTTCCTATTGTATTTTATGCCTGCTTCACTTATTTATGTGGCAAACTCTTTACCATGTTGCATCTAAAAGAGTAAATAAGTCAAAACAAGTGTGAAAACTCTCTCATGATCATATTTTCTTAAGTT
>NTHP01000535.1:205964-248817 GCA_003416845.1 Oplegnathus fasciatus
CAACATTTTTCGCCATTTTCTGACATTTTATGGACCAAACAACTAATCGATTAATCGAGAAAATGATCAACAGATTAATCGATAATGAAAATAATCGTTAGTTGCAGCCCTACTCTAGTATGAAGTGATTTTGTGATCCAATCATTTTTAATAAAACACCTTTAAAGAACACATGTACGTAAAAAGATCCAGCTGACTTGCAGCAAAAGCCACAGTAGACTAGTAAAGCTGAAACGATGAGTGGATCAATCAGTTAGCTGAACAGAAAATTAATCAGCAACTATTTTTAACAGTCAATTAAATGCTCAAGTCATTTTTCAAGCAAAAATGCCAAACAAATAGTGTTTTAGTCTCTTAAATGTAAGGACTTGCTGCTTTTCCTTCTTGTAAATTATTGTAATCTGAGTATCTTTGAGTTTTGGACTGTTGGTTGGACAAATCAATCAATTTGAATATGTCACGGTGGGCTCTGGGACTCTCAGAATACATTATCAAGGACTTCAACTCCATTTTTAATCTACTCTTCTTTGATTTTCTCTTTCTGAAGTCTTTTCAAGCACTCAGATTTATCATGACCATAAACATACAACAGGAAAAATTCCATAAATCTTAATCACTTTATATTGCACCATCACACAGAAACACTCTGTGTGATGGTGCAGTGAGACTTCTGTCACATCCATCATCAAAGTAATGATGGAGCTGAACCACTGCACCACAGGGCGTGCGTTAGCGGTTATTGCTAACACTACCAGAGTGACTCCGGGCTACGAGAGCCTGCCAAGAGTTTCAGCCTCAACCCAGATCTCTCCGCGGGCTCTTCTCCTACCAAAATACATCTTAGGTGTGGATCCAAAACAAAGACAATCTCCCCAATCGGCCCTCTGGCTTCTCCATCCACACCTCTGCTCTGCCTGTCTGGGAGCAGCAGATGTAGAGGCCTCTGGAGAGTGGGATGGGTGTGGACTTAATGGTATGACTGGTGAAATCACCACCAATACCCAGTGGTGAGGAGCTGGAAGTAAGCCACAGTTCACAATGTAACAGGGAGAGGAGAGCCGACGGGTCAACTCAGCTGTTTGTTTTGATTTCATGCTTAAAATTTAATGTGGTATTATGCAATAGCTAAGCCATTTGCCTCTAATGCCCCATGGCTGAGGTGCACACACATTTTCCATCTCCCTCTCTCTATATATATTTATATATATATAACATGTTGAATTATACAGCAGGAGAAGCAGCAGCATAGCCCAGCGTGAAGCTGCATAGTGCTGCTGTAGATGCCTCAGTAAAATACAGTCATTTTCAAAAAGGTACAATACTGTAAATCTGCTCCAAACAACACAATTACCTGATAAATACTGCTCAATTATGCATGCAGTCTGTTCATCAAAACACTGAGGGTTTGATCTGTGTGCTGCCATATGGTGCCGTGGCCTGCGGGATGCTGCATTTGCATGCCTATCCCTGCTTCTTTATGTATATGAGGTGAGGAATTTGAATGGCATTACTTGTGGACTCAGCTTTTCTCCACATTATTATTTTTTTTTTAAGTCTGTGAGTCACCCCTGGGTCGTCTGACCTCATGGATCTACCTCTTTCACTCCCTCTCGCCTTTTCTTTCCAAGCTCCTCTCCCTCCCTGACCACAGACTTTAACATTAGTCACCCTTATTCACTATACCATAGGAAAATATGCCTTCAATCCCCACCTACTTTGGGGATCACTGAACAATGGCTTCATTTTATTAAGCTTCGGTCCATGCTACATAAAAAGTAAAGGCTGTTTTGATAACTTTTAGAAGAAACTGCTGTATACGCACAGCTGGAAAATAAACAATATCTTCCTCTGACAGCAAACAGCAAAGTGTCACTCTGAAACCACCAAAGGGACGAACAATAAACGAAACCTAAACCCCCAAACACTCACAGACACACTCACGTTACAAAAGATATCGGTCAGCGAAACAGGACTACCCTGCCGCTGGAGAGCAGGATGACGCACACAAAATTCCTCAGACAGCACAACAAAGTGTGGCCGCCCCTCTCCTCCCCTCTCAGATGCTTCCTATGTAAACCTATATGCCTCTGCCAGACACCGATATCACCTAAACACATATTTCAGCCAGTCAATCCTAAATGCCTTGAAACTGTAGCACAACTTGCCTCGGACCTCCTCAAAATGTCAATTCACAAAGATGCTCTCCATCTTTCCTTACCCGAGATCGGACGCAGTTCTTCCTGGAGGCTTCTCTGAGCCGAGCCCAGGACACGCTGCGATTGGGACTGGTGAGCCCCAGTTCCACTTCTCCCCAATAGGCTCTGGCCAAAAGCTGGAACCAAAGACAGTACGGCTCCGACAGGCAGCCGTCCACCCCGGCCAGCCGAGCCCAAGGACAACCTCCAGATGATGGGGAGGGAGAGAGGGAGCAGCACCCTTCAGCGTTCACGTCCACATCCCGCAGGTCTGCGTGATCCTTCAGAGGAACCGGCTTACAGCCTGGAGGTAGCCCGTTCCTCTGGGCCAGCATGGCATAGCCAGGTCTGAGGTGGTGAGACCAAATGCCAGAATAGATCAAATATCCTCAAAAATGCTCCGGTTTCTGCGTCTTCTAGATAGTCTACTCCAAGTTTCTGGTTGAGCCCACGCTGCACCCTCTTTCTCCCTCGGTCCGTCTTTAATTCTGGTCTTAGTTCGGAGAAACAGGGCTGTTCCTCTGGGCGTCCCACAGACACATGATGTTTCCACTCAGCCGAGAGGAGAGCGGCTGAGTGCACTGCAGAGAGCCCAGGCCGACTGACGAACGCACCCACCCACTCACCACACAAAACTCCCTCTGAAGTATGCACACACACACCAGGCGGCCTGAAGTGAATTCTCTTTCTTTCCTGTCTCCTCCATCTCTCTCTCTCTCTAACTCACCTCTCCTGCTGCCAACCTTTAAAAGTTTCAGCTCTCCAACACGCGCACACTAACAGACTCACGTGTCGAGGCTAATCAATAAATCATAAGAACAAATGAAAGCAGAAGACGTGGCGCACACACAAGTCAAAGGTAAGTTAAATAGGAGGAACATTCGAAAAGGTTTGGGAGGAAGCAGGAGAGAGGAATAACTTGGGATTGTTTTCACAGCCAGTGGAGGAAGTCAAGAGGGGCTAATACAGATAAGGAAGCATATGGGGTTCTGTGAAATCTATAAAGGCAGAAAAATGTACAGCCGACCCACCCACCTCTGCATGCCTGCAGCTCATCTGGCAACTACAAAGACCTAATGCCTGGGTGGCAGACTTGGTGGTCAGGGAGACTACCAGGAGCTGCATAAACACACAGAAACTCCTGTGGAATTTGTATTTATCTGTTTATTTAAAAGGGACCATGCAGATAAACATTGTTACATAAGGATAAGCAATGCAACAGATGTAATGTATATAGGGCGCCTAGGTAAAGCTAGTCTGCAGCCCCGGCCCTGGTGAGACTTCAAACCGATTTTAAGTGTACAGTCCATCTTAATTAACTGTTGTCCAACATAGCAAAGACGTAAGAAATAAAAAGAAAGACAGATTTTCAGGCACCATTTCTTTGTTTGTGTTACAACAAAGTGTGACATAATGCATGCTCTAGAAATAAAACAGTTTGCTCTACAATGTCTACCAAGGAATCTATCCCTAAATATATGTATAAAAAGGAAACATTGACATTTTTCATGCCCACAGACACATTGGAAGCACTGTTGTTGTCCATGCTGGCTGCAAAAAAGATCCCTTTCTGATCTGATTTTTCAACTGAATTTACTATATCACAAACTATATTGCCTTTACAATATATAATAGCATCTACCATGACGGAAAATGTTATCTATATTGTTCAAACCTACTCTTAAAGCCCCGAAACACATGCAGTCCACCCACACAGGTGCTCTTCTCAAGGCTGCTTGATCGACAGCTCCCTCACTAGTTTTGGTTGACATCACTTGACTTGAGGTCTACTTAGTAAGAGTGTGTGGGTGTGCAGGGACTTAAAGAACAGTAAAATAACAAAATTTCCACCAAATTAATCTGTTGTTAAACTCAATTTGAGGTTTCGTGCGTCACCAAGAATTATCTAGCTTCACCAACGACTTTGTTACAAAGAAGCTCTGGCATCTCAAACTGTGCCGACTGTGTGCAATGAGAACAAATCTAACTGTCACAAACCCAAAGATTACATGTTCAGTCCCTTAAACTGTCACCTTGACCACGACAGTGAAACCTTACCTCCTCACTCAGGACAATCTGCTCTGAATTAGAGAGTCTGAGCGAACATGTAAATCTAAACTCCGCCACCTGCAACAACCGCTTTTCCCTTCACACTCGCCTTTGTAGTATTACATAAGAGGCCGGCCACGCCACAAGGGAATACCTCCTCAATCCTTCGAGGTAAACAAACCCTGCAGGGGCCTGGCAACTGCCTTTATTTTAGGCGCAGTGACACGGTTGGTAGCAGGATGGACTCGGCTCTGATACCTTTTAGTAAGTCTCTCTGGTAGAGAGCAGGGCCAAAACATCAATTTAATATTTAATCACATTTTCATCTCAGGGCTCTCTGGAGCTTCTGTGCTGCTCCAACAGCAACATCAGGACTCTGTGCTGTGATACAGCCTGTTTCTGAGTGTTGGATAAGACTGTGTAACGTCGCTCAAGGACAACGGATCCGTCTTGGATTGTCAAATAATCTTAAGTTTAGCGGTTCACTTCCAAAGACAGTGTGGTTTGTAAAGTCGCTCTGGATGAGAGCGTCTGCTAAATGGCGAAAACGTAAATACCAGTCTATTTTGATTCTGAGGAATATTTGCCATCCGAGACAGCGGCGACCATGAAAACAACATCGGGAACCCAGTCGAGGAATGTTCCCTCTCAGCGTTTTGTTATGAGCATCTTGTTACCACATTCACTCCGCTCAATATAGCGTGTGGTGTTCTGTATGGAAAAGACGGCAGAAATAGAAGTCGCCAAACACAGCCGGTTGAGACACTTGACTCGTGGAAGCCAAAACAAGGATTAAGTCTCACAAGAATGGTTATATATGAGATCCGTACAGTTTAAAGCATATATATATAAGTGAAAATGTCATATGTGTTGTTTCCATTACCATTAAAAGGCACAATTTCCATCCAAACAATACTTCTTACCTCCACTGATACATTTCAGACTGTTACAGGGTTTAAAACCACATCATATATGTCTCTAAATTCCTCTAAATCTAAAACACATGATAAGAAAAAAAGATCCCTGAGTGGAATTCCTGTTGGCTAGGAAGCGGATTTGGTGCCATGCAGACACAAAAACTAGACATGCCGCCCAGAAATATTATGCCGTTGTCGTGGCAACAAACCAGACCACAACAATGTCGGCCACTGGACTGGGGTGTTCTCCGTGGGCGCTCGTGTGATTTCACGGTTTGTGTGCGTGTCTCCCTGTGCGTACGTGTTTATGTACAGATGTATGGTGTGTCTGAGCAAACAGTGTTGCGGAGGTGATCTGAGGCTTGAGACTGGCCATCCATCTCACTCACGCAGATTTGACACACGTTATTGGGGTTGAGGACGGACGTGTTACGGCTCGGTGTGCAAACACAGAGCGAAAAAGTGAAAGGAGGGATTTATGTGTGTGTTCTGGATTTAGCTGCGCTCTGCTTGATTTACTAGTGGGGAAACTGGGACGTGTTTTAATGTTTGGGCAGAACTGATACAGCTTTAAATGTAATTCAGGTCATCTCAGGTGTTGTAGCTGCAGAGTAAAGGAAGCAGAAGAGTCGTGTTCTGGCATATTAATGAATTACTGTACGCAATGGAAGGACTTTGTTTACAGAGGCGTGTCATGGTGATATTCATTACCTGAACACAAAAGAAAAATCTGGAAAATGCTAAAAATAGTGTACGGTTGATGCTTTTTTCTCATGTAGGACTACATTACGACCCTGTTGAGCGTTAGTCACCTCACTGAAATCCCAATATAATATAGATGCTGATAAGGTGTAAACGCATCCATTCGTCCAAGACTCATATGTAGTCTTTACTCCTGCCACGTGTAGCTACGTCAGTAAGCGGTCTGTGGAAATACACTTACAGTGTCTGTCCCATCATATCCAGTTCTTATAATAAATCCGTGGTCTGCACCTGTGATAAAGGGAACCGAAGTTACACAGAAATTAGCCATCGCTGAAGCGACTTTTCGCCCTGTCTTAAGCGATTTCACCACATATTTCAACCCTGATTAGTTCGACAACTGAATGATATGTGTGGGTGAGAGAATTGAATGAGAGCCAGTATCTCACTTGGAGATTCATCTGTTAATGCCAACTGTTAATTGTTGTAATTAAACTGCTATAAAGTGCAGAATTTATTCTTCTAATGGAAGTTTTGGCAGTTACCAACAGAGCTGCAACGATTAGTCGATTAATCGATTAGCTGTCAACTATTAAATTAATCGCCAACTATTTTGATAATTGATTTATTGTTGTGAGTCATTTTTTTTAAAGAAAAAGTGTCCAAAATCTCTGATTTCGGCTTCTCAAATGTGAATATTTTGTGTTTTTTTTAGTCCTCTGTGACAGTAAACTGAATATCTTTCGGTTGTGGACAAAACAAGACATTTGAGGACGTCACCTTGGGCTTTGGGAAACAGTGATCAACATTTTTCACCATTTTCTGACATTTTATGGACCAAACAACTAATCGATTAATGGAGAAAATGATCGACAGATTAATCGATAATGAACATAATCGTTAGTTGCAGTCCTAGTTACCAAACAGCTTCAGGTGCATTACCACCACTCTCTGGACTGGAGGAGGGCCGTCCTTGATCTGCATGCGGCCCAGCAAAACCGCAACGGAGACGCATATACGAGGGGAAGTGTAAACAAAAAGTGTATCAAACTGCATGTGGATTTTCTCTAAATACGAGACACTTGAAATTAAACTGTAAATGGGGCCAATTTTCCATAATCAATAATCTGTTTCACATATTTTTTCACAATTTCTCAGAGCCCAAAGTGACGTCCTCAAATAGTTTTTTTCTGGCTGTCCAACAGCGCAAAACCCAAATGTATTCAGTTTACTTTGATATAAAACAGAGACAAGCGGCAACAGGTTAACGGGATGACGGCCATGTTCAAACATACAATAAACCGGCCACAGCTCTTTAACACCAGCTAGAAAAATGCTTTGAAGAACTTTAAGAGATCACACAGAGGTGTAAATTGCAAGCAACGCTGTCCATCCCAGAAAAAGCAGCAATAACAAATAATAACCAGTGTTGGGGCCAGTTGATAGCATCAGTTTGAGCCTGTGAAATTCTACCAGCAGGTGTGGAGGGCGGCACTATGAATAGCCGACCAACAGAAAGAGGGTTTACTGATGTATGTGTTGTAACATTTAGAGGTCTTTGTCGCTCTCGCGGCTGGACCCGACACAGAGCGATTCGGTCTTGGAGTCCCCCTGCTGATAATTCTGCAAATGGCCTTGTGGCTTCACACAACATCATATGCAGAGCCAAACACAACATCCAGACTGCGGCTGTGGTGTAAAAAAAGACAAGCGACAAGCTTTTTGGAGAGTGGTGTGGTGGTTTTTAAGACCACTCATCACTCGTCTTTGAGCTGAAATCACATTAGTGGTGTGCAGGGAAGACAAGTCCAGTTTGTGCTTTTAGAAAAGGCCAAAGAAGCAGAACTGGTTAGAGGAAAAGCTGCTGTTCTGTCTTTTATATTTACATTAAAAGGAGTACAGCAACACTCACCACAGAGAAATCCTTACAATCCAAACCCAAACAGCCAAAGTTGTGTTCCTGAGTTGTGAAACTCGTTTCAGATGTTTACATTTCTGGGGAACACAACAGAATGAAAACCAGGTTGTTTCATGACGCCTTTTCATTTTAATCCACTCAAATCTTCGAGTCTAGGATTTATTAGATGATTATCTGCAGCTCTGATTTGTGTAACAAAAGGAGAAAAAAAAGGGCCCGTGGTCTGTAAGCAGCTGACAGGATCTCTGGATGGGGATTAAAGACGCAAGGCACCGACAGGGCTCTGAAAACTACAATAAGTAAGTTTGAAGTCTCCAATCGGTGCTCGTGTGTGACCAACTTTATGTATCTGTGGCTGGGAGTGTGTGTGGTACAGAGAGCGAGAAGAAAAGAGAAAGTCTCGCAGGAGGATTAGGCTCGATTCGGGGTGGCTTTTCAGGACTCCTGGCGGGTGTAAGATCTAATCTGGACATGCTGCATCTGGGCTCCGCGAGGTATGGCTTACTGTAACAAAGGACTGGCTAATGAGGGCCAGGGAACAGACTGCTCCCTCTATACACCCACACCACTGCACACCCATAAAGCCCTTCTTCATACAGCCCTCAGGGGGTACAGAGGGGTATGAACCCCACAATCGACTACCCTCGGGAGGTAGCAGACTGCCCAGCACTGATCAGGCAGATACTGGAGCAGATTGATGTTGTTTCAGGCTCAGATAAGTGCCTCAATCTGAGTGTAGGAGGCAATAATGGAGTCAGGTACTGCATATGAGGGCCTATAATATAATTTTACTGTATCCTCGTCTGCCAATACACCAGGAGGAGGGGAGGGTGGGCACACACAAAGCCAGACTTTCTCTCCTGGAGGGAAGTGAAGAAACTGAGACAGTAAATGAGGAAAAAGAAAGTGAGTGAGAGGAGCTGTTTGCAGTTGGGAATATTATAAACAGACTGCTTAAAGCAATGAAAGAAATATAAAATGTGGAAGAGGCTGCATGCTGAGCTTTTCCTTTTAGACGGTTCGAGGAGCAAATAAAATTGTGGCAGCAACACAAAACATATGCTGATAAGGTTTCATATGGTTTATGTTTTAGGAAGTGCTGAAACAATTAGTTAATTAATCGATTAGTCCTTTGGCAGAGCATTAAAGTTCCTGTAATTGATATTTCTGTAATAACAATAGAAAAAATGTGACAACTGAGACTAGCTGGTGAACATAGGGGAGCATTTAGCAGCTACAGAGCCAGATATTTCCCTCAGGAGTTGGTAGAAAACAAAAACAGAGCTAAAAGAGACTGAATATTGGACTTATATTCATCAGGTCGGACACAAACGCGACTCAAAGTTAATGCTAATGTTGCCCCATAACTGCTGTTATATAAGCAGCATATGAGTTAATAAGCAACTGTTTGCTAACAAGTTCGACATATCAACTTAAAAAGTGATAATATGTCAATGTTGTGCTCACAACTTGTTTCTGCTGCCCCCAAGTGGCCAAAAAACTGACAATTTTGATAACTAATTAATGATTCAATTAATTTACCAAGCAAGAAGCCAAACATTTGCTGGTTACAGCTCCTCAAATGTGAGGATTTGCTGCATTTCTCTGCTATATATCATTGTTATTTGAATATCTTTGGTTTTGGACTGATAAAAACAAGTAATTTGAGCGAGTCACCTTGGGCTCTGGGAAACAATGACGCCCATTTTTCACCATTTTCTGATGCTTTATAGAATAAACAATTAATCGGGAAAGTAATCAGCAGACTAATGGATAATAAAATTAATCCTGGGTGGCAGCCCTGGATAGATTAATTGATTGTGCAAATAATCCTTTGTTACAGCTCCTGTTTCATGTTTTGTAGATGTTGGTGCTCGAAGCATTCAATTATCCTGCTTCTAACATGCAGTAGTACTGTAGAAAATATATACATTTTTATTGTTCCTCTTGCCAAACTTGCGATATTAGTTTATTAAACATATAGCAAAGATGTAGGACCTAGAATGGCTTTGACTACACGCATGTTTACACACAATTTCAATAGAACAATAGAAGAGATCATGCTACAACAACTGTCAAAGCTACCATTAAAAGTCCTCAAGATTAAAATCCTCTAACAATACAATGACTGCCTTTTCTCATGCATGCTTTTGTTGTGAGGAGGAAGTTGGCACCAGCTTTCCTTTCATTTCACGAGGTATCCAACTCAAACATAAGTCATGACGCAACAACTCCAAAAGCTACCAGTTTAACTCCCTGTGAGTCCTGCCAACGACATATTTATGAGCCAGTGTATCACTCCTCTTCCACTGGCAAAAACAAACTATCAAAATTCACAGTTTGCTATGGAGACCATCTGTGTAGAGCAGAAGAAGAAACACACGACAGCACAAAGCTTCCAGGAGAGAAAATACAGGGGATTTCCTTCAAGACGGAGCTGTGGCTGCAGCGAGGAGAGGTTGTGTTGGACACTCACCCAAAAATGGGGAAGACAAAAGCCCCGAGCCCAGAGGGGGTGGGTGGGTGGGGGGGGGAGCTTGGCGTATTAGTGAGCTCCCCAGTGAAGGAGCATTGCTTGATCTGGACAATTGTCTCCAGAGGTCCCTTGACACTTCCAGACAAATGCCTCTGCCAATCAAGCATTCAGTAGCCTGCTCATTCACTCCTCAGCAGCTGCTCTCAGACTGCGAAAAAAAGGAGCAAATACGTTTCTGATGACAGCCGCACCCCACCCCATCTCAAACACCTCTTGAATTAAAAAAAGGAAAAAAGAAAAAAAAACCCTCTCTCTCTCTGTCGATGTTTAATTATTGCACCTCTCCTCATCGCTCAGTTTCCCTCGGGGAGATACCACATGGTTGAGGAGTGGTGAGACGAGAACGAGCCTCAGATCATCAGAAAGCGCTAATGAAGACACAGTTATACTCCTGTCAGATGAGCCTGTGTTTGAGGTCAACATCAGTGGGTCAACGTTATCTAACCTGCCTTCAAAACCTGCCTCCACACAATGCAGGTCCAACATGGCTTGACTTATGGATGAAGGAGTGAACGTGCATTTTTAATAACTAAATGATTATTACACTGTTACTACTGCAGCGTAGGTTTATCGAAATATTCAGAAAAACAGTTGGGCATGAGACGGGAGAGAACAGCCACAATCATGAACTTCGTCGCTACAAAATAATACAACAGAAGGTTAATGGAAAAAAAACACAATTCAACTTCCTCATAAATTAAATCTTATTGTACAGAAACCAAATAATAATCAAAATAAATTTAGAGAAATCAAATCACACAGTGGTTAGGAACTTAAACATTGTCCATGTCCATCAATCCAAATTATTACTATTAGTGCTGAAACGATTAGACAATTAAATGATCAGCTAACAATTTTGGTAGTCGATTAATCATGTTTAAGTTAATTATCACATTTACTGTCGTAGGAAAATGATTATATTTGGCTTTTAGACGGCTGGTCAGAAAAAAACAAGCAGTTTGAAGATGTACCCTAGTACTCCAACAATTTAGCACTGCGCAGAGATATCTTCTTTACATTCCACACATTCTTCTTCCCTGTCAAAACCCTGGTGCATACATTACCCACAATGCAACTCAACCGCAGACAGTTCAGTTGGAGTGTGTTATGCTAATGCGGCCTCGAGCCGCTAGCCTGAAGCAGAGATGAGGAGCTACGGAGGTCTGGTGAGCTCACTTCTTTCTACCTCCACAACTCAAGATTTTATTCATTTTCAAACTTGTAGTCTTCAGACCCAACCGACGCTGACTCAAGTGACATCACTTGAGGCAATTTATCACACTCTGTGCCGCTCCCTCTGGTGCACAAGAGGCTTTACACAACTTTTTTCACATATGTAGTAATACTTCCAAAGACTTGTGAACAGACTTTGATATATAAAGATCGATCGAGTTCCACTTTGATTAATTTATCAGAAAATACACAACATATTGATTGGCAATAAAAAATAATTAGTTGCCGTCGTAATAACAACAACCCTGTAATAAATATCGTGACTGACAGCACTCCAAACCCTCGATTCTGCTCTTCTAAATTTTGTAGATTCCTTAACATCACGTAGGGTGTATGCTGTTGTATTTATCTTTTATTAAGAGCACAAATAAACAAAACATTTAAAAAGGCTATGTATGTGCTATTTCCTGTGCAAGAACTGCAGCAAACACTTTGAAAGCTGACGCCTCTGTTTAGCAAATACATTTACACCAGGCCTGGTTTAGCAGTGGTCTGATCTGCAGTAGCAGATGGTCCGTAAGTGACGAGGGATTAACCTGCGACAGTCTTTATGAATGGGTCAGGTTTAACACGTCAGACACAGAGCTTATGTGTTCAGGTTGTTCTACAACAGAGGGCCGGCTGAGACAACTATAAGTAAAGCAGGATCCACCCTACATAAGACACCACTCTTCCATCCAGAACCCACCCAACACCATCAACCGCCCACGTCTGGAAACTCCACATCATCAATCAGACACTTAGACAAACACCTGATTCAAGACTCTAGGCTGCTAAAATGCCAGAATAGGACGTATAGACTAACCTGTCCACCCTGAATGTAAACTAAGTCCCTCCAGTCGTCTCAAAGGCTCCTTTAAGTAACTGTGACACTGCCGTCAGCCAACGTGTGCTGCATAAAGAGCCCATATAGCAGCGGTGTAAGTTGATCTTGGAATTCCCTTGGCTGAGGTTTGAGGTTGGACTGCTGCAGACTCGGAGGGAGACTAAAGGGTGGAGGGTCCACTCGTTCCAGACGCATGCCTGACGGATGCATAATTAATGGGTGACAACACACATGGAGGGTGAACAGCGCTCATCCAGATGCATAAACGTAGCTCTGTGGTGCTCAGCATAATGAAACATCATTCATTAAGATGTTTATTCATTAACGAGGGGATAAAATAGTCCAGGTCGTCTCTACGGCTTAACGGGCTGGAGCAGGCATTTATGTAAGTAATACAAAAACATGACGAAAAGTAAACCAGGCTGGTTTAATGAACGGCTGACATGCATTGACCAGCACGAGTGCAATCATGGTATGAAAATAAGTGAAGCCAACATTGAGTAGGATCCTCTACAGTGATTACACCCTTTTAAAAACGGGATTAATGGTGGGACGAGATTATAGTGATTTTGTGAGAATATCACATACAGAATATGCACTTTAAATCTAATCTACGAGATTTAGCATGGGACCAAAGCACATTTATGTAATTCAAAATATAACGCAATACCATCTAGAAACGATTGAACTAATAAGGGTGGAAATCTTTGGGAATCTCACGATTCAATTTCATTCTTGGTGTCACGATTCGACTCAGAATCAATTCTAAAACCGGTTCTTGACTGAATATATGTGAGAGTACGCAGCCTCTTTGATTTAAAAAGTTAACTGCATTAATTTAGAAGCATGTTACAGTCCGCTACTGTATGAGAATAGTAAAAATAAATGGAGTAAGGGCGGAAAAAAGTGTGGTTGTTTGTTGGTTTCCCGGCTCGTTTGCTGGTGCTGGGGTTTGGTGCTACGTTTCGCTAAGGTTAGTGTCCAGGTGATGGCGTACGAAGTATTCACAAAATACTTCACCTACTTCTCTTCGCAAGGTTAATTATTAAGTTATTAAATCCTAAATGTGCCCAAACTCTTTCCTTTTTTGTTCCATACGTAACAACATAAACAAACGTTTTTTGACATTCCCCCCCCCACTCCTCTTAACCCACGTTGATGAAAGTATCTGAACACACATGCAGTGCTGAAATGATTAGTGGATTAACGAAGTAGACAGATGGCAGAGACGTAATTGACACCAATTGAGGTAACTGATTAATTCTTTAAGTAATATATTAAGCAAAAATGCCAAACATTTGCCAATTCCAGCTGGCAAATGTGATATTTTGCTTCTTTTTAATGGCATAAAAAAGAATATATTTATCTGATATAATGACAGTATAGAGAGACAGATAAAACGAGGAGAGAGCCCGGGGGGTAACATAACACAAAGGTCCGCAGCCGAAATCAAACTGGAACAATGCAACAAGGTACAGTGTCTTAAACCACTCAACCACTAGGAAGCCCCCATTTCTCAGGTTATGATAATACAAACGGAAAAACTTTGGGTTTAACAATTTACAGAAACAATATATTTTTAACATTTTATACAGTAAACAATTATTCCATTAATTGAAAATAATCCACAGATTAATCAATCATAAACAAATCCTTATTAGGCCTACAGGCATGCAAAAGCTGTAACAGAGAAGCGTGCAAACATCTCTGGAAATACCAAACATGTCATCTCTTGCATCCTGCCCGGCTATTCTGGTCGACTGGTGAAATATTCACAACTGCCATTTAAAATTCATAAGTGACGGCAGAAATGCTCCTGATCTCTAAAAATACTCCTTACGACGTAATGGAGTATGAAATATTCATCTTGATATGAACTCTTCTGCCATGTCTGGCAGTCTCGTGTTTACCTCTCCTCACGTGCAGCGGCTGTGTTCCTGCTACAGTGTGAAGACTGCAGCCAAAACAGCAGCTGCTATTCTCTTGATTGTAATTATTACTGTAGAAACTCATCCCACATGATAGAGGGTTGACACACATCTCTGCACAGGAAGGATGGCTCTGCATACAAGACTGCCTCACCACTTTTCAGGCTTTTGGCTCTTTAATGTGACTTTTTCATGGTTTCTCCAGTGCTGAAACGATTACTTCATCAGTCAATTGACAGAAAATTCAACAAAAACTATTTTCATACTTCATGTTTAAGCAATTTATCATGCAAAAATGCGAAACATTTAATAACATTTGCTCGTTCCAGCTTCTCAAGTGTGAGGATTTGCTGCATTTTTCTGTTTCGTATCATTATAAATTGAATATATTTGGGTTTTTGACTGTTGGTCGGACAAAACAAGCAATTTGAAGATGTCACCACAGGGTTTCTGTGCTCTAGCTTTTATGGATATGCTGCATATATTCTGTTCTGGTAATGAGTCCACTTAAAAAGGCATTTTAATCGGCAATACTAATGCCATTGCGTTTTTGTAAAGGCATTCAGTGGACTGTAACAGATTTGGTATGGGACAGATCTGGTATTGGTTATGAAGAGAGGCGCTCTGCACTGGAGCCAACACTGATGAGGGCTGTGGGACACGCCCTTTAAATCACACACACACACACACACACACACACACACACACACACACACACACAGGGCCCCAGGCTGACCAAGAGCTGTAAATTACACCGCTATTATGGTCCAGCAACAGAGGGAGTGTGAGGGAGAAAGAAAACGAGAGAAACAGACAGAAAAAGAGAGGAAGAGTTCAAGAAAATGTGGACTCTGAGTCATTGTGGATGCCCGTAGTGTCTGACGGAGGAATGATGGTCCTTGGAAAACACCATGGTGCTTTCCTCTGTGTACACATGGCCTGAGCTGGAGCACATACAGTACTGTAGATCTGCCTTCCCCTCCTCCTCTCTCCACTTCCTTTCATCCTCCACTTTCCTGCCAATGGGTGTGTGCCGCAGCAGCTTCATCAATTAAGACGTTGACATGCACGCCCAGAAACTCTCTTAGTGACATCATGTTGCATCTCATCAAATGGACCACGGCGGCGTTTGGATGTAAAGACTCTGCAAACGCACAGTCGGTGTAGGGTTAAGATCCAGTTCAGCAGATAAGCCAAGCAAAAGGTCGCAGAGGAAAATTAAAAACAGTAGAGCTGAAACAATTAGTCGATTAATTGAGTAATTGTTTTTCAGGCAAAGATAGTGAAAAATGCTTATTATTTTATGGCTGCTGCTTTTCTCTATTTTATACTGTTGTAAACCAAATATCTTCGGGTTTTGGACTGTTGGTCGGGCAAAACAAGACACTAAAGACATCAGCTTCAACCCTGGGAGAGTAGGATGGGCATTGTTTTGACAATTTTATAGACTAAATGATCAATCGATGATGGAAATACTCGTTAGCTGCGGCTCTATTCATCAGTTATGATGTGGCAAGTAAAAAACTAAAATGGCGTGGCCTGAGACAACCCAAGAAGATTCCCCAGATGGGATCACACAGTTTAATTTTTATGGAAAAACACTGATTGACATGTTAATCAGCTGCTCTCGTGTTGCTGCAGGGAAAGGCGTTCCTTCTGAGTTCATTTGGCAGCATCTCAGAGAGATGCAGGTCTGATTTATGGCCCAAGTAATTCTCTGGATCAGCACGACTGTAATCAGAGAGGGTTTTTTTTTCACATCTTGTCTGAGCTGCTGTCTACGTTCAGCTGGTACTTCTCACTGGGGTCAAAGCCAGGGGTTACAGGACTGGGCTCACGGGTGGGAACAAAGACGCGGATAAGAACTTGACGTAAGAAGCTGGGAATACAGAAATACAGATATTGGACGCTAAGGGTCAGTGTCCTCAGAAGAAAACGGGGCGCCAGGAGTAGTGAGTGAGATAAGGCCGTGGTTTCAGGGTGAAATAAGGAGATATAGATGATCTGAGAGCCCCGAGAGATGATGGAAATGGTTTGGACGCTGCGTAGCTGTTGCTAACGTCAGCTACGACTGCCGTCCAGGGTGGGGTTCAAGAGAGTTCATGCGACCTGCTGCAGACACACAGACAGACATGGGATTTATTCAGGGCGGGGCAGGTGCGACCGAACAGTAATGTCCTGTATTAGCTGAGGAGAGAAGAATGTGGTCTTTCAGCTGAGCGGTAACGTCACTCGGTGGAGAAAAGTTTTAGGGCTGCGTGCCGTTTGATGTCTTAACAAGTAGCCAGACACATGTGATGTATTGACAGACATCTCACATCCTCTTGAGTGAAAAGCCTGTCTCATTTCATTCAAAAAGAGCCCACCACACAAATATCAAATTGGATCAAAGCATTCTTTCAGAGCTGACTGTTTACCCAAGCAGCATCTCCTTTAACGGCTGACATCAGAGGCTCTTTACAGCTACAACAGTCCCTGCTTTTCTTAAGCCTGTTCTCCATGTGTCTGTCCAACAAAACCAAGTTATGTAATGAGGACCTGGGCCAGATGAGCTGAAGAAAAGACTATTTAGCTCTCCGCCTCTCTCCCCGCAGCGTGAAGCAGCTCAGCCATTATTCACTGGAATGTTTTCCTCCCATGTTTGTCCAGGGGGGCCGAGACCCCGAAGCCGCAGGGCTGACGAATCAGGGCTCTGTCTGTCTGTATTTTCTTAATCTGGGGTAAATGAGTCCACATTGACTGATGAGTAACCCTTTATAGGAACCACTTAATAATAAGAGTTCTTAAGTGGTCTTTACTGATTAATGTTCCCGTCAAACACACCCTTCAAGAGTCAAAAAAACATCATTGTTGCATTAAAGGTTCATCTTGTCTTGCCTGTCATTAAAAGGCAATCAGGGTTATATATTTTCATCAACATAAATATCAGTTTTGATACAGTCACCAATACAAACCCCCCACAAAAATGACTCTTTACCATCAGAGATGCTGCAAAAAAGGAAAGGACACAACAAACTTAAATAAAGTACATCTAAATCATCTAAAGGTCCATAAATTGTCATGTGTCCTTAAACATGACACTTAGCTCTTAATTACTATGTCACTTTCAAGCCATTTTGGATTAAAATCAGCTAAATGCCAAGAGCGAGACTTGAAATTTCATTATGAACGCCACTGGATAACATTCGAAACATTGTGGTCTGTATGATAGGCACAGTGTGTTTAGTTAAGTGTATTTAAACGTTAGAAACTTACTCAACCAGCCCAGACTGTTTCTCAGCTGGGTGCAATTACATCAGGTAGGTGTCTGACATCAAGGGCAGCCAGAAATTACACAGCAGTAAAATGGGTGGACTTCACTACTGGCCCTTGATACAGTAAGTTTGTGTTGGTTAAAGCGTACCACATGTTCCTAATGACCAAGACTCCCAGCAACTGGCAACTGCGTTTTGTTGCAGACAGAGAGCAGAAGAAAATAAGATGTCCTTTAATTAGCCTTTGCTACACCACATGGCTGGTCATTTGCATAAAGTTGATCCCTGTTCAAACTTTCCCCAAGTCACTGACGTCTCTCCACCGGATGTTTTCTGTCACACCTTATCTCCCAGAACTGAAATGAATGAGTACTTGTGAGTCTGAAATGACTGCACAAAAGGTGTAATTATGAACAATTTACGAGGCCGTGTCAACCAATCACATAGACACTTGGTGGAGAAACAGCATGCACTGCCATGTCCTCTCACAAGGACGTGTCTCATACAGTATTGATCACACCTTTCTGCCTGGTTTTGGGGTTATCATTATCAATACATGCTGACACAGCCAACAACACACACACATGCCATTTAAAAGGAGACTGGAGGACGAGATAAACACTTCCTGCTGACATGATAACCACCTACGATCCAAAAAGCTTTACAAACACTCAAAATCCTTTTCAAGGAGAAAGACAAAGGTAAAAAAGCTAATTTAAGCTAAGCTAATTTAGTTTTCTCCCAGCTAACATCTGTTAGCACACTATTTGGCACTCCAAAGGTCCCTGTTGCTTTTAATATACACTCACATGACTGTGGTGCATCTTTAAGACCACCAGCTAAAGCCCATAACATGCACTGCTTAACAACTGTATCCAAAGAGAGATACAGAGAATCATTATCTCAGCAGTGCTGGAAACAACATCTCTTAAATCAAACATGCTAAATAATTTTTACCACTGCAGGCACCAAAGTGAAATATTTAATTCTCTGTGGTTATTAATTACTTTACTTTCTTGTCCCTTAAAGGGAAACTCGTCTTGCAGCAGCCATTAATAAAACAGACCACATGCAGTACATATACACAAAGTATAATAAACAGAAATAAACACAATCTGTTCCCCAAAGAAACAGCTACTATCAAACACAAAGAAGCTGAAAACCTAGAGGCAGGAGGCTAAAACTTTAAATTACCCTTAACAAGGCTGTGAAATAACTGTGTCTAAGAATACAGAGTGATCACATGCACTAGTTGAACAAAAGCTGTGACTCAGCAGCGTTTGTTTGCGCTGGGATGTGGCACATGTGTGAGCTTAAGTGTTACTGTAAGAGGGAAAGAAAATAAAAAGGGCTGCTGGTGGTACTGCAAGCCCAGATTGAGGACCAGATGGCTTCACCGGCAAACTCCACCGACTGCCACTTGCTCATGTGGGTGGGAGGAGGGGCAGGAGTGTGTGTGATGTAGGAGAAGAAGTCAGTGATGGTGGTGGGGCTGAGCTAGAGCAACTGATTAAAGCATTAAATCTGTTTCTAATCTGTTGGTGGGAGAGTGGATGATTTCTACTGGGGACAGAGAGGACTCCTGCAAGGCACCCACACATATTAACGCTCAGCAGAACCACACACTGAGCTTTCACTGGAAAGTAAAATGGAATTAGGTTTCAAGGTTAGGGCCAAAGGTGAAGGGTTACATGTGAGCAACACCAGACAAGACACTTTGCCTTAATGGAGACGCGAACAGATGAAGCCACCGCCTCTTTATGGTACGGTGCACTGACTCAGACCAGGTGGGTGTCTGTGAGTCTGCAGGCTCAGCAAACACACCTTTTATTTCAGCAGTTTTTCTGCTCCTACTTGGCCAACCTGGCAAAAAAGAAAAACTGCAGGTCGTAAATCTGTAACAGACTCAAACCACAATTTTTCAATGACTTTGAAGACTCATCAGGTCTACCCTGAACATCAAACAGACAGGGCTTTTTTTCCTTCTAGCTATAAATGTATCCTCCCATAAAAAGTACTATTACATCACAGTAAAGTGCTTCCTGCCTTTAACCTGTTTGACTCCCCAGTCGAGGAAAAGGCAGTGATAGCAGAGAAGAAAAGTAGTTCAATCAAACAAGCTCTTCATATCCCATCAATGGTACGTGGATCGTCTTTGAAGTGGCCATTAACCTGCCAAGTGGCACCAGTAAGAGGGCTTGTTGACAGGGCAACAAGTCATGATTAAATGGCTAGCAAGGGGAAAGTGTAAAGAGACGCAGAGAGACAGTAGCAGGGGGTTAGCTAAATCCAGAGCTCATTAGTTTAGCACTTTGCCAGTCTAAATTGGCAAGGACAAATCGTGGATGAGAGAGCAAGTGAGTGCAGGACAGCGTGGCAGACAACTTTAAGCTACAGTAGCAGCCATCAATGGATGCCCAGCGTCTACCTTATAGGTACAGCCACTCTAATCCTTTTAGGAGAGCTGAGATCAGCTGCTAAACTGAGCAAAACCTCACTCAGTCAATCCCATTGACAGGAACGTTCCACCATCCGGTCAGGAATAGTGGCAGGAGTCAGTCTATATCCCTGCTCTGCTGCATGAGGCCTTCACTGCAGAGAACTGGCTGCAAAAACTGAATGTGGGTGATGGGTTTGCAACCACAAGGCAAAAAAAAAAAAGGCAGCAAATCCTCCAAATTAAACAACAAAATATGTTGTTTGTCAGTGCACTCCAGAACGACGGTTTGGTTAGGTTTAGGCACAGAAATGACCTAGTGTGGTTGAGGGAAACATTGTGGTTTGGATTAAAATAACTGCTTCATCATGGGAACAATAATAAACGTGTTATGGTAAGGTTAGGGAACGACTGATGCTCATGGTTTTAAAAAAAGCAACGTTGACTCGCATTTGGAAACGAGACACGAACAGCCGTCAAAGTCAGTTGTTTTGTTGACCCATCCGTCCACTCAGACCTCCTCCCTACGTGGACTTTGTCAGTCTATAACAACGTCACTTGATTTCTTCCTTTGCTCCCGTCATAATTCATTAATCTGCTTTGTTACTTGAACATAAACATTTGTTGTTTTGGGGCACTTGCTATAACGACTGATTCTGTCATTTTTCTTGGGAGGACAGTCTCCAAAAAGCGTACTCATAAGAGCTTAAGATCTGACTGAAGCTTGCTCTTTGCCCACAAAAGTCCTGTATCCACTTCTTTCTCTCGTCTTACTCTGCCTGCCAATCGAGCATCATGAGGCATTTTGGCACTGAAACACATTCTCAGTATGGGGACAGGAACCTCTCTGCTGGGGACGAGCTTTGAGGAACAACTCGGCACCATGTTAGATCCCATTCCGCTCAAAATATGCGAGACCATCCCAGACGTTTCCTGTAGCGCGGATGTGTTGTGACCTTCACCCAGGGTGTGCGCCCTGCGAGTATTAACCCGACAGGCCTGTTGCTGAGAACGAGGCGACGTCAGCCCCTGTAACGTGAGACCACAGCAGCCAGTGGGAGAGGTGACGAGGGGAGAGAGGAAAGGGGAGATTAGTACTATGGTATCCAGGTAACGGTCGTAAACACTGTCAAAGCAAGACTGGACACGGCGCGAATCAAAGCACGAGACTGTATAACGACATGCTGACAAAGACCAGCTATTGTGGTAGTTAAACAACTGAAGAGATGAAATTACTCTGCGTGTTTATGTGCATGCGGTGTGTTGTTTTGGAAAGGGAATGTTACACCTGCCAACATGGTTTAGCTTTGGATTGCTGATCTGTTGGACTGGTTGCACTTTCACATTCAGGACTCCTTTACAGTTTCCTTCTTCTTCCCCTTTCCAAACAAGATAGGACGTGTGGGATGCTGACCAAAAACGATGCTGGTACATCCATGAGGTCTTATTCCTACTCTGATTAGGCTGACACATACTGGGCTAAGAGACTCCATGCACATTCTGCACATATTTTGTCTTATGGCCCGCACATCCAAGCTCAAGACATTCTGTACTCGGTGAACTCAATATTTCAGACATCTGAGGGGAAAAAAATACTGAATTGCAATGTACACCTACAGACTGTAAAAGCACATCCTGCGATGACGCTCTCCAAAAGCACACAGTGCTCTTTTCAAAACACTCGGAGCATGCAGTCTGACGATGGAAAATGTTAGCTAGTAAAAACGCTGGAAAAGTGAGAGCCTTTCAAATGCATGCACTGAATATGGCAGGGCCAGTGTAGCTCAAGCTGTCCAGCACGGGTCTCTGAGGAGAGTGACGCAATACAGGACGGGAGGGGATGTTGAGGATAGAGGAGAAGGGGCACAAATATGTTCACTATTACGAGCACAAGCCCCCCTCCTCCACCACGTCCGCGGCAGTCCCACCCAACGCTGAGGCCCATCTGGAGCGCCTCGTGACCCAACTGATTAAAAGCAGTTGGGGCCTTCGGTGAGATACAACCAGTGGAATGTGGAGACTGTGGAAAGGCCCAGAATAAGTGTGTCTGAGAGGTGTGTGAATTTCTACAATGTGTATGCGATACCCTGCATTGCTGATGTGTGCATGCATCCATTTGTGGGGATTGTATCACGTGTGTGTGTGTGTGTGTGTGTGTGTGTGTATGCAGCCGCCACACCATGTCCATTAGTGCCAGTCATTAGCAATCAATCAAATCAGAGAAGAAAAAGGCCTGGAGCTCGGTTGATGGATGCCCCCACTGGGACTGCTGGGATGGCTGGATGGGAGCATCTCTGCACCTGAATCACAGCTCTGTACCCTACTGTTTCTTGACCCCATTAGCCTCTACACAAACAGAAAGGCTAATACAGATAGAGTGCTCAGGATTACAGCCATCAACCTCTACGGCAACCACAACTAGTAGAAACCAAATGTCTCCTCCACTTAGGCTAAAATGTCTCTTCCTGGCTATGCCTTCCCTTTTCTACCCACCCCAGACCTGGCAACCTGGCTCTCTGTAGTCTCACCCTCCAAACCAGAAGGTATTTACTAGGTGCACCCGTCGTGCGGCATCACCCTTGTCCACCGGAGGTCCAAATGGAAACCAGGCCACGAGTCTCATCGCTGCTGATGGAGCATGATACAAGAGCCCACGGTTGATCTTTACTGCTCTCGTCCCAATAGGGGATCCTCTGTGCGGTTAATGTTGAGCTTAACATGTGTTTTACTGCTTAATTGAATAATGAAGCGATGAGAGGAGAGGAAAAACCACACGGACGAGGACTGCACCAAAAGGCTGCCAGAGGAGGATTGTGCGGTGGAGGCCGAATACTTTGGTTTTAAAGCTGCGTTTTTTATAAGCGCTGTGGCTACATGTCTGTCAGAGACACTTACATTATCTTTCATACATGCCAAGACTAAATCCTGCGGGAAGTAAAAAGAACCTGACCCTTTTGTCACACCCTATCCATCAATGTGATCACAAAAGCAACTGTTTTAAGTGTAGCATCATGTAATGTAATTAAATCCATGCTTTATAATTTAGTTTGGTTAATAAAAGCCAATTCAAGCCATGTTAACTGGCATTTTCACTAATGGAGCATTTTCAAAGTCCATCTGGCCGCCTGTTTTCTTCCCGTAACTGTTTGGATGTTTGGCTGCTCTGGACGTCTTTGTTGCTTTTTCCATCCCGTTTGTACACTGTGTTGAATTATATTCAAAATGTGGCGCAACACAATAACAGGGAATGTCTCCATGCAAATTAACTTCAAAGTACTGATTCATTTGCAGGTGTTTGTTGCTTTTCGGGAAACACAGTAAAAGAGGCATTTTTCCTGTCACGTGACTCTCTCATTTGCAAAGTGATGAAATTTTATTAGCAATTTGTCTCCCAGTCACAGAAAGAGACTGCACTGATGACGATGTGGACGTATGCCAGGCTGGACAGGAAGTGCTGACACTGTCACTACCTCAGCTGACCCTAAACGGAGCATAAAACACGTCAAAAATTCACGGTAGTCACAGCAAACAATAAAAAAAATGAGCAGTGTCCAATTTGATTTACAGCCTCGAGACACATATTCCACTTGCCGGGTTTCCTACCATTTCAACAGATCATCCTGCAATGGAAACGGCACCAGTTTGATTCCCGCAGCAGCTGATGTGTATCCTGAAGCCTCAACCTGCTCCAATGTTGCACAGAAACCGCTAAAATGTAAATATTTCAACGTGCAATAATAATAATATCACACAACAAGACAGTTAAATCACCATTAAGTGGAACACGTGCAGGACCATATGCGGACACAAAACAACACACAGAGAAGCCATTTGGCAGATGGGTCAGAGACTGTGAAGGAGGACTCGGAGCAGAACTGAACACAGCAGGTCTCCAGGCCATGATGACCACACCCAGGCCCAGCTGGAAACAATAAAAACCTCATACTCCTCATCTCTTCCTCTTTCCCTCCATCTCCTGTCCTTTATTATTGCCCCTTCTCACTGCACCTCGCAGCACTTTAAACACTCAACTTTAAGATCTCAATCTTTAGTCTCGGGTCTCTCCGTGTGTTTCCCTTGGCACCCCTCTTTCTTTTGTCTGCCTTTATCAGACTGTTTTCTAATCATCCTTACAACAGAGAGGGAGTGTCCACTGCATTCTCCATCGCCACAGTAAACACTCAGTCAACTAGTGAGCCATTCTCTCTGGCATGCACGCACAGGCCCCTTTAAAAAATAAAAGCTGAAGGAAAACAGCGAGGGAGAAACAGATGGATGTCATTTGTGTTATAAAGACAGACAATGGCAGCAGAATAGATTTCCTGGAGCGGGCGGAGAGGTATACAATTTTGCAAAAATAGCAAATTTGGCACCATCTTCCACTGGTGACCTCTCCTGTGACACTGTCAGATTAGTTTTGCTTGCAATTCATCACAGTTGATTAGTAAATCAGGGCTCAGCCTATGACTGTCACGTCGTCAGAGGACTTGTCAGTGTGGAGGTGCTCTGAATGCTAATGTAGCGTTGTCTCATCAGCATCGGAACAAAGCGGCGTGTGCACACTGAATGATGCAGGACAGAGGGCATCATTATCGCCGTCTGTATTGCTCGTGAAGCCTTCTGGCCAATCGCGTGCTCTGGCACTGAACAGGCAGCCAATTAACGCCACTTTTACTGGGACGCCTCAGGGCTGTGTGAAGAAAGCAGGAAAATATGCCGGGCTCACCGTTTTATGGAGGAGCTGGAAGCACAGGAGAAGGACATGAGAGTTTGTTTTTTTTAAGAATTCAGATTTTTAAAACCATACAGCAAGCAAACTATTCTCCTAAAGTTATTGATCCATCCATCTCAGCTAAATGAGATTGTGAAGCTCTGAGAGCAGCAGCAGAGAGGGTTAAAGTATAGAGAGGGTGACCGACACACACCAGTGATCTATGGATTCTCTGTCAGGGCTCTGCAGAGGGATTATTCATTCCCCCTGCTCCACCCTCTGACTGTCTTGCATGACGTAACTGCTCTTAGTAGGTTGATCGAGTTTAGATGCACCGTGCACCACAGCGTCGGGGTTGGCATTCATCCTTGACAAACAGATGCAANGGGGTGAAAACAAAACAGCACTCCTCACAAACATGCTCTCTTGCACTCACACATGCATGCACACACAGCTCCACCCACCGGCGAGGCTCCTCCCAGCCCTGTCTGCATTGCACCAAAGAGAGCTGCATCTTTTCCAAGCCAGTTTTTCATCACCCGGGCCAAGGACACTCAGCAGCGTCCAGCTACTTCTTATTCACATCCTCCGCTGTCTCCTCCCTCACTCTCTCCTTTTCCTTTCTCTGGCTTAGAAGAATACTTGAAATATTAGAGAAGAAAGGCGTCTTTATGTGCCATCCTTTTCTGTGTTACCAAGGTTACGCTCCAAGGACAAGGTGTTTCTCGGTTTTGCTGAGCCAAGCCTCTAGAGACACTTTCTTTTCAGCTTGTTATCTGTAATTCTGCCATGTACAGGCGAACCTTTACAAACAGCATCACTGTATGTTTACTGCAGCTCTGTGCACATATGTCCCAGGGATTATGTGTCTGTGTGCATGCGTGGGGAGGGGGAGTGAGGGGTTACTGTGGCAGCATGAGGTGAATCAGCATTCTGTTCACGCCGCTCTTCACTACAAACTCAGCCAAACTGCTGAGGACTACAGTCTGGCTCAAATTTACGACGTGCCCCGAGTCTATGGTGAAGAAAAAAACAAAACGTAGTCTGCAGCTGTACAGAGTGACAATGACACAGCAATAGCAGCCACAGGGGGGATTATCTTACATTTCTTGGCCCTGGTGGATCAAATGTGACCTATTTTTTGAAGTGGAGTAAAAACTACAAGCTGATTCATCAAAGATGTTCAGCACAATCTTTGGCATTCGGACAATTTTAGTGTTTTTTTTGTGACTCTTGTTGTTTTTCTACGTCCCCCTTATCACACACTCATAGCTTAGATGTCTTCTGCTGCTTCAAATTATTGTAAAATTGCTGCTTTGTAACAAGATCCTGTCTAAATGCTTAGAGGAGCAGGTCAGAGGTTCAGATATCTCAAGATAATCTATGCCACGGAGCTTAAAACTGCCCCGTGTGTAAACATTAACCTGTCTCAGTGGGAGGTATTACTTCATGGTTTAATGCCTCAGTACATCCTAACTCACGGATGCAACACACAGTTCGTCCACCAGTAAAGCTGCGTGAAAGGCTTCACACTTGAAAACAAGGCTTTAAATGCTCTCCACTATGAATACATCTGAAAAGGCACTGCAGTGTGGACAAGGAAAACAAAGCTTTTCCAAAATAATGAGTGTAGCAGAAGTTAAGAAGCCTTCGGTCCATTCTGTCCCATTATGAAAGCTAAATCTAGCCGACCACACAAACAGGTGTTCATTTAACTATTTATGTTTCAAATCAAAACAGTACATCTAAATTGTGTGCTCTGCTATAATGAAATACAACACTGATCAAGCAGAACAAGAGGACAGAACAGAGGTTTAAACTGCTGAGACTCAGCAGAATAACCAGCTCAGTCCTATTTTTTACCAAATGATGAAAGTAATGCACCAAAAATGACCAGAAAACACACGTAAGGTCAGTCATTTTCAAATATACACAGCACTTTCAGATTTATCCACCTCACAATGACATGAAAGGACAAGGCCTCATTTGGGACCACATTAAGATCTCAAGAGAGCGAAGCGAATCCTTTAGATTGATTGATTTTATGCCTGAGAGAAGTGTATACGGAGCAGGCAGTATCACCATCAAGGTCCGGACATCTTGGGTTGAAGAGTCGTCGCCGGGGGCTGAAAAGATAAGCTTGTCAGTTATCATTGACAGGCTGAAACTGTCAGGCGGAACAGTTCAACACTGAATAATGTCCATGAATAAAAGCACAGGGATGAAGCACAAAGAGCAGACTAACTCTGTTCTTTTTACATTGGAGTATGAAGGACTTCCCTGAGGGGAATATGTGCCACACAGGCATGAGGCTGATTAAAGTTCTGATGTCTGCTTGGGACTGATTTGGAAGTTTTATGACTCTCCTTCCCTCCCTTTTTCCCGCCTCACTCGCTGCCCCTCGGCTGCTTTCATATGCTAATGGTCGGGCAATTGTGCGGGCCAACAGCCTGGAATTCCTCTCCACAAAGGAGAAATGGAGATGGAAGGAGAGAGGGGAGAAAGGGACAGACAGACAGAGAGAGAGACCAGACAAAAGTGGGCTGATGCACATCAGAGGCCCAAATCACCGTCCAAAGAAGGGTCTGCTACAAGAGCACAAAGAGCCCAAGGGTGGCTTTCTACTCAAGTGTATTTCTAGTGTATGTTTGTGTACTATGCTAGTTTAGTTTTGCTTTGGGCTGCAACAAACAGTTATTTTAGTTATTGAGCAACTTGCAGCTCATTTTCTCTAATAACCGACCAATATTCAGTCCAAACAATGTCACAAAGCATAGAAAGAACTTCTCCAGAGTATCCAAATTGCTTGTTTTGTCCAAGTCAGAGTCCAAAACAAAAAGATATTCCATTTACTGCCATAGGAGACTGAGAAAAACAGCAAATATTCACATTTGAAAAGCTTTGATCAGTGAATGTTTTTTTGCAAATCCATTTTATGTCTATTGTTGTATTGTCTAATTGTTTTAGCTCTAGTTTTGTTTTCTTCTTGTATATTACTGAAACATTCAGTCTATTAATTTATTAGTAGATGGACAGAAAATTAATATCACTTAATATCTTTGTGTTTGGGCTGTTGGCTGTCAGTTTTTTCACAATTTTCTGGCAACTATTAAGGCTACAACTAACTACTATTTTCTGTATTGATTAATCTGCTGATTCTTTTCTTGATAAATCTATTCATTGTTTAGTCTACAGATTGTCAGAAAATGGTGAAAAAATGCCAATCAAAACTTCCACAGTCCCAAGGTGACGTCTACAGATGTCTTGTTTTGTTCGACCACAAGTCAAAAAATAAAAAGATATTTAGTTTAAAATGATAAATGACAAAGAAAGCAGCAAAAACTCTCATGTGAGAAGTGGGAACTGCAGCTGCAGTTTCTTATGATCCATAAATGGATTAGTCGACTAATCGATCAGCTCTAGAAACAACAGATCAGAGAAGAAAAGGTTCCACAAATTAAATGATAATAAAATACAATAAATAAATAGCCCTACTGTTATAATATCATTTTTGTTATTTATGTCTGCCTTATAATTGTCTCTTAGTCCAAAGGAGCACTGAAAGGCACGTGGGAAGCCCTTCCTGCTGTGTTGGGTGTGGTCCCTCACTACAGGGATGTCAACTGAAGTGGCTACCGGTGCACCACTGAGGAAGCCATCCCCCCACATTAAAAGCTCAGAGCCAGAGGCATCCAAACAAAGGAAGGACATACACACCACCCTCACATCCAGCCAGCCACCTCAGCCAACCCTTCAGAGACAGAGAGCAGGTGGGCCAATTAGAGTCCCCAGGGTCCCCCCACCCAGATGCGAGCAAAGCCCTGTATAATTGGTTTCCTCATCTATGAATTATTAATCCTGGTTGCTCTTTGAGGTTTTTGACAGGGTAGGGTCATGACAGTTCGCCCTCTGACACATAGACTCTCCTGTTTAACCCCCCAGTGCCATGTTAAAACTAGTCCTCAGAACAAAGTGACATATCCAAGAACGCACACAACAACCAGCGGTGGATTGATGCTATCTATGATTGTTTTAGTCCATAATAGGCACTTTGAAATGTTGTAGCTTGAGTATGCTACCCTTTGAAAGTCTTATATCTATCGTATGTTCTGCTAAAATTGATGTTGGGGCAGGAATAATTGCAGGGAAGCATAATTATACAGTGTAATCCAATGGTGTATCAACTGGGGGCAGAAAGGAAGTTTCATTTGATGGCAGCAGGGGATGAAAAATCTGGATTTTATTTGCACCTGTTAGTGCAGAATGATACAACCTCTGTTTCCCAGGTAGTAATAGTTTAAAGGCTGCAAATAACGATTATTTTCATTATCGACTGATCTGACGTGTCAAAAAACAGCGAAAAAATGACCGCCACAACTTCCAAAAGGCCAGGATGATGTCTTCAAATGTATTGTTATGTTCGATCAAAAGTCTGACATCTAAAGATATTAAATTTATAATCATGTATGGCAAAGAAAAACCAAAGATCCTCTCATTTGACAAGATAAAGTTAGAGATTATTATTCCACTGATCAGCTAATCCATTAATCAACTAGTCATTACAGCTCTAAATTGTTGTGCGATTCATTCTTTGTTTCACTGAGACTTAAATGAATGCTATTGTTCACGAGATTGCTGAAGATCATAAGCCAAATATTTTTGGCAGGCCAACATATTAATAGAGCTGCGGCCTTGCTGTTATTGGTGGCAGTGTTGTTGCTTCCCTGGCTCCTCTCTCTCTGTCTCACACCAGGTGTTAGCCTGTAAATATTTCATGAGGCCTCTGTGCTGTGCTACTGGCGCACAAAGGCCGTTTTCAGCGCCTCGGACAGCAGAGGCTCTCTGGAAACAGAGGCCTATCAGTTCGGCTTGGGACGCAAACAATTTTCAGCACTGCTAAAATTAAATTAGGGGAAGGGGCATACCAGAGAGCAGCTCTGTCGCAATGCTTGACATGGCGAGACTTCTTTACTCCTCACATCAGGCATTCCAAGGCAAAATGAAAAAAGGGGAGAGGGGAAAAATGTCTGAAACAATGAGCTGTCTGTGTGAGCTTCCAGTGAAAAAGCCGAAAAGGCATGTCGGAGATATGAAGTGTTAGTAAGGGTGCCAAGTTGACTTCTGTGCATATAGAGACAAATGGATACATACAAGATAGCACCACAAAGAGCACTGTATGATAGAGAACGTCCACATTCATGTGCTCAGATTCACAGGCAAATACGCCATTTTCTGAACATAGAAAGGCTTCGACCTTTGCACTCATGCACTTAACATCCCATCCCATTAAAAATGGACATCTTCCACTAGATTTTACCAGCCAGCCTTTGATCTAAGACTGCGTCCAAAATTTGTAGCTTTCCAATGCCAATGGGATGAAGAGTTGCTTTTGATGCAGTTACGCTTGTTCCAAGATTTTTTTAATTTCAAAAGATTGTCAAATGTCCAAATGAAGCTATTTACTACAAAAAAATCAACAAGAACATTGATTTGAAATGGAGCCAAAAGAAAGAAAGATTTCAGCCCAAGAATTCACTTGATAAATAACTTGATAAGACTGATTTTCTAAAATCAAGTTTAGTCTCAAGCCACCTGAGGCTGCATGAGGGACTCTTGTCTGCAAGAGCAGGGACACTCAGAGGTCAGCATGCCTTGCACTCCAGAGTCTCCAGTTCCACACTGCACTACTGAATGAATGCCGGCTATTAATACACGAGATGTCAGGGATGCCTTTCCTGGAGAACTCCAGAGAGCAATAGGCGACAGGGAGGAAGGCAAGCTCATGAAAAGGGTGAGGAAGGGTGACCAAACTATACAGGTAGAAAAAAAAAGTGTAGAAAAACCTGCTGCACATCCAGCTGCAACAAAATCGAGTCTTGTATGGATGCTTTAGGGTAGCCCGATGTTTGGAGAGGCTGTCCTGCAGCCAGGAGGTTACTAGTTTGATGCTCCAGTAGCCGCCAGTTTGCCATATGATGGGGCGCTGTGGCGGCCTAGTGGTTAGGATGTCTACTATATACAGTAATCGCAACCTCCCCAGTTCGATTTTGACCTTTGTTGCCTGTCATCCCCTTATCTATCTTCCCATGTTTCCTGCCAAGCTGTCACCATCAATAAAAGGCTTAAAAACGCCAAAATGCTTAAAATATAAAGAGAAAACTGACCTGATTGTTCCAGGCGCAGTACAGATCGCAGATCAGGCTCCAGTTGTTGTTAATCATACAGTCGAGAACTTTAAGATGAGCCATTTTACAAGAGATCCAAGCTGCCCGGACACCTGCCCCTCAGCTGTGTGTACCAAACCCTGCTGTGCCCAGCGGCACCCTGCTGGCAGCAACGCTCCTCGATGCCACCTTGACGGAGAGGAGGGTGCAAGGAGGCGAGAGGGAATCACCAGCAGAAGGCGAAGGGTGCCTCTCCGTGCCCATCTGCAAGCCCAGCGGGCATCCTATCCGCTGTGTCCATCGCCGCAGCCGCGCTTCATTAGCAATATGTTAATGACTCATGCTGCGCAGAAACTCAGGGGATTATCTTAAGATGCAACGCTAAAAAAAACAGCCTCACTGATGGAGGGATCCAGCAGAAAAGAGTTGTCAGCAGCCCGGAGCAAAAAAGTCTACCTGGGTATCGACGTGCAGGAGAGGCATCACCATGGTTACGCAGCAGATCGCAGACCGACCGGTGGAGGAGAAGTCTAAAAGACGGTGGAGCAAACCACACTTTTTCTTGTCATCTGCTTTTACGTATCGGTAACCCTCCCTCTTTTTGATCCTCTCCGTCTCTCTCCCTTTGATGGTGTCTCTTCCCAGCTGGCTGTGCCTCCCTGTGCTCGTCTCTGCAGCGGTACCAGGCTGAGGCAGACTCAGAGCAGCAAAGGCTCACTCTAAATCATCATGCATCAGGCCGCAATGCAGGACACAACCAAGGACGGAATGATTTCCCCCTTCTCTCTCTGACTCTTTAAGCCAAGAGGTTTTAAGTTGTCTGTGCGATCCTCTCTGCCTCTACCTTCGAACCTTACTGATTCTGCACTTTGCCGGCAATGCGGGACTCTATCCCGGCTGAGTTATTTATTTCATTACTCTGCAAAAAAAAATCTTCACCCTACTTTGCAGGGGGAAGACTCCCTGACAAGAGGCGAGAGAAGTGCCGCAGCCCCCACCGCTGCAAAGCAAAAGCCGGCTCTCTTAAGTAAATGAACATCAAGTTTAAGACTTCCTCTCACTGTGGGATGTCAAAGAAATGAAGCTTTTGAGAGAAGAAAATACGCCCGGAAATGCATGAAGGGAGACTTGGGAAACTACTGGATGCCTGTAAATAGTTGTCTGGGATTGTTTATGTTCCTTCCACCCTTTGATGCTGTGTGACATCCAGATGGTTGTGATTGTGACATTAGCTGTAAGGCAGTTTCATCAGTGAGATGCTCTGAGCTCACGCCTTAACCAATTAGGAGCAAGGAGTAGCCTGAGGTAGGGTTTAAGATATTCATACATTTTTAATAACCCCTTAGCACTACGTGTCACTCTTTGTTCCTCTCTTTGTCAATCACGGGGATCCCCAGGATGTCAACTGACTACGAAAGATCAATATCCACTGTGGATAAGGCCATTTAAAACCAACACACCACTGTGACAACACAGGTGCAGCGACATATAGCTGTAAACTTTCATTTAGCAGCAGTGGTACTGTAATGTGACATCTTTTTGTGCACCAAATCTTGTATTAGAGATAGATATATCACAAAAAGATGGGTAAAGACAACTTGAGTGATAGCACAGACACCAGACTCTGTGTTAGGTCAGGAGGGTACGCACACAGTCTGGTCAGAAAGGTCAGCCAAGTCCCACAGGCCACACTCAGTGACCAGACATGGCAACCCTGGGCCCCACAACACACTATCAACAGACCAGTTGGGGAGGTGATCACTCACTGCTCTCCTCTGCTTGCCCCCCATAACTCTTAAACCGCCCAGTGTTTCCTATTATCACCACAACACCTCTGTGCTTCCCGTAGTTAAGAAATAAGCATGTCAGGGCTGCTGTCAGACAACCTTTCTCATCACATAGGAGGGGAAAAACATGTGAGACAAGACCAAGATAAATTCTCAGAGACCCAAGATGTCGGTCCAAACCACCCAGCTGTCTTCAGATTGCCAGATTTCTCTCTGCGAAATGAAACACATCAAAGTCCCCGTTTTGCCATCTTGCGCTTACAAACAAAACATTACAAATGCTTAAGAAGTCAGAGGGATTAATACAAACAAATCTCCTACCAAGATCTGCAACAGTGACGCACTGTTCACAAAATATCTAGGCCAGGCGAATCTAACAAACCGCCTAAAAGCCGGGCAATGCTCCAAAATAATAAACTACCCTTTAAATGAGTTGAAAAAGCTGACCGAAATGTTATTATTAAATCTATAAAATACTCAGGACGCAGTGTGTGAAAGAGGACTTGCATCACTTTATTAAAAGTGCTAAAATTTGTTTTAAATTTGTGCAGCTATTTGAAAATTGTACACATCACTTTAGTCCAAATGATCTCACGCTGCAATAATTCAAATAAGATACAAGTGTCTGCGAATAACATCTACACAGTAAACCGCTGTGAGCTCATGCAGCAACATGTGTATGAGCTGCAGCTACAACCCCCCCCCCCTCCATCACAAGCCGAGTACAAACATGCACCTACCCCCACACTGAAGCCAATATAATCCAATCAATACTGAGTTATGGATCTCGTGACGCTCTCTGGAAACACACACACACACACACGGTCAGTGCCACACACGCTAATACAGTATTCAAAACAACAGGGAGCGCATGCATGTTTGAAAGATGTTGAGGTTACATCATTTCACTGACAGAAAATAGATGAGGACGTCAGGCAGAGCTCCGTGACAGTCATGTGGGGAGCTGAAGCTTATTGAGATGGTTGACAGACGAGTTGGGTTATTAAATCCAGTGAAGAAGAAGAAGGAGAGTTATTACACATTTTACTCCAACAGCTTTATCCACTTCTGTCCAGTCCAATTTATTAAGATGGCAGATGGGAGTCAATCAGCTGCTGATATGATCCAATCTGCAATTCTTGATCTAAAGATTATTATCATTGTTGACTAACCTGTTGATTAATGTCTTTTTTGATGATCTATGGCCCTCACAAGTCCCCAGAACCCAACGTTATGTCTTCAAATTGCTCGTTTTGTCCAACCAACAGTCCAAAATTCAAAGATATTAAACTTACGGTGATATAAAACTGAGAAAAGCGGGAATTTCTCACATTTGAAACGGTGGAACCAGTAAATGTTTTGCTTTTGTGCTTCATTGTTGTATCATTTTTTTGTCTAAACAAATATTTGATTGATCAGCTATTGGTTTCAGCACTAGTGATCTTCTAAAGGAGGCCACATACCAAAATGTGTTGGTTTTAGGAATAAAACTTGTGGCACATTTGTTGCTGTACTTCCCTTTGTCACACCTGTCGAATACTTTTTTGACTGTCTCGTTAGCTCTGGAAATACAATTCTAAGACCCAAAATCTGTGTAAAATTATGTTTTAGGATTCTTCCAAATAACCCCAAATTCCCCTGTTTTAACTGACAGATTGTTGGCCTTTTCTTAGATGACATAAAGCCAGCGGTTTTTCTAGCAATAACTGCTGGTCTACAATTAAGCAGTTGTGGTCAATTCGGAGGTATTATATTTACTGTCATAGACGAGGCTACAAGTTCAGTCTTGAACTCGAGAAGCTCCCACAGCCAACTGGAGAAGACTGGAGCTCCCAAAACAGAGCGGCTCTGCCATTCGGTGGCTTCTCTGCCGTCCATTCATGAAATCACTCCTTCATCAGGGTGCCCTTGTTCATTTCCACTGCTGACGCTGACAGGAAATAACGTGGTTTCCTGCCAAGACCTCAAAGCCCACACTAACACAGGGGGTGAAGATATGTCCTGATAACACCCTGTTACATAAGGGTCAATTAAAAACAAAATCCCGCTCACACACACGTGGTTATATGCAGCTTTACATACAGAATAAAAACACGTATTATCTACCAGCCGCCACACTGTACATTACATAATTTATATAGGGTGTGAAATATGACAGGATGGAGGATGGTGAATACCGCCTTAAGAAATGAGCTATGCAGATAAACTGAGTGCTTTATGCTCTTCACACACTCACCCCTGACATGTGTATGTCATGTCTTGCAGCCAAAGATAGAGCCAGATAGGGGGCGAGTGTTTTGACGGAGATGCCTTGGGCATGTGTAATGGATAGTGTCTCAGCCTCACTGAGCATTAGACTGGTTCTGTTCTGCCTGTCTGCCTGCGTCTTCCACCCCACCCCCCCACAAACCTCTACCTCTCACCATCTCCTTTCTGCCCTCCCTTTATCGTACAGAGGGACGGGGGCATCCAGGCAGAAGAGGCTGTGTCTTTGAGCCAACTGGCAAAAAAGAGAACAAAAAAAAGATGAGGAGGGGAAAAAAAGGGTGGCATTTTTTTTCCAAAAGGCTAAACTCTCGTCTGCCTCGACACCCTTGCCCTCTTCCCGCTCCCTCCCTCCATCCATCCATCAATCAATCATCCATCCATGCCTGTGGTCAGCGGAATAATGGCGTCTAGTGTGACCACAGCCAGTCTGGGCTGTTAGCAGACTGAAGGATGATATGTGGAGGAGCCATGCCGAGCATGAACGTCACCTCCCCACAAGAGGAAAGAGATAAGGGGGCCGCCCGGCACACATATGCACACATATTTTGGGTGACCTTGAGGCCGACACAGCACGCGTTCAGATTTCCCTTTTCATCTCTTCCAGGAAAAAATAGCGACAATAGCTGGGAGGTTTGATTCCGATAATAGATGCCAAAGCACACACTCCGGTTTCAGTTTGACGGTGAGGCAGATCTGGTGTTGCCAAACCGGGGGAAACCCTTCAGAGAGTGTGCTCCTGATTATTCCCAGGACACTTTCTCTCTGTGAGTGTATGTGGTAAGACAGAGGCCAGGTCACGTCCAGGTCAGTGTCTTGTTTGCTGAATAGGAAAGAACCCTGATGTGCTGCACGACACACATTTGCTTTTCAAATGTATGCAAATCACGATCGTTTTGTCGTCGCTCTGATTGATGAACTGCCGTGGCCTGATAAACGTGTAGGTCATTTCCTTTTGGAGATGCTGTAATCTCTTTTCTAACGCCATTTTTTCCTTGAAATGACTAAAATAAACCATCAGACTTTTAAAAAGTGAGATCATAGTTAATTAGGGCTGGGATGTGACACTGGAAATGTAAGTTGTCTTTTGACACCAAGTGTGTCCAGCTGGGTATGTATGTGGAAAAACTAAAAAGAGACTGACTCTTCCTAGTTTCCACAGAAAAAACAAGCTCTCACACGGCACAAACTGACCACTGTCGCATTCCCCGACCCCTAAAATGATCCCGTCCTGACCAACATCCACGTATTCACTGCTTGTAACAGCATTCAGGAGAAAACAGACGCCGATTCCAGTACAGTGATTCCATTTTTCCCTCTCCGACACACATACGCACACACACACAGCATTCATCTTTCCACGGGTTAAATATAGCATCACTAAAAACACGCGGGAATAGAGGACGGGTGAAAGACAAGCATGTGGACGAGGGAGAGAAAAAAAAAAGAGAGCAGGGGTTTATGGAGCTGGGAGGGGCTATATTTAGAGCATCACCAGCACTCACAGCACCACCATTGGTCTCATCCGCCCCAACGTGAATTAAGAGTGATGTAATCAATATATGCCAGAGAGGGTGTTTCACCATTGTGTTTTTCTTTATTGCTCCCCTTTCCTTTATGCACTATTTTTCTTTTCTATACACCTTGGCAACACAAATTTATATCACAGGTTTGAAACCGATATTGAGTGAGGAAGAGAGGGAGGGAGGACAGAAAGACAAACAGCAAAATCGGCATGTATTTTCCTAAAATGGGCATATTTTCCTAATCGATCAATCTGCTGATTTGATGCTTTTTGTTCGATTAATCCATCAATCGTTTGGTCTATACTTATGTCTTGTTTTGTCTGACCAAAATGACCAAAAAATCTAAAGATATTCAGTTTACAATGATATAAAACCAAGAAAAGCAGCAAATCCTCACATTGCTGAAGCTGGAAATTGGAGAATTTTTTGCCATTTTTACTTTTAAAAAATGACTTAAATGATTAATCGATTATCAAAATAAGCTGTCGATTATATTTTCTTTCTATTGACTAAACGACTAATCATTTCATTATTTCACGGGATGGTAGAAAATAGCTAACATCCCATTCTAATAGTAAACACAGCAGCAGCAGAGAGATCTTAACAAAGGAGCAGGTGTTTATGAAACTTAAAAAGAAAACTGTCAACAACCATGGCAGCCATAAAGCCAAGCACGATTAATCAATTAATCGATTAGTTGATTGACAGAAAATCTATCTACAACTATGGTGATAATCGTCATTTTTCAACCAAAAATGCCCAAAAATTCCCAGTTTCAGCTTCTCAATTGTGCACGTTTGCTGATTTTCTTTGTCTTGTGTGATAGGAAACAGAATATCTTTGGGTTTGGGGTTGTTGTTTGGACAAAACAAGACATTTGATGGACTCTGAGAAAGTAATTGGCAGATTAATCGATACTGAAAACATCCCTAATTCTAACAACAACAAAGTCACTTCGTTCTCTCTTGTTTCCAATCGTCTTTCTCCGACATGTACAGAGCTGAGGGGCTCAGCTGCCTCAGAACTACCGTGCTAGTGTCGGTGTGACAGCAGGTCGAGTGAGGTAGAGAATGTGAATGAGGCCAAAAGAGAGAGAAGCAGACGTTATACACGTGGGGTGTTTTTCTCTTAATGACTGGAGCAGCTGTGCCTAAATTACCCCAGCGTCGCTACCATCGCTTTGGCGGTAGCAGGGTGGGGTGTCTGTATGTCTTGGGGGGGTGGCACCCCTTGCAATCTCCCTCATTAGCGAGCCGAGATGATGCAGCAGAGTGGGTGGAGGAGAGGGGAGACTCTCATCAGACCCCAGGGGGGACGGCAGTTCATAAGCAGTGAAGCTTGAAAAGTTGGGCGAGATGTGTGTTTGTATTGTAGGAGGCTTCAGGTAGATAAAAAGAGCGGCCTCGCTCCCATGTCAAGCCCCGGGCTGCAAACAATCAGGCTAAACACCAGCGCTGACTCACAGGTGACTCACACCTTCTGCAGAGATGTAGAGATGTGTGGCAAAATTGTTCTGGTCTTCGGGTTATTGAGTAAAAATTTCACTTTTTATGAGGGCATCCTGGTGAGTCAGGGCAACCGTGCACCTGCAAAGTCCTGTCGTTTGATTCTTCATCTTTCTTTTGCCTTTTTCAACCAATAAAGCTGGAACAAATCTTTAAAAATCAGGCTTCATCTGTGGGTTTAGCTGATTAGAAGACGATCAAAGCGAGAGTCTCAGACGTTAGTGGAGAAGTAGCTCGTGTTGGGAAGTAATTGATGTATTTCTGATGCTTCTGCTCAACAGCTGGGAGTTTGGTAGGCTGTGGTGGTTGTACTTTTACTCAGCGAGGGAGAGTTAAGTGATGTTACGGGAAGCATTAATTCGATTGCGGAAACGGATGTGAGGAAAACCACACCGCAGGGGCACTCGAAGCAGCCAGTGGAGAAGAAAAGAACACATTTTTCATGATAACTACTCACTCCTGTCTCTTTATCTCCACCAGAAACAACCACTTTAGATGAAGTGAATGCTGCTCATTTGCGTCTGACGAGCATTAATCCTGCCCAAACGTCTCACTAAGACATTTTTAAACAAATATCTGCGCCCTGTGCCCCTCCTTTACTCGATCAGCTGTTTCACAAACTCCAGCACAGTCAGGATGCTGCCTTCCCCCATTCCCAAAGATTTATGTCGTCCATCCTCAGCTAGTTCTGACATAATAAGAGGATTACAGCCACACACACACACACACACACACACACACACATACACACACACACAGATAGAGCACTGTTGCCATTTTCTGATGATGGATTAATCCAAAACACGCCACCGCTGCAATGCTGTTATGACATGCATCAAGCCTAGCTGGACTATGATGATGATTATGATGATATAACCAGTGAAGCTACCATAAGAGGAAAAAGGATGAGCTCTACAATGTGCCATTTATGAGAGTCTGGCATGCAGAGACCCACAAAAGACCCAGTAAGATCAGCACTGCAAGTATAAAACTCTCTTTGTGCACTTAAACAGTTGTCAGAGAGGGAAAAAACGAACTTAGTCACCCCGAACGCTGGCAGATGTGATGTGATGTGCTCTGCAACACTTAGCTCACACTCGCCCTGTTTCTCTCCGAGAGCATGACACACACTTTGCAACTCCTGCGGCCTGTCACGAGTTTTCTGAAAGTGAGAGCACCTTTGAAGCAGCGCTGATGAAGTTACAGTCGCTAAGTGGTCTGATGGTTTTCATGGATGCTTCACATGTACCCAGGTGATGGGTACAGCTAGCGAATCCACTCCAGTCAAGCAGCACAAAGCTTTTATTGTCTCAAAAATAGACGTTTCATAAGAAATCTGGCAAAAATGCACACTGTTTTAGGATTATAATAACTCTCTGCCACACTGTCAAACTGTCAAAGATCACACACGATCTACTTATTTAATATGTGAGCAGATAGTTGTGAATACACCACAATAGATAAACAAAAGCAACCATGCCGGAGCTGTATGAGCATTCACACTTATAAAAAAAACAGATTGCACAGTGAACTGGGATCAAAACACATCTCCATCCAAGGTACCTACCTCGCAAGACGGAGTTACAGCTCTGTGTTTACTCTCTTCATTGTCCTGTGGTGAATCACTCCAACGTGCTGCCATCATTTCATTTCAAACCGCAGAGGAGGAGGAAGAAGTCCTTTAGAGACCACATTGAGGTGAGGTGAGGATGAATCCAAAACAAAAAAAAAACCAAAAAAAAGGAAAAAAGAAAAAGATCCTAATCCACTCCGTCCTCCTTCTTCATGTTCATCAGGGGCTGAAACACAAAGCACACAAAGTTAGTGAAATAAATGCAGCCTGAAAAGAGGCATTGGCACACTTGTCCCTGTCCCAGCAGGCCAAATAAAACAGTATTTTCCCCAGTTTCACCAAGACTAACGAGCCTGGGCATCCAAGTGTAGCTAAATTATCAGCACCATGAAGAACAAGACGCCCTGAAAAGCATTTTAGAAAAATACTACAGCCATTAAATGTCACATCAAAGCTCAAGTGCTTAAATTTATGATGAGTCTGGTCAACCAAGGACATCTCAACTCTCCCAACCCAAAATGAAGGATATTAAAGCAGAATTATGACCACCTAAAGGTCCTTATAGTACCTTAAATTCATGTAAATTGGGAATACTATAGTGATATGACAGGAAATTTCAAAATAAAGTACACTGAGATCAATATAGAGACTAAAGAGGAATATAATAGTGATTTTTCAGATTTAGGGGGTGATGGCAGGTGGATAGTGGAGTCTTTGATTAAAACCTGTCTGACTAGTGACACATCTGTACTAATATTTAAAAAAACAAGACATGCATGTGAGATAAAAGCTGAATTCATGGCTCTCTGTGTGTTGGAGGGGAAAGTGCACAACAAGACATTAAAGATAGCGGTGCAAAAGCACACCAGCCATCATTAATTAAGCCATAAGCTAAATATAAACAGCCAGGGTAGGATACTAACTACTCTCTCTCTCTAACGACATGACACACATACACTAAGAGGACCTATTTTCTTTCATTTCTTTCCAGGAAAATCCCCCTTTTTTTTTGCTGCTACTATGAGCTGCTGTTGACAAATACAAGCTAGCCAGGCGGACGACAGGTTGTTGCTGTGGCTGTATTAATAACTGTGAAACCCTACCTGTTAGAAATTCAGAAAACTACTCCAAACACACACGTTGTCCATGTTTCTGGGAAGAGTGAGGCGTTTCGTCGATCCAAAGATGGGTTAAAAAGGCTGTCAAGAGATTACAAAGCGGGATATTCAGTCTCCTTTCACACCGACTGACCGCTGAGGCTCACTACCTGTTAGGGGAAAACACGCTGGAAAAAACACGGTAAACGCCCTTCAGTGTGCACTTCTTCGTCAGGGAGACCCGACAGAAAATAAACCTCCCGTCTTCATTCATTTCCCATCATTTCCCAGCTTCAATTCGATGCGAAAACAGTCCAAATACACACAAAAAAGTAGTACGTACTCCTACGTGGTCCCGGTTGGCGGCGCGACAATCTGTATGTAGATTGACGAATCTCTCCCGACTCTGCTCAAGCCACGCCCCTCCGCTTGCCCCCTCGCAGGGCGTCGTCCAATCAGATGGGCAGTTTAAATTTGGAATTTTGAAGCGGGCCAATTGGAGGCGTTCTTACATAACAATTCTAATAAAGAGTGGAAGCTGGTCCATTCTGGTCACTGGCTGAAAAACACATTATTCCTGTGGGACCTTGGTGTAGTACTACAGTATACTTAAGTACAATTTTGAGGTACTTGTACTTTACTTGAGTATTTTAATTTTATGTTACTTTATATTTACATTTCAGAGGGAAATGTTATACTTTTTACTCCACTACATTTATTTGATTTATTTCGTTACTAGCCACTTTACAGATTTAGATTATTAATACATAATATTATCAACAAATAAAATACGATATATTATTATAGATTAAGCTACACAGCAGTAGCCTATATAATATAATTAAAAACAGGCAACATTAACAGTAATCTATCAAAGATTATAATCCAATAATATAATATATATTATTCTGAAATGGGCCATTCTGCATGGTGAGTACTTTTACTTTTGGTGCTTTAAGTATAGTTTTATGTTAATACTTTTGTACTTTTATTTAAAGATATAATCTTGAAAAATATAATCTAAATAAATGTCTGTTAAGTCACTATCTACCGCTGAATGATGCAACACAGTGGTGATTGAGCCTGTGACCCACTGATGAAAGCCCTCGCATTTGCAGTATTACGACCCGGGTGTCGGTGACGACTTTCCCGGAAAAATCACAAGCGGTGCACAGTTCAGCTTTTAACAAGGCTTTTAACGCGACAGACTCGATCTTTAACTCACCTGTGTGTGAGCTGTTTTTTCCGGTCTCTGCTAGTGTTGCGAGTAAACGGTTACATGGCCGAACAAACAAAGAAAAGATTGATGACTACAGATGATGAAACTGGAATGAGGTCCAAAAACACACCTGCAATTACCGATTATCGCCATAAGTGCCGTGAAAGACAACGAAATGAAAATCTTTGCGATTACAACTTTAAGTTACTTCAGTCAGTCATAAAGTGTCTGGATAAGCTCAGGCTGCAGCATCATAATTACTGAAAGGCTGTGTGTTGTGTTCGCTGCCCCAGAAGAGAAATAAAAAGTCTGTTCATGCAGCGTTACTATGGCGTCTAGTTACCACCTAGTTTTTAAGTTGCAAAAATAATTGGTGGGGTAGAGGGGCTGCTGCTGCCAAAACGTGCAAAATTTTGGGTCCCTTCGCCCCCAAAACACATCTTAGTCCAAACTTTTGGTGAAACTTGGCAGCCCTGCCAATGCTACTGTACTGAAATGACACACAGGAGACATGAGATCAATTTTGACGTATTTTATTGAAATTACGCAGCTATTGCCAAACCAACATGGGCATTAACATGAACAAAAATACCATCAGTCAGCAAGTTTTATGAAAAGACACCCAGTTTGATTGAAGTAAGGACAACAAGGACAACTTTGCGCTACCAAAACAACAGAGCATTAGCGTCATTTTTCCTACTCTAGTAAAGACAAAGCTAAAGTAAGTGGTTAAAATGATGTTCAGTTAGCAAGCTAAGAAATTAGACTTCACTGCATTCATCGGTAGTATGTAGTAGGCAGTTCCGAATACAGTCATGAAGTTATTTAAGTGAGGTCCATGTATCATCTCTTCATGTTTATGTTGTGAATTTCTGACTTCTGCTACTGCTGTACTCTACGCATGCGCTGAAAGTGAACGCTGCACACGTGAATCCGTTCTATTTGTAACATCCAGAGTCCCTCAAAACCCCAGTAGCCTACTGGTCATCCTCACCCTCATCAATGGAGGCT